>CM043016.1:11906036-12061289 GCA_023690525.1 Holotrichia oblita | reverse complement strand
GATTGTACTCGGCGTCCTGAGTCTTGTACCGAAGAGATTTCGGCTCTATCTCTCATAGTTGCCGAGATATTTCGAAAAAACCGACAAATTTGCTAGCCGGGCATTTGTTGAATTTTTAAACTCTGAAGGGTGGAACAGATTGTACTCGGCGTCCTGAGTCTTGTACCGAAGAGATTTCGGCTCTATCTCTCATAATTGCCGAGATATTTCGAAAAAACCGAGAAATTTGCTAGCCGGGCATTTGTTGAATTTTTAAACTCTGAAGGGTGGAACAGATTGTACTCGGCGTCCTGAGTCTTGTACCGAAGAGATTTCGGCTCTATCTATCATAGTTGCCGAGATATTTCGAAAAAACCGAGAAATTTGCTAGCCGGGCATTTGTTGAATTTTTAAACTCTGAAGGGTGGAACAGATTGTACTCGGCGTCCTGAGTCTTGTACCGAAGAGATTTCGGCTCTATCTATCATAGTTGCCGAGATATTTCGAAAAAACCGAGAAATTTGCTAGCCGGGCATTTGTTGAATTTTTAAACTCTGAAGGGTGGAACAGATTGTACTCGGCGTCCTGAGTCTTGTACCGAAGAGATTTCGGCTCTATCTCTCATAGTTGCCGAGATATTTCGAAAAAACCGAGAAATTTGCTAGCCGGGCATTTGTTGAATTTTTAAACTCTGAAGGGTGGAACAGATTGTACTCGGCGTCCTGAGTCTTGTACCGAAGAGATTTCGGCTCTATCTCTCATAGTTGCCGAGATATTTCGAAAAAACCGAGAAATTTGCTAGCCGGGCATTTGTTGAATTTTTAAACTCTGAAGGGTGGAACAGATTGTACTCGGCGTCCTGAGTCTTGTACCGAAGAGATTTCGGCTCTATCTTTTCGAAAAAAACCGAGAAATTTGCTAGCCGGGCATTTGTTGAATTTTTAAACTTTGAAGGGTGGAACAGATTGTACTCGGCGTCCTGAGTTTTGTACCGAAGAGATTTCGGCTCTATCTCTCATAGTTGCCGAGATATTTCGAAAAAACCGAGAAATTTGCTAGCCGGGCATTTGTTGAATTTTTAAACTCTGAAGGGTGGAACAGATTGTACTCGGCGTCCTGAGTCTTGTACCGAAGAGATTTCGGCTCTATCTCTCTTAATTGCCGAGATATTTCAAAAAACCGACAAATTTGCTAGCCGGGCATTTGTTGAATTTTTAAACTCTGAAGGGTGGAACAGATTGTACTCGGCGTCCTGAGTCTTGTACCGAAGAGATTTCGGCTCTATCTCTCTTAATTGCCGAGATATTTCGAAAAACCGACAAATTTGCTAGCCGGGCATTTGTTGAATTTTTTAAACTCTGAAGGGTGGAACAGATTGTACTCGGCGTCCTGAGTCTTGTACCGAAGAGATTTCGGCTCTATCTATCATAGTTGCCGAGATATTTCGAAAAAACCGACAAATTTGCTAGCCGGGCATTTGTTGAATTTTAAACTCTGAAGGGTGGAACAGATTGTACTCGGCGTCCTGAGTCTTGTACCGAAGAGATTTCGGCTCTATCTATCATAGTTGCCGAGATATTTCGAAAAAACCGAGAAATTTGCTAGCCGGGCATTTGTCGAATTTTTAAACTCTGAAGGGTGGAACAGATTGTACTCGGCGTCCTGAGTCTTGTACCGAAGAGATTTCGGCTCTATCTATCATAGTTGCCGAGATATTTCGAAAAAACCGACAAATTTGCTAGCCGGGCATTTGTTGAATTTTTAAACTCTGAAGGGTGGAACAGATTGTACTCGGCGTCCTGAGTTTTGTACCGAAGAGATTTCGGCTCTATCTATCATAGTTGCCGAGATATTTCAAAAAAACCGAGAAATTTGCTAGCCGGGCATTTGTCGAATTTTTTAAACTCTGAAGGGTGGAACAGATTGTACTCGGCGTCCTGAGTCTTGTACCGAAGAGATTTCGGCTCTATCTATCATAGTTGCCGAGATATTTCAAAAAAACCGACAAATTTGCTAGCCTGGCATTTGTTGAATTTTTAAACTCTGAAGGGTGGAACAGATTGTACTCGGCGTCCTGAGTTTTGTACCGAAGAGATTTCGGCTCTATCTCTCATAGTTGCCGAGATATTTCGAAAAAACCGAGAAATTTGCTAGCCGGGCATTTGTTGAATTTTTAAACTCTGAAGGGTGGAACAGATTGTACTCGGCGTCCTGAGTTTTGTACCGAAGAGATTTCGGCTCTATCTATCATAGTTGCCGAGATATTTCGAAAAAACCGAGAAATTTGCTAGCCGGGCATTTGTTGAATTTTTAAACTCTGAAGGGTGGAACAGATTGTACTCGGCGTCCTGAGTCTTGTACCGAAGAGATTTCGGCTCTATCTCTCATAGTTGCCGAGATATTTCGAAAAAACCGACAAATTTGCTAGCCGGGCATTTGTTGAATTTTTAAACTTTGAAGGGTGGAACAGATTGTACTCGGCGTCCTGAGTCTTGTACCGAAGAGATTTCGGCTCTATCTATCATAGTTGCCGAGATATTTCAAAAAAACCGAGAAATTTGCTAGCCGGGCATTTGTCGAATTTTTAACTTTGAAGGGTGGAACAGATTGTACTCGGCGTCCTGAGTCTTGTACCGAAGAGATTTCGGCTCTATCTATCATAGTTGCCGAGATATTTCAAAAAAACCGAGAAATTTGCTAGCCGGGCATTTGTTGAATTTTTAAACTCTGAAGGGTGGAACAGATTGTACTCGGCGTCCTGAGTCTTGTACCGAAGAGATTTCGGCTCTGTCTATCATAGTTGCCGAGATATTTCGAAAAAACCGACAAATTTGCTAGCCGGGCATTTGTTGAATTTTTAAACTCTGAAGGGTGGAACAGATTGTACTCGGCGTCCTGAGTCTTGTACCGAAGAGATTTCGGCTCTATCTATCATAGTTGCCGAGATATTTCAAAAAAACCGAGAAATTTTCTAGCCGGGCATTTGTTGAATTTTTAAACTCTGAAGGGTGGAACAGATTGTACTCGGCGTCCTGAGTCTTGTACCGAAGAGATTTCGGCTCTGTCTCTCATAATTGCCGAGATATTTCGAAAAAACCGAGAAATTTGCTAGCCGGGCATTTGTTGAATTTTTAAACTTTGAAGGGTGGAACAGATTGTACTCGGCGTCCTGAGTCTTGTACCGAAGAGATTTCGGCTCTATCTCTCATAGTTGCCGAGATATTTCGAAAAAAACCGAGAAATTTGCTAGCCGGGCATTTGTTGAATTTTTAAACTCTGAAGGGTGGAACAGATTGTACTCGGCGTCCTGAGTCTTGTACCGAAGAGATTTCGGCTCTGTCTCTCATAATTGCCGAGATATTTCGAAAAAACCGAGAAATTTGCTAGCCGGGCATTTGTTGAATTTTTAAACTCTGAAGGGTGGAACAGATTGTACTCGGCGTCCTGAGTCTTGTACCGAAGAGATTTCGGCTCTATCTATCATAGTTGCCGAGATATTTCGAAAAAACCGAGAAATTTGCTAGCCGGGCATTTGTTGAATTTTTAAACTCTGAAGGGTGGAACAGATTGTACTCGGCGTCCTGAGTCTTGTACCGAAGAGATTTCGGCTCTATCTATCATAGTTGCCGAGATATTTCGAAAAAACCGAGAAATTTGCTAGCCGGGCATTTGTTGAATTTTTAAACTCTGAAGGGTGGAACAGATTGTACTCGGCGTCCTGAGTCTTGTACCGAAGAGATTTCGGCTCTGTCTATCATAGTTGCCGAGATATTTCGAAAAAACCGAGAAATTTGCTAGCCGGGCATTTGTTGAATTTTTAAACTCTGAAGGGTGGAACAGATTGTACTCGGCGTCCTGAGTCTTGTACCGAAGAGATTTCGGCTCTATCTCTCTTAATTGCCGAGATATTTCGAAAAAACCGAGAAATTTGCTAGCCGGGCATTTGTTGAATTTTTAAACTCTGAAGGGTGGAACAGATTGTACTCGGCGTCCTGAGTCTTGTACCGAAGAGATTTCGGCTCTGTCTCTCATAGTTGCCGAGATATTTCGAAAAAACCGAGAAATTTGCTAGCCGGGCATTTGTTGAATTTTTAAACTCTGAAGGGTGGAACAGATTGTACTCGGCGTCCTGAGTCTTGTACCGAAGAGATTTCGGCTCTATCTGTCATAGTTGCCGAGATATTTCGAAAAAACCGAGAAATTTGCTAGCCGGGCATTTGTTGAATTTTTAAACTCTGAAGGGTGGAACAGATTGTACTCGGCGTCCTGAGTCTTGTACCGAAGAGATTTCGGCTCTATCTCTCATAGTTGCCGAGATATTTCGAAAAAACCGAGAAATTTGCTAGCCGGGCATTTGTTGAATTTTTAAACTTTGAAGGGTGGAACAGATTGTACTCGGCGTCCTGAGTCTTGTACCGAAGAGATTTCGGCTCTATCTATCATAGTTGCCGAGATATTTCGCAAAAAACCGAGAAATTTGCTAGCCGGGCATTTGTTGAATTTTTAAACTCTGAAGGGTGGAACAGATTGTACTCGGCGTCCTGAGTCTTGTATCGAAGAGATTTCGGCTCTGTCTATCATAGTTGCCGAGATATTTCGAAAAAACCGAGAAATTTGCTAGCCGGGCATTTGTTGAATTTTTAAACTCTGAAGGGTGGAACAGATTGTACTCGGCGTCCTGAGTCTTGTACCGAAGAGATTTCGGCTCTATCTATCATAGTTGCCGAGATATTTCGAAAAACCGAGAAATTTGCTAGCCGGGCATTTGTCGAATTTTTAAACTCTGAAGGGTGGAACAGATTGTACTCGGCGTCCTGAGTCTTGTACCGAAGAGATTTCGGCTCTATCTATCATAGTTGCCGAGATATTTCGAAAAAACCGACAAATTTGCTAGCCGGGCATTTGTCGAATTTTTAAACTCTGAAGGGTGGAACAGATTGTACTCGGCGTCCTGAGTCTTGTACCGAAGAGATTTCGGCTCTATCTATCATAGTTGCCGAGATATTTCGAAAAAAAAACCGAGAAATTTGCTAGCCGGGCATTTGTTGAATTTTTAAACTCTGAAGGGTGGAACAGATTGTACTCGGCGTCCTGAGTCTTGTACCGAAGAGATTTCGGCTCTATCTCTCATAGTTGCCGAGATATTTCGAAAAAACCGAGAAATTTGCTAGCCGGGCATTTGTTGAATTTTTAAACTCTGAAGGGTGGAACAGATTGTACTCGGCGTCCTGAGTCTTGTACCGAAGAGATTTCGGCTCTATCTCTCATAGTTGCCGAGATATTTCGAAAAAACCGAGAAATTTGCTAGCCGGGCATTTGTCGAATTTTTAAACTCTGAAGGGTGGAACAGATTGTACTCGGCGTCCTGAGTCTTGTACCGAAGAGATTTCGGCTCTATCTCTCATAGTTGCCGAGATATTTCGAAAAAACCGAGAAATTTGCTAGCCGGGCATTTGTTGAATTTTTAAACTCTGAAGGGTGGAACAGATTGTACTCGGCGTCCTGAGTTTTGTACCGAAGAGATTTCGGCTCTATCTCTCATAGTTGCCGAGATATTTCGAAAAAACCGAGAAATTTGCTAGCCGGGCATTTGTCGAATTTTTAAACTCTGAAGGGTGGAACAGATTGTACTCGGCGTCCTGAGTTTTGTACCGAAGAGATTTCGGCTCTATCTCTCATAGTTGCCGAGATATTTCGAAAAAACCGAGAAATTTGCTAGCCGGGCATTTGTCGAATTTTTAAACTCTGAAGGGTGGAACAGATTGTACTCGGCGTCCTGAGTCTTGTACCGAAGAGATTTCGGCTCTATCTCTCATAGTTGCCGAGATATTTCGAAAAAACCGACAAATTTGCTAGCCGGGCATTTGTCGAATTTTTAAACTCTGAAGGGTGGAACAGATTGTACTCGGCGTCCTGAGTCTTGTACCGAAGAGATTTCGGCTCTATCTATCATAGTTGCCGAGATATTTCGAAAAAACCGACAAATTTGCTAGCCGGGCATTTGTTGAATTTTTAAACTCTGAAGGGTGGAACAGATTGTACTCGGCGTCCTGAGTTTTGTACCGAAGAGATTTCGGCTCTATCTATCATAGTTGCCGAGATATTTCGAAAAAACCGAGAAATTTGCTAGCCGGGCATTTGTTAAATTTTTAAACTCTGAAGGGTGGAACAGATTGTACTCGGCGTCCTGAGTTTTGTACCGAAGAGATTTCGGCTCTATCTATCATAGTTGCCGAGATATTTCGAAAAAAACCGAGAAATTTGCTAGCCGGGCATTTGTTGAATTTTTAAACTCTGAAGGGTGGAACAGATTGTACTCGGCGTCCTGAGTCTTGTACCGAAGAGATTTCGGCTCTATCTATCATAGTTGCCGAGATATTTCGAAAAAACCGAGAAATTTGCTAGCCGGGCATTTGTTGAATTTTTAAACTTTGAAGGGTGGAACAGATTGTACTCGGCGTCCTGAGTCTTGTACCGAAGAGATTTCGGCTCTATCTATCATAGTTGCCGAGATATTTCAAAAAAACCGAGAAATTTGCTAGCCGGGCATTTGTCGAATTTTTAACTTTGAAGGGTGGAACAGATTGTACTCGGCGTCCTGAGTCTTGTACCGAAGAGATTTCGGCTCTATCTATCATAGTTGCCGAGATATTTCGAAAAAACCGAGAAATTTGCTAGCCGGGCATTTGTTGAATTTTTAAACTCTGAAGGGTGGAACAGATTGTACTCGGCGTCCTGAGTCTTGTACCGAAGAGATTTCGGCTCTATCTATCATAGTTGCCGAGATATTTCGAAAAAACCGAGAAATTTGCTAGCCGGGCATTTGTTGAATTTTTAAACTCTGAAGGGTGGAACAGATTGTACTCGGCGTCCTGAGTCTTGTACCGAAGAGATTTCGGCACTATCTCTCATAGTTGCCGAGATATTTCAAAAAAACCGAGAAATTTGCTAGCCGGGCATTTGTTGAATTTTTAAACTCTGAAGGGTGGAACAGATTGTACTCGGCGTCCTGAGTCTTGTACCGAAGAGATTTCGGCTCTATCTATCATAGTTGCCGAGATATTTCGAAAAAACCGAGAAATTTGCTAGCCGGGCATTTGTCGAATTTTTAAACTCTGAAGGGTGGAACAGATTGTACTCGGCGTCCTGAGTCTTGTACCGAAGAGATTTCGGCTCTATCTATCATAGTTGCCGAGATATTTCGAAAAAACCGAGAAATTTGCTAGCCGGGCATTTGTCGAATTTTTAAACTCTGAAGGGTGGAACAGATTGTACTCGGCGTCCTGAGTCTTGTACCGAAGAGATTTCGGCACTATCTATCATAGTTGCCGAGATATTTCAAAAAAACCGAGAAATTTGCTAGCCGGGCATTTGTTGAATTTTTAAACTCTGAAGGGTGGAACAGATTGTACTCGACGTCCTGAGTCTTGTACCGAAGAGATTTCGGCTCTATCTATCATAGTTGCCGAGATATTTCGAAAAAACCGAGAAATTTGCTAGCCGGGCATTTGTCGAATTTTTAAACTCTGAAGGGTGGAACAGATTGTACTCGGCGTCCTGAGTCTTGTACCGAAGAGATTTCGGCTCTGTCTATCTTAATTGCCGAGATATTTCGAAAAAACCGAGAAATTTGCTAGCCGGGCATTTGTCGAATTTTTAAACTCTGAAGGGTGGAACAGATTGTACTCGGCGTCCTGAGTCTTGTACCGAAGAGATTTCGGCTCTATCTATCATAGTTGCCGAGATATTTCGAAAAAACCGAGAAATTTGCTAGCCGGGCATTTGTTGAATTTTTAAACTCTGAAGGGTGGAACAGATTGTACTCGACGTCCTGAGTCTTGTACCGAAGAGATTTCGGCTCTATCTATCATAGTTGCCGAGATATTTCGAAAAAACCGAGAAATTTGCTAGCCGGGCATTTGTCGAATTTTTAAACTCTGAAGGGTGGAACAGATTGTACTCGGCGTCCTGAGTCTTGTACCGAAGAGATTTCGGCTCTATCTATCATAGTTGCCGAGATATTTCGAAAAAACCGAGAAATTTGCTAGCCGGGCATTTGTCGAATTTTTAAACTTTGAAGGGTGGAACAGATTGTACTCGGCGTCCTGAGTCTTGTACCGAAGAGATTTCGGCACTATCTATCATAGTTGCCGAGATATTTCAAAAAAACCGAGAAATTTGCTAGCCGGGCATTTGTTGAATTTTTAAACTCTGAAGGGTGGAACAGATTGTACTCGACGTCCTGAGTCTTGTACCGAAGAGATTTCGGCTCTATCTCTCATAGTTGCCGAGATATTTCGAAAAAACGGAGAAATTTGCTAGCCGTAGTAATATTTCAGGCAAAAGGGTCGAGTAATGCATCAACTATCAAGCACGTGTAATTGCACATATTCGTCTGTAATTTTTTTAACTGGAAAAAGCAGTCGTTTGACCTCACACTATAATAGCGCATGATAAGAGAGACTCAATTACTTTATGGTAAATTAGTTTTAAATTTCTCCGCTAATTTATGTAAACAATTCTTTAAGAATAAAATCGATAACAAATAAATGAGGGTGTATTGGGAAAAACGCTTGGACACGTCGATTTGTATTTTTAAATGCGCATTTTTTTCAAAAAAAAAATTATACAGGGTGTGTCATGTGACAGTGGCCAATACCAACTTTCTTATTTTAAATGGAAACCCCTGCATATTATTTATTTTTTGGGTTCTTTGGAAAATTCTAGACATAATTCATGTACATGTCCCATACCTATCTTCAACTGTTTCGGAAATATTAAGTGTTTTCAGATTTATTACGAAAATTAACATTAAAAAAAAGAAAATTATTTTATTTGACAAATTCGCTACATTACACTAAAAACCTAATAAGTAATACTGATTATTTCTTAATAATGTAAAAAAAAAAAAAAACATTAATGTCAATTACTACATTGACATTAATGTTCAAAATGCTCGCCGCGAACGTCTTGGCATCATGCTAATCTGGTATAGAAATGTCTTCTAACATTACTCAACATCTCAGGCGTGACTGATCTAATCGCAAGCGTGATTCGTCTTTTTAAGTCATCTAAGTTGAGGGGTTTAGTTTTGTATACAAGACTTTTGACATATCCCCACAAAAAGTAGTCTAATGGCGTCAGATCAGGAGATCGTGCTGGCCATTCTATCGATCCGCGCCTCCCTATCCACCGATTTGGAAGAATTTGGTTCAGGTACTGCCGGACATTGATTTGGAAATGGGGCGGTGTTCCATCTTGCTGAAACCATACTGTATTGGCAGGAACTTGTGGGTTTGCTGGATTAGGATATAAGTTTGCGAAAGTTGGCACGACATTATTTTGGAGCAGTTCTAAATATTTATCTCCACCATCCTCCTACCATCAATGAACAATGTGATTTCCAACAATTCCTGCCCAAACATTAACTTTTTCAGGATATTGCGTATGTTCCTCTCTCATCCAGTGAGGATTCTCATTAGACCAATAGCGGCAATTTTGACGATTAACATGGCCGTGTAGTGTAAATGTGCTCTCATCAGAAAATAAAATATCTTCTAATTGGATCACATTGTTATCTAACATTGCCATCATCTGTTCACAAAAATACGTTCTCCTATCGAAATCGTCTTCCATGAGCTCCTGAGTTGGCATCATTTTATAGGGATGCATTTTACTTTCCTTTAATACTCGAAAAATTGATGTGTGGCTAATGTTGAACAGTGGAGCTGCTTTTCGACCAGAATTATGCGGGTTTTCTTGAAACTCAAGCATAATATCCAATTTCGTATCATCACTTCCTGCATTGGCAGCTACTTTTTTAATATGTCTTACATGACCAAGTTCGCAAAACTGTTTTTCTATTTTGCTAATTGTTCCTTGGGATACAGGCGGCAAATTTGGAAATTTTTCGTGAAATAAGCGAGAAACTTCCATTTGTGTCCGTGTGTTATCTCCATAACCAATGGTTATTTTGTGCATTTCTGTTAAATGAACCATTTTTCTGATATTATTACGTACAGTTAACGAAATTCAAACGACAATAGCACTGACACTGATCACTACTGTCATGCAGGCAGACAACATGTTGCTAAGGCTATGAGTTTTTACGAAAATAATCAAAACGGTCTTTGTATTTGTTTAATTTCATATCAGTAAAAAGGAACGCAGCAATGGTTTTTGCTTACTTTATCAATATCAAGAGCTAAATGGGAAATAGATTTTTAGTGTAATGTAGCGAATTTGTGAAATAAAATAATTTTCTTTTTTAACGTTAATTTTGGTAATAAATCTGAAAACACTTAATATTACCGAAACAGTTGAAGATAGGTATGGGACATTGTACATGAATTATGTCTAGAATTTTCCGAAGAACCCAAAAAATAAATAATATGCAGGGGTTTCCATTTAAAATAAGAAAGTTGGTATTGGCCACTGTCACATGACACACCCTGTATAATTTTTTTTGAAAAAAATGCGCATACACCCTCATTTATTTGTTATCGAATTTATTCCATTTGGCTGTTCCACACTGTATGTATATAGACCGTTATGATAGGCAAAACCATAAAATTTCGCTACGCAGTTTGGGAGGAATTGCTCGATTTTGTCGACGGCGTAATCTCGTGCTTAGAAAAATTGCAAGTGAGCCGGCTACTGCCTATCCCAACATTCTTAATTTTATACCAATAAAACTACGTTTTCTACCGCCAAATACAGCAGCTGCATTACAATAACTCAACCAAGAAATAATCGAAGCTATTCAGTTTCATTTTAGTACAATAAGTCGATTGTGAACTGTTTCAAACTGGTCCACAAACGCTTCGTTACCGATCTACAGCGTGTTGAAGTTTAATTTAAAAAAAAAACAGTAAAAATTAGATTTTTCCAAAACGACTTGAGATATCATAATGAAATTTTAGGCGGGTTAATAGCTGTGGGAGACACATACTTTACAATATAACACGATGTTTTAGTCGTACCAGTGGCGCGCGTATTGGCACGTCACAGGCTATTTTTCAAGAATAAAATAGAACGCCGCTGATTTCTCTAAAAATAAAAATATGTTTTTATTCTTTGTTCAATTGTGAAGAAAAAAGCTCTCTTAACTTGTTATCGTACGATGTACCGTTTTTTAGTAAAAAAAAACATTTTAGTGCATATCCATTTATCATGTTTTATTCACTGACATATTGAATGAGTCTCGTGATTAATAATTTTGTATGTGTCGAATTTGTTGAAGTTCCTTATCATGCTATCGCTATACGAATGCCGAGATGACCGACATGCACTACATTTATGGACTTGCTGATGGCAATGCATTAGATGCTAGGCGGTTGTATACTGAAAGATTTCCTGGCCGTATTGCTCCTGATAGAAAAACTTTCAAAAGTATTCATCGGCGTCTTTATGAAACAGGCACATTAAGACGAAATGGAAGAGCAGGAAGGCCAAGGATAGCAAGAACGGTAGAGCTGGAAGAGGGTGTGCTAGACATGATTGAAGAAGATCGAGGTACTTCTACTCGAAAAATTTCTGACACTTTGGATGTAAGTAATAGGACTATTTGGCACATTCTGGAAGAAAATTTGTTGTATCCATTCCATATACAACGCGTTCAAGCACTTCTTCCTGCTGATTTTCCTGCTCGCATTGCATTCTGTCAATGGCTTTTTTGCACAAAATGGTTCAAATCCCTCAATTCCTGATGATGATTCTGTTCACCGATGAAGCGAACTTTTCAAGAAAAGCAATACGCAATTTCCATAATAACCATGTTTGGTGTGACGAAAATCCACATGAAATTGTTGAAGATCGTTTTCAACATCAGTTTTCGTTTAGAACGTTTAGCTTGGGACTGTGGGTGACTGCCTAATCGGACCGGTATTATCACCAGGGAGACTTACCGGGGAAGTGTATCAGAACTTTTTGGAAAACACGCTCCCTGGATTTCTGGAGCCCCATTAGCAATTAGAGATGCAATATGGTCTAGGCACGATGGCGCACCAGCCCACTTTAGTCAAGTAGCTCGTGATTTCTTAACACAAGCATACGGAAATCGCTGGATTGGCCGAAGTGGACCTCACTTACGACCTGCACGATCTCCGGACTTAAATCCGCTGGATTTTTTCCTGTGGGGTCATTTGAAGTCCTTGGTGTACGCTACTCTATTGGAAAACGTAGAAGACTTAAGAAATCGAATCATTGCTGGGTGCAATTCAATTAAAACCGATCCTGGTGTTTTTGAGAAAGTTCGCCAGTCAATGAGGAGAAGATTGGATTTTTGCATCCGAGCTCGAGGTAGTCACTTTGCACAGTTTTTGTTTGGTTGGTAAAATTGTTGGTTTGGTAAAATATTTGTTTTTGCCCTTGAATAAAATCCTTGTTCTTTAAAATTTTGGACATGCACTAAAATGTTTTTTTTTTTTACTAAAAAACGATACGTCGTACGATAAAAAGTTAAGAGAGCTTTTGTCTTCACAATTGAACAAAGAATAAAAACATATTTTTATTTTTAGAAAAATCAGCTGCGTCCTATTTGTTTCTTGAAAATTAGCCTATGACGTGTCAATACGCGCGCCACTGGTACGACTAAAACATCGTGTTGTATTGCAAAGTATGTGTCTCCCACAGCTATTAACACGCCTAAAATTTCATTATGATATCTCAAGTCGTTTTGGAAAAAATCTAATTTTTACTGTTTTTTTTTTAAATTAAACTTCAACACGCTGTAGATCGGTAACGAAACGTTTGCGGACCTATGTTTATAGGAACTTTTTTGTATAAAATGACCCGGGCAATCACCCCTTTAATATTGCCGCATCTTTTTTAAACACCCTGTATATACGTCTTTATATCATTTTTCAATTCATCATTTCAATAGTAAGATTTGACAAATTCGGCTTTGAATTGAATATAATATAATCAACAAAAATATAAATCCATGGCAATCTATCAAATTGTGTTACATAACCCACAACACCCCCATTACCTATGTTGTGATCAACTCCCCTTAAAAAAAGCTAGTAATTGTGTATGATTTGTGATTTAAACTTCACGGAAGGCTAAGGTCTAAGGTCGGGGTACCAAACTAGTTGGCAACCTGTCGCCTCGCGACTGACGCAAAATTGTCACCAAACTCTTTGGGTATTTCTATTATTTTTGACAAGATTATTTGACAGTTCATATTTATTATCCGGGTTTAATTTATCGTTTACTATTCTCCAGAGTGTTTTGGTCTTGTTAGAAAAAAACGATTTAGTTTGGTATGATAATAATGGTGCTTTTCACTTTGTTTTAACCAAAAAAAAAAGATCCTGCAACTCGCTAGAGCTGGTCGTAACATCATTGTTAACCCAGTCATGATTTGACTTCCTAGCGTTTCGCGTTTTTTTTTTCCGCTTCGGCGAGCATGACATATCAAAACACCACAAGCTTATGAGATCATCGGTAGCAATTCAAAGATCAGTTGACACATATGCATGTGATACAGACAGTTTCTTGCAAACATTGAATAAGGAAATTCTTTTTTTCAAGTGACTCGAACAGTATTTGTTTAGACGACGACCTGTCAAACTAAAATTTTGTGTCAACTCGGGAAATCAGCAACAGAATGTTACGAACTGTTACAGACAGTTCGTGGTGATAATTGTCTATCACGTGCATCAGTGTTTGAGTGGTATAGAAGGTTTAAAGATGGTAGGGAGTCATGGACGTCCTCGAACTTCTCAAACCGACTTGAACATCGAAAAGTGAAATAAATTGTTTAGAAAAATCATTGATTAGGTGTGAGAGCTATTGCAGAGCAAGCAAGTCTTAATAGGGAAGTGGTAAAATAGATTTTGCATGAAGAGGATAACATGAAAAAAGGTTTGTGCAGACTGCTTTCTCCAAACCAAAAACCCAAACGAATGAACGTTTGTGCTGAGGTTTTGCGAACCATCGAAACTAACCCGACCGTTTTGGAAAGGGTAATAACATGTGACGAAATATGGATTTTTCAATTTGATCTCGAAACTAAGCGCAAATCTCTGCATTGGAAGACTCCCGATTCACCAAGAGTGAAAAAATCAAGGACGAGCAAATCGAAATTTGAAGCCATCTTGCTTGTTTTCTTTGATATTCGTTGAGTTATCTAAACTAATTGGGTTCCAGAGGGTCAAACAATTAACCAGGATTATTATTTAGACGTTTTCAAAATTCTTCGTGCAAAAATTCGGCATTTATATTGTATTATTTTGACCATGTCTATGTTCTTTAATTTGAACCATGACAATATGTATTATTATGCTAGTATTTCACAGCAAGCTGGTTTCTTCTGCTTTGGTCCTGTATACGGTTCCGGGGAACAAGTACCAGTCCATGGGGATGAGTCAGTCTGTTTTATATTAGTTGTTTTCACCCAATACCCTCCGCACGATGTTACAGGTGCTAAATATCATTGCCTTTTGTATTTGCATGTGTATTTGTGATGGTAATCCTAGACTCTCAAGACCTTGATACAGTCTGTAGGGGATCTCGCCTGTAGCTCCTATTACTATAAGCACAATCTCAACCTGCTGCTGGTGCCATAGCTTCTTGATCTCGTTCGCCAGGGGTAAGTATTTGGAGATCTTCTCTTCATGTTTTTTGGCTATATTGTGTGGCAGGGGATTGCGACATCTATGATGTAAGTCTTCTTTTCCAGAATGTCTACGAAGACAATGTCCGGAACATTGGCGGCAATGGTGTTATCGGTCGGGACCTCCCAATCCCAGAGGAGCTTATACCGATCATTCACAATCGCTTTTTGAGGTGAGTATCTGTAATACGACATCTTTTCGACTTCTATACCGAAGATCTCACACAATTTCAGATGTAAGATGTTTGCGACACTATTGTGGCGTTCAGTATATTCCTTCGGTGCTAACACCGTGCCAGATGGTCTTCCTACCACATACTCTGCATTTATCATTGCGCATTTCCGGGTCTCGCAATATATGCTTCCTGTACGCTTTAGTGGCAACTACCTGGCATTGAATAGCGAATACGAAACCTTCGGTTTCAGCGTACAGATCTCCTCGCGTTAGCCAGGCAAATGTGGCTTTCCGGTCAATTTGTGGGTCCTCCAGTTGTGTCGGATATCTACCATGCAAAGCTTTTTGTTTCCATTGCCGCACAACGCCCGGTACATCCTCTGACTCCCTGAGAAAGCCGTGATTTTCGTGCTTTAACTTGAGGGGGATAAAGTCATCATTTCGAACAACCGCCTCGTGTATTACGCTGATCCGATACGCGATTCCTTTTTTCACAAAAATAGGCTCTAAGGTTTGTCACCTGACGCTTGTGTTGGTCAGCCGCCTTCGGGACTCCTCTCCCTCCCTCTACTCTAGGCAGATGGAATCTCTCCACGGCACTCTTCGGGTGATGAGCTCTATGATGGTTGTAGTCTGATATCCGAGGTACTTATAATGATCCTGCTCTTCCATTATATATATATATATTCCTCATCATTCATGACGTAATCTTCGCTGTGCTGCCATCGTCCTCCCGTCATCGTGTGGACCTTGCATTTGTCCAAACCGTAGTTCATGCCGATGTCATCACTAAATGTTTTTGCTGTCTTCAGTAGATCATCGAGGTGTGGTCTATTGGTCGCATAAATTTTCAAGTCGTCGATGTAAAGTAGATGGTTAATAGTTGTGTTTGTTCCACTGAAGGTGTACCCGTGCTTTCTGCTTCGCAATGCTGTTGTTAGCGGTCGCAAGGCTAAACAAAACCATAGTGGGCTCAGTGCATCTCCCTGGAATATCCCCCTTCGGATCGGTATTTCTTCAGATACTATTCGCTTCGTTGGCGTTTGGAGCACGACTGTAGTTCTCCATCCAGAGATAGTCTCTTGGAAAAAATGTGTTATGCGCGAATCTACACGGTACATCTCTAAAACTCGCAGCAGCCACGAGTGTGGGACACTGTCAAATGCCTTCTGGTAGTCTATGAAGGCTGTACACAGAGCTTTCTTTTGTTTTTTTGCTTCCCCCGTGATCACCGCGTCGATAATGAGTTGCTCCTTGCATCCTTGGGAGCTCGTCCTGCACCCCTTCTGCTCTTCATCTATCAGTTTGTTGGCTTCCAGATGTTCATATACTTTATTTGCCAGTATGGATGTAAAGAGCTTGTATATTGTCGGCAGGCACGTGATCGGCCTGTACTTGTCGGGGTCTTCGGATGCCACTCGCGTTTTCGGGATGAGGTGGGTGATTCCCTGGGTCAAGAAAGCAGGTGTTTTGTTTCCAGGTGATTCCAGCATTCCATTCATACAGTTTGCGAGCGCTTAGTGCGTAGTCCGGAACTTCTTATACCAGTAGTTGTGTAAGATGGATTATTATTTAGACGTTTTGAAAATTCTTCGTGCAAAAATTCGAAAGAAAATGCCTGATTTATTGAAGAGGAAGGCATTTATATTGTATTATTTTGACCATGTCTATGTTCTTTAATTTGAACCATGACAATATGTATTATTATTATTATCATGACAATGCGCTAGCTCACAACGCTCTAAAAGTTAAAAAGTTTTTGGCCAAACACCCGATCATGCTAAAAGGAACTCGTCACGAGTCTGTAGATGAGGTCAAGGCAAAAACGGCACAGATGCTCAACAGCTTGTCTGAAGATAACTTTTAAAACTGCTTCGCGCAATGGTAACTTTGAATGGAGGGGTGTGTGGCTCCGGAAGGGAATTATTTTGAAGGGGATAATTTCTAAAGCCTAGTCTCGTTATTTAATTGTCAGATCGTGTAGTCCATATGTAGATCTAACATAAGTTTGCTGTTAAAAATCCCAATTTTTATTGATTTTATTGATTCAAAAAATGTTCGTAACTCAAGAAATCTGGTTGAAAAATGTCTGATGCAATTACTTATTTCGTACTAACAGAATAATTACTTGATTACCCTGGCTTTAAGAACTCTAGCGGTCTATCAGTTGGTGACTGACTAGGACCTTATGCCTAGTTGAATCTAGGGTGGTCAGATCGCGCTGTCGACGGTCAACGATTATGATATCGAAGGCTTTCACGGTTTTAACTATAATATCGCAATAAAATCTATGAAGGAAGGTAGGAAGACAATATTATATAGGGTAATGATAAACTGTAATTATTATACTCGTATTATTGATATATTTTATAGAAATTTGTTTTTAACAGCATGTTTCAAGACTCTACTTATTCTTTCGATATATTCCTCATTATTTGATAAATTAAGATCGAAGAGGGTTTCACCTTCTTCTTGCGAGTCACTCCTTATCTTTTCAGCGACATTTAACGTTTCTCCAGTTTCGGCTAGCACAATTTTCGTAACAGATAGGGATGCCATTATTCCATATTTACAGAATTTTCTCCAGTCATCTTTGAATGCATCGTATGGATAGATTTTATCGGCGTCGTTACCTAATTTTTCCAAGAAATCTTTCAAATTTTCATAGTAGTAGTCCAAATAAAAGTCTAATTTATCCAAATTTTCTTGAGTGATGGCCGAACAATAAAAGAAGTTTGATAAATCCATTACAGGTAAAGTTTGTCTTACAATTTGGAAATCGACAAGTCGCAAGTCTACGGGCTTTTTACCATCTTTCTAAAAATTAAAGAAATTGTTATTTAAACCTGGTTTTAGTGATGAGATTTTGAGGTACTTACATCATATTTAAACTGCATATTATTCATCCAACAATCACCGTGAGTTATGATTTTATGATTGCGATTACAATTTATAGTTTCTTCTACAAATTCGTAAAAGTTTTCCAAGGATTCCTCCAGTTTTTCGAGGACGATACTATCAATCCTTCCATTCCCATGTTCTTTTAAAACATCGAGTGAATTCATTAGAATCGATTTGAAATCAAAATGTTTGTATAACTCCATCGTATCGTCTCCGATTGTTTGGCATAAATTTGCGAAAACATCACCTTGTTGGTCTTTGAGAGCGTACGATACTCCGTGGAATTTAGCGTAATTCTTAAGCACCATTAAGATGTGATCTTCATCCAGAAGCTTCTTCTTATCGAACACCTTAAAACCCAAATCGTTTAAATTTTCCAAAAGCAAAAACTCGCGTGATTCTTCAGCGTTCGAATTATAACATTTGGGTGTTAGATTTAATTCTTGCCCAATTTTCTCTTGTAAAAATTTGTTGTAAGCTGGAAAAAGTTTGGTGTAGACGGCGACTTCTCGTTTAAAAATCATACGTGTATTTAAGGCGACGCGTAATTTTTCATCTTTCGGAGCTGCTTTCACGAAGAGATCGAAACTCGTTTCCCCTTTCTTAACGGTAATCGCTTTCGTTACACCCAAATATCCATCGCCAAGATTAGGCCCATCTCGATAGATAATTTCAGCATCTTCTATCCCTTTTTCTACTAAGAAATCGCGTAGAATTTCTTTAATGTCACTCTCGTTGATAGTATCGTCAATAGTCATATTTAAATGCACAACTAAAATGTGTTTTAACAAACTTTGCACTATTAAACTGTGTCTTGAATGATGTTTATATATAAAGTGATCATGTATTGATATTGACGTCTTAAAAAATGCAACGTAATCAGAGAACTAGTAACTTTAATGCATACTCATTGCTGCTATCAACGATACTTTCAAGTGCTTATGTATTAAATAGTGTAATATTGAAATGATGAAATTGCGAATTCATTCAGCATTCAATGAAACTAATTTAAATAAAAGAATTGAGTGCCCTGTGAAGCATCCGAACATTCGTTTATAAATCGTGAATGAGATTCCACAAGCAATTCTTGCTGTCACTTTTTATGCTGAAATATGCAGATGACAGTTTGTGAACTTGCTACTTTTCCTTGCAGGGATTTTTGAGAGATCAAAGTTGATGTCCCAAAGAGAAATTGCTGAGTAGCGTTTAAGAAATAGTTTCAGTCATCCACACACAAAAATTACAAATTTTAAATGTACTACATAAGTACTTTCTATAAATAACCATTAATTGTCGAATTCTCATTTTAACAGTTGGCAAGAGATAACAAATATATGGCCAGGAAAAAAGGGTGATTGGTGAGAATGGCCTATTAAAAGTAGTATACTAGCGCAATGGAATTTTAAAACAAAATTTTTTAGTTCGATATAGTTGAATATAAACTATCACGTGATTAAATATCACTTCCGGTTAACCGTAAGAACCGGAAGTGGGCATCAACTTCGATTTCTTAAATAGCATGCTATAAATTAAATTCCAAATTCAGCTTCTACGATAAATTTTACACATATTTCATGTATCATACCCTACACCTATTTATATATATTGGCTACGCGCTGGACCCTCCCAGTAACCACGGCCTTTTACTTTATACTGATTATTTAAACAAATATAATAAATACTAGGAACACTAACTGGCCCTAAATTGATAAAGATATTTTATGTTAATTACGGAGCGGACTGGACTCCTCAGTGGCCTGCCGGGGAGTGGGACAGGATCGTACCACCTGACACTCTGCTATAATACCATGTAAGACGATATATTCGAATTTACCGTACAGTTCTGAACAAAAGTCACCTGTTTGCTCGTTGTCGGTTAAAACTGTTACATTTTTTAACTATTAAGAATTTATAACAATTAATTAGAATAAAATAACATTTCCAATATATACACCGTGTTTCATGTAACTAGCACATTAGACGTTTTTGTGCTTACAACACGAATTTTTTTCCAGAAGTTTTGCCTTCTCACATAATTGACCGCAATCTTTCAAGTTAAAATATTTTTAAACTCGTGCAACTTGTGGTTACACCGGAAGTAGGCGCCATCTTTGTTATTTTAAATGTGACACCCTGTATTTTATTTGAGATATGAATTGCTTATTTATATAGAAGAACAGAGATACTGGATTCGATTATTTCAAAGTCAACCGTTTCGGAGATATTCAACTGTTTTCCATTTTTAGGGCACTTGATCATAAATTTTAAAAGTTCTTTATCTGAGACATGAAGAAAGATAAACAATTGAAATTTGTTCCTGAGATAGTCAAAGTATTGTCCTATTCGAATATCACCAGGTTTAGCAATAATATTACACAGGGTGTTCTCTAATTAATTTACAATTATACACATTTCAAATGCAAGGAACTCATTTTTTCAAATGATACACCCTGTATATTTTAGCCTTTTCTGAAGCAGAAAAAAATTGCCTTACGATCCACTGTTACATTCCCTATACCTATCTCTAGAGGCTTTTGAGTTATTGGGGAGATCAGCCTGAAGGCCTGATATTTTGCCAAATAACAAAAGAGGTTTAATTTTGGCGATAAAATATGCCTACAGTAACGAGCAATTTTTGTTTCAACAATTTCACTAGAAACATTGATGTATCAAAATCACAAGCCGTAGGCGAGTGGGTTTGCATCAATGTTTCATATGCAATAAATAATTGCTTAAAGCAACAAATTTGAGTGGTCGATGAGCAAATTTAATAGTCATTTGTAAACATGTTAGGCGCATGGAAAAAAAGTCTTCTAGTTCAAAACCAAAAATTTATTGATTGCGAAAACATTTTTGATCTCCCGGTATAAGTCAAACAAAGAAAACAAAAACAAATCTAAAAACAAAATCACAGCAAGTGCTCAATATGTCCACCGCCTACTTCAATGCATTTATTTAACCTTGTTTGGAGCTGGTCAGTCGTTGCACGTTCAATCATTTGAACTTCAATTTGGTCAAATGCTCTTCGCACCCTATCCTCTAGTTCTTGCCTGGAGTTAACTGGTGTTGCATAGACCTCTTTTTTTATGTAACTCCATAAAAAAAAGCCAACTGGAGTTAAATCCGGAGATCTAGCAGGCTAAAGACATGGACCAAACCACCTATCTTCAAATAGCTGGGTCAAATCTTGATATGCAGCATGAGTAGAGTGAGCTGGAGCTCCATCCAGTTGAAACCAATAATAGTTTTGGTGTGGCATGTCATTGACTATGTTTGCCACCACTTCCCTAATGATAAAATACCCTTCCCCACCATATTATGGCAAATACATTAAAACTAAATCGATATTGAAAATAGCTTAGTCGTGAAAAGTGGGGATTTTCATCTGCCCAAAAATGACAATTTTTATTATTTACAACGCCTTACCTGGTAAACTTGGATTCATCCGACCATAATGTTACGAATAGTTAGCCACTATTCTTCTCTTAGCGTCTCCATTTCTCAGTTCGTGGACTTTCCTTTGTGCATATGGGTGCCATTTGTTCTTTGCTAGAACGCATTGAATTGACGTCATACTAATATCTAAATCCACCTTTGCTTTACGTATCGAAGCATGGGGATAAGCTGTGAAATATCCCAGAATATTAATTTCGTTGTTTCCTTCACTTGTTACTGGCTTAGTACAATTTCTTTTTGTGTTCATATTCCAATGTCGGAAAAAATGTGTTTGAATTTTTGCAAATTTGAAGCGATTCATCGGAGGTAAATTCGGGTATCTCTGATTGAACACACGGCAAGTTCTACTTATTATGCGATTACATTCTCCGTTAATGCAAAATTAATTAAGGATACTTTCATTTGGATAATTATTATTATAGCCTTCCATTATGCACTAATAAAATCATTCAGTAAAGTACAAAAAATATCCAAGCATCAAATTAATAACACTGACAGCGAACGAAATTTTGACAACTAAACCTTTTGTTACTTCCAATGCATTCTTGAAATTGTGTGTGATAAATGGCAAAATATCGGGCCTTTAGGCTGATCTCCCCAATATCTCAAAAACCTCTAGAGATAGGTATAGGGAATGTAACAGTGGATCGAAAGACAATTTTTTTCTTCTCTTTTTCAAAAATGCAATAGGGTGTCCCAAGTTGAGTGGCGTATTAGAATATTTCCTAAAGTACACCAAAGAGAGCGCTGAAAATTTGGTTGCCTTGGTTTCCGGCCATGCTCTTTTTAAATAAAATGATTTTAAAGATGGCCGACTTCCGGTTATAACGGAAATCGATAGGAACTTCGTTATTTTAAATGAAACACCCCATATATTAGTGGATTTTTGGATTTTACGCAAAATTTTAGGCCAACTTTCTTAAATAAACCTTATGTCTAAAATGCACCGTTTTTGAATAATTCCACTTTTTTTAATAATTCGACAAATCATTGCTGGGCGTCATTCGGCCTCTCTCAGACAACGTTTGACTTACAGCCTTCAAAATTTTTTATGATGAGTACTAAGGTCTAATTGTAAATCGTTGTTGGAAAAAAAGGCTAATATCTTACACAGGATGTTCAAAATACACTTGCCAATGTAGACAACTTCGTACCTTGGGAAGTCGCTTATTTCAAATGGAACACCCTGTATTTTATTGGGCCAATAGTTAGGACTTTTTATTCTCTTTTGATCTGTATTTACATTCCCTATACCTAACTCTTAAGGTTTTTGAGTTATTTATAATTTTTATAAAACAGACTGAGATTTGAAAAAAAACAAAGTTGCCATAAATCATAAAATGACATTTCCAATAAAACAAATACTCTAAAACTAATCTGATAATTACGAAGAGTGTTATTGTTAAGTTAATAGTTGTTCCTTTAATTTGTTTTTACTGTTTGATTACAATACACTGAGTAATAATAATACAAATAATAATAATAATAATAACCATAATGGATAATTACAATTATTCAAACGAAGACATTTTAAATTTGTTTTTTATTCATGGACAGTGTAACAGAATGGCTGCTCGAACATGCAGAAACTTTAATGAAACTTACCCTCAACTACCACCGATGACAGAAAATAAATTGAGAAGGTATTTGGCCAATTTTCTAACAACTGGTAGCGTTAAAATAAAGAAAGCTACATCTGCTCCGGTTACTGGGAATGAAGATAATGAAGTTTCGGTTTTGGCTTATTTTGAAGCGTTTCCACGAGCGTCAACCAGAGCCGCTGAACACGATTTAGGCATTCCACGCTCTTCCATACACAGGATTATGAGAAACCATAAGCTACACAATTTCAAATTTGTAACTGTGCATGCACTACAACCTACAGACAGATTACTTCGAGTGCGGTTGTGTGAAATGCTAATGGTGGCCCAGCAAGAAGACGTAAATTTTTTACAAAAGATAATTTGGACAGACGAATCCAAATTTTCTCACGAAGGTGTGTTCAACAGGCATAATTCCCATTTTTGGTCCCACGAAAATCCCCACGTAATTAGGGAAAGAGGATTCCAAAATAAATTTAGTTTTAACGTTTTTTCTTGTTTGATGGGCAACAAATGTTGTTATTTTATTTACGACGACAATCTAAATTCAGAAATGTACATAGAAATTTTGCGGACGGTTGTAACGGAGTTCTTAGACAGCTTACCGCTAAATGTCTACAGAAATTGCTGGTATCAGCTTGATGGAGCTCCGGCACATAGTTGTAATGGGGTAAGGCAGTGCATCACTGAACTTTTTGAAGATCGCTGGATAGGACGTGGTGGGCCTTGGGCGTGGCCACCGAGATCGCCCGATCTCACGCCAATGGACTTTTATCTGTGGGGAAAAATAAAAAATGAAGTCTATTTCGACCCTGTTAATAGCAGGGCAGAGCTTGAAAATAGAGTGCGCAATTGCTTTGGGACTTTACAGGGAAACGAAATTTTACGCGCTACAACAGATGGTGTAATGGGTCGCTTAAACCGCTGCCTAGATCTAAATGGAGATCATATTGAACGATTTAACTAAGGTTTCTGTTTTCGTCTACTTGTAAATGGTATATGTACCATGCTGTTTTTACCCATTTGTTGCTTCAGTATCGTATTTGCTTTCTAATTTGACATTAAAAATAATAGTCTTCCTCATACCTGTTTTTATTATTTATGCCTACTTTAGTGTCACTCCGAAAGGTGTAAATCCAACAGTTATACATGACAACTACTGATAAACAGTATTAAGTTAGCTTTAGTGAAATAGTTCCCTCTAAATGTCATTTTATAATTCATGGCAACTTTTTTTTTTCAAATTTCAGTCTGTTTTATAAAAATTATAAATAACTCAAAAACCTTAAGAGTTAGGTATAGGGAATGTAAATACAGATCAAAAGAGAATAAAAAGTCCTAACTATTGGCCCAATAAAATACAGGGTGTTCCATTTGAAATAAGCGACTTCCCAAGGTACGAAGTTGTCTACATTGGCAAGTGTATTTTGAACATCTTGTGTAAGATATTAGACTTTTTTTCCAACAACGATTTACAATTAGACCTTAGTACTCATCATAAAAATTTTGAAGGCTGTAAGTCAAACGTTGTCTGAGAGAGGCCGAATGACGCCCAGCAATGATTTGTCGAATTATTAAAAAAAAAGTGGAATTATTCAAAAACGGTGCATTTTAGACATAAGGTTTATTTAAGAAAGTTAGCCTAAAATTTTGCGTAAAATCCAAAAATCCACTAATATATGGGGTGTTTCATTTAAAATAACGAAGTTCCTATCGATTTCCGTTATAACCGGAAGTCGGCCATCTTTAAAATTATTTTATTTAAAAAGAGCATGGCCGGAAACCAAGGCAACCAAATTTTCAGCGGTCTCTTTGGTGTACTTTAGGAAATATTCTAATACGCCACTCAACTTGGGACACCCTGTATATAGGTTGTTCCATTTAAATAAACAAAGTAACCTGTCGTACAGACAAAACTGAACATCCTGTATATAATAAAATATTTTCTTGCTATAGAGAACTTCATTTTAAACATCTTTTGTTAAGAACATTTTTCGATAAAATAAATAACAAAGCCACAATCAGCCGATCCCAGGAAGATGCCACATCCTGTATATATTAATGTCAGTGTCTATTATCGTACTCTTGCCATGCAGGGATATCAACTGTCCCAGTTCTTTTTTCTTTGGGTGTACCTATTACAGATAAAAGACAGTTGTTAAGGCAAATTTTTATTACACTATCATTAAAAAAAAATCTAATTGAATTCTATTTTCGACTCAATTGTGCAATACTTTTTACTGAATTATGTACATTCGTAAACATTACTCGGCATTATTAGCATCAGACAGGTGAATTGTATATTTTAAACTCTAAATATTACGTGAGATAAGATGCATATTATTTTTTTCTGGCCATACCTATGCACTTGCTGTTTTCGTCCCTGTATTATTTGAATTAGTTTGAATGAATACTGAATTAACCCAGAAGTTAGTATAGGTACACAAACACTTGAATCTAGTGTCGTCGATAGGAGCAATGAGTATGCATTTAAGTCGCTAGTTCACGTTGCATTTTTTTAAGATATCTATATCAATACATGCATCACTTTATATATAAACATCATTCAAGATACAATTTAATAGTGTTTAATAGTTTGTTAAAACACGTTTTAGTTGAGCATTTAAATATGACTATTGACGATCCTATCAACGAGAGTGACATTAAAGAAATTCTACGCGATTTCTTAGCAGAAAAAGGGATAGAAGATGCTGAAATTATCTATCGAGACGGGCCTAATCTTGGCGATGGATATTTGGGTGTAACGAAAGCGATTACCGTTAAGAAAGGGGAAACGAGTTTCGATCTCTTCCTGAAAGCAGCTCGAAAGATGAAAAATTACGCCTCGCCTTAAATACACACTTGGTTTTTAAACGAGAAGTCACCGTTTACACCAAACTCTTTCCAGCTTACAACAAATTTTTACAAGAGAAAATCGGACAAGAATTAAATCTAACACCCAAATGTTATAATTCGAACGCTGAAGAATCACGCGAGTTTTTGCTTTTGGAAAATTTAAACGATTTGGGTTTTAAGGTGTTCGATAAGAAGAAGCTTCTGGATGAAGATCACATCTTAATGGTGCTTAAGAATTACGCTAAATTCCACGGAGTATCGTACGCTCTTAAAGACCAACAAGGTGATGTTTTCGCAAATTTGTGCCAAACAATCGTAGACGATACGATCTTATTATTATTCAAACATTTTAATTTAAAAACGACCCTAAGTGATTCTGTGGCTGTTTTAAAAGAATATGGGAATGGAAAAATTGATAGGAGCACCTTCGAAACAGTGGAGAAACTAATTGAAAACTTCTACGAATTTATAAAAGAAACTATAAATTGTAATCATGATCAAACCATCTTAGTTCATGGAGATTGCTGGATAAATAATATGCAGTTTAAATATGATGTAAGTAGCTCTAAATTTCATCATTAAACCCAGAGGTTTAAATAACAAATTCTTTAATTTTTAGGAAGATACTAAAAAACCCGTAGATTTGCGACTTGTCGATTTCCAACTTGTAAGAAAAACTTTACCTGTAATAGATTTATCAAACTTCTTTTATTGTTCGGCCATCACTCAAGAAAATTTGGATAAATTAGACTTTTATTTGGACTATTACTATGAAAATTTGAAAGATGTCTTGAAGAAATTAGGCAGCAACGCAGATAAAATCTATCCATACGACAAATTTAAGGAAAACTGGAGAAAATTTGGTAAATATGGAATTATCATGACTCTAGGTGGGTCGAGAATTGTGCTAGCCGATGCTGGAGAAACGGTAAATGTGGCTGAGAAGATAAGGACCGACCCGGAAGAAGCGGATAAAACTCTGTTTTCAGTTAATTTATCAAATAATGATGAATATGTTGATAGAATGAGTAGAGTCTTGAAACATGCTGTTAAAAATAAATATATATAGGAATTTAAAGACGAAATAAATTTAACTGCAAATTGTCTAATCAATGCATTGCAATCAGCGTCATTTGTGTAATAAGTAATGTCTTCCCCCTTTGAAGAGCATATCAAACTTTCTTCCGCTCGCGCTGATTCGGTCGTCTTCGTTCGGTGGAGATTAATACCCAACTACAGGGTGCCCGGATTTCGTAGGGGCAACTTCTTTGTTTGAAGACAAAAAAGTGTAGATTTAAAAACACACTAAGAATCCATTTTAAAATTTTACTTGTCCATATACTTCATTTGTTTAATATTGAAGAAAAACTGTAATCTTCTAATTTCTTTTATTTGCCGTAACTTTTTTGTTACTTGAAATATTAAGATGCGGTTTGAAGCAATTCAAATTGTAATCTAAATACTTGTATTAACGCTTAATAAAACAAATTTTTTTGCGCAAATTTTTAGTAATCTCACATAACCTCAAAATTTTAAATTGGAACCATGCAATTTTTGTGGCTGTTTTAAAAGGAGATTTCCTTCTGAATACAATCATGTATCGCATGATATGAAAATTTTGTCAAAATTTGGAAAATTAAGCTTATTCTGATTACGGGCAGACATCACAACTTTTTGTTTATCGCGTTATCTGTGATAACAATACGGTTGTTAAATTTTAACAATCTTATTACAATTAAGACGGTGACTCTGAGCTCAAAACCAGAACTACCACTTCAAGATGATTTGAATTTTATCGATGCAGTAGTGGATTGGGGAGTCCCATGGTCAGGTACAAATTAATGCACTTAAACATATGTAGTTTAAGAAACAAGTTTGCACATCTTGAGGCCTTATTGACTAAATCTGAATTTCCTAGTATTGTATGTTTGTCAGAACACTGGCTGACAAACCATGAAATACACAACATAGTAATTGAAAATTATAGACTCGTTAACTTTTATACTCGTTCTACTTTGAGAGAGGGCGGAGTGGCCATATTTGTGCAGAATTGAGTTTGTTCTGTTGAGCCATTGGAACAAGAGTTTGAATATACGTATGCCACAGTGTCCATAGGTGCTGAGTCGTGTATTGTGGTTTGCTTGTACAGGTCGCCGATAGGGAGCCTGGGTACTTTTAGGGATAAATTATTTGATCTACTCGACAAAGTGAGTGATTTGGGTCAAACTGTAATAGTATGTGGAGATTTTAATGTAAATTTTTTGAACGGGGCAGGTTCAGCGAGTGTTTTGACCATTTTCAAATGCTTCAATCTCATACCTTATGTAACAGACCCTACAAGAATTACGTCCACGTCATCTACAATGATTGACAATATTTTTGCATATGCCTCAGATAATAAGTATGTTTGCTCAGTAGGAAGTTCGGATTTCTCTGATCATGGCTGGCAGGTCCTGGAAATAGCAGGTATGTAGGGGAGACTAGTGTAAAATGATCCCTCAGAGTATAATGATCCCCCTCGATTTGAACGAATTTACTAACCCCACCTAGGATCAAACGTATGCATTACGTCCCATCTGTATTACATCCACACAGGCAGTAGTTTTGGAACATGCGCAGGTGTTATAACAAAATTATTTGTGAAACATTGAAAGTCGTTGCTTTTATCTAAGGTAAGGGTTCTTTTTATTGTTCGTAAACTTCTTGTTTTTATGGTGTGTTATTATCGCCTTTGTTATAAAAGTATTAAACTGTCCTCCGAGTGTAACATTCCATATTGTTTCGGTTTGAATTATTTTGTGCAAGGTTATGTTTTTACCCAAAGTGTAAAAATGCAATTTGGGGTAATATGATCCCGCGCAGTATGTGCATAATGATCCCGGGGATCATATTACCCAAACATTATTGTTGTTGTTCTAGATGCCACGTAAATATATACGTAAGACAACCCGTCAGGGATGGGATGCGGAGGCGATGGTGGCGGCTTTAAAGGATGTAAAAGAAGGTGCGCCATATAAAACTTCCAGTCATGGCCTTAAAAAGAAGAGTGAAAGGCACTAATAAATGTGCAACCGGAGCAGAAAAAATACTATAGGTGGCAAACAACCTGTATTTTCTAAGGATCAAGAAAAGGAGCTGGTAGCCCATCTACATGACATGGAAACCAGAATGTACGGACTCACAATTAAGGATGTCATGAAACTGGCCTTTCAGTTGGCTGAACAGAACAAGCTGAAACACCCATTTTCCAATGAAAAACGGAAAGCTGGATATGAATGGCTCAGGGGCTTTCGCATGCGAAACCCTGACATCACTCTTCGCTCTCCAGAAGCCACCTCAGCGGCACGAGCTAGGGCTTTCAATAAACCGGTTGTGGACAAGTTC
Organism: Holotrichia oblita; assembly: GCA_023690525.1. Taxonomy (NCBI): domain Eukaryota; kingdom Metazoa; phylum Arthropoda; class Insecta; order Coleoptera; family Scarabaeidae; genus Holotrichia; species Holotrichia oblita. Next base: position 12,032,317 of record CM043016.1, on the reverse strand, counting down.
TTCAGGATACTTCGTGAAATACAAGATGATAAACAATTCCCATCTCATAGGATCTATAACGTGGACGAAACCGGCCTTAGTATATACCGTCCCAACAAGGAATACCAAGACATTTGCTAAAACAGGCCGTAAACAAGTGGCAAGAGTAACGTCAGCGGAAAGAGGGGAAACCACTACAGCAGTGATTTGCATGTCTGCATCCGGAATCTTCGTCCCGCCGATGCTTATCTTCAAAAGGGTCCGTATGAATTTGGCGCTCATGGACGGTGCTCCACCTGGATCTGTGTACGCATGCAATCCATCGGGCTGGATGAGGACGGAAGTATTTGCTGAATGGTTCGACCATTTTCTGCGCCACGTGAAACCAACAGCAGATGATCCCGTCCTCCTAATTCTAGATGGACATTTGTCCCATACGAAAGACTTGGACGATATAAAAAAGGCCCGCGAGTGCCATGTCACCATCTTATGCCTACCCCCACACTGTACACACAAAGCTTTGGAACGATGGATGAATAACAATCCCGGCAGAGTCGTAACTGTCCAACAAATAAGCAGGATATTTAGTGAATCCTACCTCAAATCCGCAGTTCCACTCAATGCCATTAATGGATTTCTAAAATGTGGAATTTGCCCGTACAATGCTGACGTTTTCTCCGAAGTGGACTTCATTGCTGCTCAAACTACTGATCAAGATGAAGAAGTTGAGCTAAATGAAGAACCTGTCGTACCTGCGGCAGTCTTCGACGAACCTGTGTCTCCTAAATCAGCAACAATCTTAGATGAGTTTCGGAAAGCTCCTGCCGAACCAACACCAAATTCTACTGGACCTACGCCAAATCCTGTGAAGGTTACAATTAACTCTACTGATCCTGCAATGAGAGTAAGAAATTGTACTCCACCACCTGCAAGAAATACGGGCATAAACGAAGGGGCCTCCACTTCCTTCACAGTTTCTCCGCGTGATATACTGCCGTTACCGAAAATACTTGGGAAACGGTCTCTGAAAAGAAAATCAACTGGAACAAAAATTCTCACCAGCAGTCCATATAAAAATGCGCTAGAGGAAGAAAAAATCAGGAAGGAAGCATTAGAGCTCAAGCGTAAACGGCGCATAGACATGAGAGCCAACAAAAAATTTAAACTAAATACAAAAATGACAAATAAAGCAAATAAGCAAAAGAAGACAAACAAAAAAAGAAATTTCTGATTCCGGCGATGCTACCGATGATGACACCGAATGCATGTATTGCACTTCAAAGTATTCAATGGACAAAGGCGGAGAATGATGGATATGTTGTTCTCTATGCGGAAAGTGGGGCCATGACCAGTGCGCTGGAGTTGATGATGACTGTTCAGCCTACGTGTGTGATATGTGCACCGCAGATTCGTAGATATGTACGTACACTACAAGGCTTTTTATGACTATTTTTTAATAAAACACTATGTAAGGTTTTTTGTATGATTTCTTTTGTAATCCTACACATTGCATGAATATTAAATCTGTCTTTCAATCGAATATCATGGAGTTATTTTGTCGCATGAGGGGGGGATCATATTATACACAGGTGTGTATAAAACGATCCTTCTGTAGTGTTTCACAGTAAAATTAAAAAATATATCAACAATAACAATGTACACGTATTTTGTTGTAGCAAATTGTGCACAATAGTCCATAGTTTAAACTCACATTAATTAGCAAAATTAAATTACATTAATAATATTTTTGAAGAATTGTTTACCTTAAAGGGATCATTTTATACCAGTCTCCCCTACAAATCACTTCCGATATTTGAATATAGGCGAACGTTTTCACGGGAAGCAATTGCTCACTTCCGGACTGCGCTTGCTGCTGAGAATTGGCAAAGTGTATTCACGGCCATGGGTGATGTATTTGAAGAGTTCTACAGGATATACTTATATTATTTCGATTTGTCATTTCTCATGGTAAAGCACACTGTCAATAGGAAGCCTGGTATTGAATGGTACACGCGTAATTTGGCTATAAAGGCCAACCAACTTCGTGATCCCTATGACACATAAAAATAATAAAGATCCAACTTTACTAGATGTATATCTCAAACAGAAAGAGATCTATCAAGAACTCGTAATTAAAACCAAAAAAACCTTCTACGAAAATAAAATGTTAAACTCTAAGAACAAGAGTAAAACCGCACAGAATATTATCAATAAACTGACTAATACATCCAAATGTAAGATTGAACATATTTCACTAAGCAATCTGGCTGGTGATGTGGTGAGTGACCCCTAGGGGGTGTGTGAGTTGACAAAAGATGACAATGCTAGTTATTGATAAAATGATTGATTAGTTTATCTTCTAGCAGGAGCACCATTGCATTTTTTATCAGTAACATCATTATGACAGAAACAGAAAAAGTTTAGCATAGCATTTAACATTTAACTTTTAAAACTATTAATATACTTCTTTACTATAATATATACTTACCGATAAATCTACCTCTTCTGCTATTTCTCTGTTCGTTCTGCCAGTTTCCTATATTGCAACTATTTTTGCTCTATTTTCTATCATCTTCGGTCAATCTTTCGGTACAGGAATAAAAGAGCAACTGCATATACAAATTTTATTTTTCTTATATACGAGGGAGCGTTTTTATATTCGCGGAATGAGGGATAAGGGGTGCAAATAAAAAAACCAAATTATTTTTCTTTTTCAATATATTCACCTGCAAGACGGATACATTTTTCATATCTTTCAATTAATTTATTTATACCCTCATAAAAAAATGATTTATCTTTATCTGCAAAATACGCCGAAACTGCCTCCTTGACTTCATCATCGGCAGTAAATTTTTTACCCCGCAGCTCTTTTTTCATTTTCGGAAACAGGTAATAATCACTCGGGGCCAGGTCTGGGCTGTAGGGTGGGTGATTCACAATTTCGAAGCCCACCTTATGCAGGGCAGCTAACGCAACGCGGCTCTTGTGGACGGGCGCGTTGTCGTGCAAAAGCAGCACACCTTTCGTCAATTTTCCCCGTCTTTTCTCTTTAATGGCTTCTTTTAGTCGCTCTAATATTGAAGCGTAATATTCTCCGGTTATAGAAACACCTTTATCTTTATAATCAATCAACAATATTCCTTCCGAGTCCCAAAATACCGTTGCTATGAGTTTCCCAGCTGATTGTGACACTTTAAATTTCTTGGGAGGTGCTGTGCCCTTTTATGCCACTGCATGGAGTCTTGTTTGCACTCAGGTTCATAATGATGAACCCAAGTTTCGTCTCCAGTAACAATTCGACTCAATACACCATCCTTGTCTTCATTACAGAGGAGCATTCTCGGCACCCATCTTGCGCTGATCTTAGACATGCCGAGATGATCGTGTAGGATTTTAAAAATTGTTGTATCGGATACTCCAACCATTTCTGCGAGTTGTTTCTTCTTTAGTCGAGCATCTTCGAGTACAATTTTTTCAACTTTTTGGATAAGTGCTGGCGTGGTCACCTCAATGCTCCTGCCCTGTCTCGGGTCGTCTTCAAGGGATTCCGTTCCTTGTTTAAATAAACTATTCCACTTGTACACCATGGTTTTTCCTGGACAAGAGTCGCCGTAAATCAATGACATCTCATTCATTATGGTCGCGATTGATTTTCCTTGCCTGGTAAGGAACTTTATAACGGCACGATATTCGATTTTAATCTAATTATGAGTCGCTGCACAGGCCACGCCCCCAATGCGCCTAATCACCCCCTACAACCCGCTTATTCCGCGACAACCCTTGTTAAAAGCAAACAAATGACCTGTTTCCTTACTACGATTGGCCGATGCACACTTTTCCCCCTTTATTGCAATCGCTTTTATGCTGACTAATGCGGTATTTTAACCATTGAACAGTTTGTCCAATGTACACTCGAACGTTTTAAAACCGACTCAAACTGCCATAAATCTCGGTAAAAGTATACTTTACTGCGGTACCTGAATGCGAAGTAGTAATGATATGGTCAACTGTAAATTACCGTTTATATTTATATTATAGTTTTGTATTAATATCAGTTTCTTATGCAGCTACACAATTATACTTAATGTAAGGGATCATTTATATATGTATTCCTAAACTGACAATTTCTTAATGCGATCTTAACATGATTGGAAATAAATACCGCACACAATTATAGATATTACATATATGTATACTTGGAAAGGGGTGATTTGTATATTCCTAAATGGATAATTTCTTAATGCGATCTTAACATGATTTAAAATATACAAATATATTTCTAAGTATTAACGTAATTAAGAAACTGCATGAGTAAGGATTAAGAATATATATAAAGGGAAGATACCAAAGTCTAGTCTTTAGAGTTATTTCCGTGTGTGCTGTGAAGTGTAGCAATGGATCGACGATACACATCCGAAGCAACAAAGGGTGAAATTGTTGGCTTATGGAAAGCAGCCCTATCTACGAGAGATATTGCAGAACGTGTGAATAAGTCGGTAAATTAATATTTTTCATTAATCTTGTTGATTTATATTTATGATTTTATGCATTTATAAATAAGAGATTATTTTAATGTATCTAATTTTTCAGCAAAGTGCCGTGTGTCGTTGGCTTGCTAGATATAGAAGGGAAGGTCACACAAGAACGAGACCGAAATCTGGCCAACCTAAAAAAACAACAGCGGAAGAAGATGCTCTACTGGTCCGGATTGCATCTGAAAATCCTTTTCACACCAGCAAAATGCTGCAAGAACGAACACATCTTAATGTGGGAAGCGATGCAATCCGAAAACGGTTACTGACAGCAGGTTTAAAATGCAGAAGGCCGGCAAAGGTAATACATTTTCAACCACATCATGCTCAGCAGCGGTTAAATTTTGCCGTGTACAATCTCTATCGTGATTGGGTAGACGTGGTGTTCTGCGATGAAAAGGTATTCTGCACGAATGGTCCGCACAATTGTAGGGTGTATCGGCAAACCAATACCAGATTTCACGAGAACCATGTTCTCAAAAGCAAAGCTAGCGGTAGAATTACTGAAGCCTATTGGGGTTGGATGTCATCGCATGGTGTAGGTGATTTAGTACCCATTGCAGCACGTTTAACAGCAGCTGGTTATGTAGACATCCTGGAGCAGTATATTCTACCACTAGCATATGCAAATGGCGGTGAAATAGTTTTAGTTCAAGACAATAGCCCAATACATACGTCGGGGATCGTGAGAAATTGGTTAGCAGAGCATCCAGAGATTGTGTGTGTGGAATGGCCGGCGAAATCTCCGGATCTGAATCCGATAGAGCATGTTTGGGCAAAATTAGTACGCTGTTCGCATGATGTTGCAGAAAATGTATTGCAGAACGAACGGGTTGCTTTTCGACAGCAATGTTTTGAAAAGTGGAATGGCGTCTCCCCAGACTTTTGTCGAAGTTTAGTCAATTCAATGCAAAGACGGTTAGAAGAAGTTATAGCAGTGGGTGGTTATTATACAAAATATTAAATATTTTAAATTTTATGTTTTTAAATATTGAATTTAGAATTTCTTTAATTTTGTATTATTTATTTGGTTTAGAGATTTTTTTAAGTTTATATTCACTGTTACAACATTTATTTTATTTATTTTTTATTATTTTTTTAGAATTAAGAAGTCCTAGTTTTTTTTGTATTGCACGTGTCATTTTTGTTTTTGTATTAAATATTACGTTTTCAGTTCGACTGTCTTTTCGTTTACGTTCTTGATTATTATTTGAAATAAATTATTAAATTATTTAATATGTGTTTCATTATTAATTCTAAAATAAAAGCGGGCTTTTTTAAAGAAACTTAAAGTGAACATATATTCTTGTTTAATAACTGCGTTGCTGACTAATATTTTTGCTATGGTTTTTAAATTAGTTTGTAACATATTATTAAATTCAGCTAAGTTGGGACTAAAGAAATACAATAATTATTTTGTGTTTATGTGTTATTAATACTACGCAACGTCGAGAAATAGACAATAGATTATGAGCGGCCTATTACATTCATTTTTTATATGTTACTACGTAACGACATAAGAGATTAAAAGTTTATGTAAAAGAATATAGTTCTGCAGCGATTTTGCCATTCATTTGGAATTACAGTATTTTAAATGTGTGCGTACCACCTCATAAATAAATCGCTTTATTACTACAAACACCCAGTTAAATGTAAGAAGTTCTTGTATGCGCTTTTAGGTCTATGTCGCTTGTCGGGTGAGTCGATTCTAAAACGTTCGAGTGTACATACATATCTACACACCCGGACAATGTGAACATGGAACTTTGTAAATAGAATTAGACTGAAGTAACAACGGAGTTTTGTCTTTTTAAAGAACTGTATAATTCTGGGTGTGAGTTTGTCAATAAAAAGCGTTTGTATTTAAATTCAATTTTTCCATCTGTCTATCATAAAAATTGGAGCTGTAAATTAATTTCTGAAACAGTGGCTTGGGATAACCGTTATTTGTAAAAGTATCAACAAGGCAGTTTAAGATTGTTCTGAAGGAACTGATTATTAGAAATATGTGAAATTCTATTTTTAATAGCGATAACAGTGTTAAGTTTTTGATTCTTAATATGGTTGGAATGTTGGCTTTTGGTACCAATGCTCGAATAACTTTAGTATCCAAGAAGAGTAAACTATTATTAGTTTCAAGTTCAACAGTGAACTGTAAGTTAAGTTTTCATTATTTTATTTCATTATTGACCATTGTTTTCTTTTTGATTAATTGTAGTAAACTCCTGATGAAGTTGTTAATAAACGAAATATTGAGATTTCAATAAATAGAGTTTTATTGACTTCAGTCACAGACCGCATACCTGAGTATTACGAAAAAATTTTTGTCACCGACAAACAAGACTTTGTAATTCAACTATTCGGGGAAAAAAATAAAAACAAATCAGCACAATCATCAGTTGTAACCTACACCTTTATTTATGTCTTATTAAATTCCTACAAATATTTATTTTTAACGGCATGTTTCAAGATTCTACTCATTCTATCAACATATTCATCATTATTTGATAACTACGAAGAGGGCTTTACGTGCCTCCTCCGGATCGGTCCTCATCTTTTCAGCGACATTTAACGTTTCTCCAGTTTCGGCTACTATAACTCTCGTGATACTTAGAGTCATCATTATTCCATATTTACAGAATCTTTTCCAGTCATCTTTGAAGGTGTCGTGTGGATAGATTTTATCGACGTCGTTACCTAATTTTTCCAAGAAATCTTTCAAGTTTTCATAGTAGTAGTCCAAATAAAAGTCTAATTTATCCAAATTTTCTTGAGTGTTGGCCGAGCAATAAAAGAAATATGATAAATCCGTTACAGGTAAAGTTTGTCTTACAGCTTGGAAATCGACAAGTCGCAAGTCTACGGGTTTTTTAGTATCGTCCTAAAAATTAAAGAATTTGATATTTAAACTTGATTTTAATGATGAAATTTAGAGCTACTCACATCGTATTTAAATTGCATATTATTCATCCAACAATCACTGTGAGTTATGATTTTATGGTTATGATTACAATTTATAGTTTCTTCTATAAATTCGTAGAAATTTTCGATTAATTCCTCCACTTTTTCCAAGCTGTTGCTATCAATTTTAGCACCCCCGTATTCCTTCAAAACATCCAGCCCATTACTCAGAATTGTTTTGAAATTCACATTCTCGAATAAGAACATCGTATCGTCTCCGATTGTTTGGCACAAATTTGCGAAAACATCACCTCGTTGGTTTTTGAGAGCGTACGATACTCCGTGGAATTTAGCGTAATTCTTAAGCACTATTAAGATGTGATCTTCATCCAGAAGCTTCCTCTTATCGAACATCTTAAAACCCAAATCGTTTAAATTTTCCAAAAGCAAAAACTCGCGTGATTCTTCAGCGTTCGAATTATAACATTTGGGTGTTAGATTTAATTCTTGCCCAATTTTCTCTTGTAAAAATTTGTTGTAAGCTGGAAAAAGTTTGGTGTAAACGGCAACTTCTCGTTTAAAAATCATATGTGTATTTAAGGCGACGCGTAATTTTTCATCTTTCGGAGCTGCTTTCACGAAGAGATCGAAACTCGTTTCCCCTTTCTTAACGGTAATCGCTTTCGTTACACCCAAATATCCATCGCCAAGATTAGGTCCATCTCGATAGATAATTTCAGCATCTTCTATCCCTTTTTCTGCTAAGAAATCGCGTAGAATTTCTTTAATGTCGCTCTCGTTGATAGGATCGTCAATAGTCATATTTAAATGCTCAACTAAAACGTGTTTTAACAAACTATTAAACACTATTAAATTGTATCTTGAATGATGTTTATATATAAAGTGATCCATGTATTGATATAGACATCTTAAAAAAATGCAACGTAATCAGAGAACTACCGACTTTAATGCATACTCATTGCTCCTATCGACGATACTAGATTCAAGTGTTTGTGTATGAAATAGTGTAATATTGAAACGATTAAATTGTGGATTCATTCAGCATTCATTGAAACTAATTTAAATAATACATAGGTACCTATTTATGTTGTACAGTCTTGTCAGTCAGGAGAAATTTCTAAGTCGCGTTTAACAAACAGTTTCAGCCACCGTTTGTTAAAAGATTTCGCTTCACTCCAGAAAAGATTACAAACTTTAAATGAAATACATACTTTTTATAAATAACCATTAATTTTCTAATTCTGTTTTTAACAGTTGACAAAAGATGACAATGCTAGTTATTGATAAAAGATTAGTTTATCTTCTAGCAGGAGCACCATTGCATTTTTTACCAGTAACATCATTATGACAGAAACAGAAAAAGTTTAGCATAGCATTACATTTAACTTTTAAAACTATTAATAAACTTCTTTACTATAATACATACTTACCGATAAATCTACCTCTTCTGCTATTTCTCTGTTCGTTCTGCCAGTTTCCCATATTGCAACTATTTTTGCTCTATTTTCTATCATCTTCGGTCAATCTTTCGGTACAGGAATAAAAGAGCAACTGCATGTACAAATTTTATTTTTCTTATATACAGGGTGACATAGAAAAAACTACATTGCATAGTGCCACACAATAGAGGACACTAAAATAAGAAAAAAAGTTCCTATGAACATGGGTCCGCAAGACCTTCGGTTAAAAGATACGGGGTGTTGAATTTTTTTTTAAATTTATTTGCAAAAACAATGATTAATTAAAACAAAAAATTAAGTTTTTAGAAGATGTTCAAATTGTTGCCCTTGTACTTCAATACATTTTTCCATTCTTCTTCTTAATGATTGACGGCATCTTTGAAATATTCCTGGGTTATTACGAAATCTATCTGCCGATTCCATAATTCTTATCAACAATTGTTCTTCATTATGTATTTCTACAGCATAAACTTCATTTTTCATAAATCCCCAAAATGAAAAATCGAGGGGATTAAGGTATCGGGACTACGAGCTGGCCCCCCTCGACTAATCCACATATTTCCAAATCTCCTGTCCAAATATTCCCTTGCCACTCGAGAAAAGTGAGCTGGCGCCCCATCATGCATGTAATACATTCTTCCAGTAATGGCCAATGGGACATCTTCTAATAATGTGTTTAAATCATTCTCCAAGAAATTTCGATACAGTGCACCTGCCAATCGATTGGGCAATCGAAATGGGCCAATTAAATAATTGTCAATTATACCTGCCGACACATTAATTGAAAACCCATATTGGTGACTTCGAATTACAGTTTGATGAGGATTTTCATCACTCCAATAGTGCATGTTATGTAGGTTCAGTATACCATCACGACTAAAACCAGCTTCGTCAGTAAACAAAATTGATGAAATAATGTTTTGTCTTTGGTTTTGCAACCATTGGCAAAATTATACACGAGGAACAAAGTCATGTTCCAATAGTGAATGAATTTTTTGGAAATGATATGGGCGAAGAAGTTGTTCTTTGAAAATTTATCTAACTGATTCACGGTTAAGGTTTCGTACCGCTGAACTTGTTTTTCTGGTGCTTGTTCTTGGATTATTTTCTACCATTCGTAAAACAGTTTCTTCGTTTCGCACAGTGCGACGAGTTCTGGAAACCCCACTATTCAATTTTGGTTTTCTAAAACAGCCATCTTCTCTCAAACGCCTATGCACATCAATAAATGTTCGAACGTTAGGAACTTAGGGATAAAGGATATCTTTCTCGATAAATACGTTGAGCTTCGTAAGAATTTGATCTAGCTTCGCCGTAACACATAATCATGTCCCTGTATTCTTCAAAAGTGTAGTGAACCATTTTTGAAAGCAAATTTGAATAATCAGCGAGAAACCCAATGAAAAACTTAATCACGAACACAAAATTCCTCAAACAACAATTACATCAGTTTGACAAGTGTCATTATGACACATTATTCAATTGTTATTTTTTGATTAATTAGCGTGCATTGTCGGCTTTCAGATGCATTTGTACTGGAACCATAGATATTCAAAAAAAAAAACCCAAAAAAAGAAATAAAATTCAACACCCCGTATCTTTTAACCGAAGGTCTTGCGGACCCATGTTCATAGGAATTTTTTTCTTATTTTAGTGTCCTCTATTGTGTGGCACTATGCAATGTACTTTTTTCTATGTCACCCCGTATATATAGGGTGAGGCATTAGTGCGTCAAAGCTCAATATATCCCTTATTATTGAAGATATCAAAAAGCTTTATGTACAAGAATCATAGACAGTCTTAAGCTACACATTTGAAAATTAATTTCATATATACAGGGTGTTTCATATCGCTAGGTTGAACCAAACATACATTTTCTTAAATGGAACACACTATATATTATTTCAAATTTGGATTAAGCCCAGCTTCCTCGTTCTTTCAATATAAGGTTTCATTGAGTTATACCGAGTATTTCAGAAGTTATGGTAAATTTTGTGTGAAAATCATTGCGTATTTAACGTCCTGTGTATTCCATACGAAACAGCTTGAAATTATTTTTTTACTGGAATAACTTTTTATACTGTTACACGGTTATAACGAAGTGGTGTTTTCCCAATTTTACGAAAACTTTGTACAGGGCGATTCAAAACATAAATGCATTATTTTCTAATTTTTTTTTAATGGAACACCCTGTATTTTATATTAAGAAAGGGAATAATACTTGATATACTTTCATTTTTATTAACCAATCCCTATATCTAAAATGGTTAGTTTCTGAGACATTTAATGATTTTTAAAGAAATGTGAGCATTTTGGCAGTAATTGGAATATAATACATTAGCCATGAAAATGTGACATTAGAAAAGTCTGAATCATATTATTTATCAGTTAATCAACTAGTTTTATTTGTTAGTATAGTTTGTTACCTAGATTTCGCAAATTTAATTACTCTTTAAAATGAATTTTTCTGTTGAGGAATTGCCAGACATGATATGGGTACTAGGAGAGTGCATGAAAAATTGTCTACTTGCTAAATGAATTTACTAGGAGAGATATTCTGCCCGCCGACAACCTGAAACGATAACCCTGGAAAGGTTAATGGATCGCTTGACTCGGACAGGTTCTGTAATATATGAAAAACATGAAAGAGCGAAAACTGTTCCTACCGAGGAAAAAGAATTCAATGTGGTTCTTGCAGTTACGGATAATCCACATATTAGTACCAGAGAAATCTCGCGGCAACAAGATATTAGTCAAAAGGCTGTCCCAAGAATACTCTGTAAAAATAAATGTCATCCATATCGTATGCGATTGCATCAGGAGTTACTCGACGATGACTTGGCCCGTAGAGTTGCTTTTTGGGAATGGGCTCAACAACAAATCGGCAACCAAAGAGATTTCTTTAATTTTGTTCTTTTTGGAGATGAAGCTACATTTCATAAAAATGGAAATGTAAATCGCCATAATTTTCATTATTATGCTACAAGTAATCCCTATTTTGTAGGAAATTATAGTCAAAATAGGTGGTCTTTGAATGTATGGGGTGGAATAATTGAAGACTACGTAATTGGACCACATTTTTTCACAGGCCGAGTGAATGGTCAGGTTTATTTAGACTTCTTAGAAAACCATTTACCATTATTGCTGGAAAATGTTCCCATCAATATTCGTCAATAATATGTGGTATTTACATGACGGGGCTCCGGTACATCCCACTAGACCGATTCATAATTATTTAAATACACATTTTCCTGTAAGGTGGATAGGAAGAGGAGAACCAAACTACATGGCCATTATTGTGAACCTTGTTGTATTTAAACTTTGGCTAAAATGCTAAAATATTAATTATCGGTATAAGTTTTTTATTTTGTACTTAAAGATTATTTTAATTAATGATTTAGCATTTTTCTAATGTCACTTTTTCATGGCTAATGTATTATATTCCAATTATTGCCAAAATGCTCACATTTTTTTAAAAATCATTAAATATCTCAGAAACTAACCATTTTAGATATAGGGATTGGTTAATAAAAATGAAAGTATATCAAGTATTATTCCCTTTCTTAATATAAAATACAGGGTGTTTCATTAAAAAAAAATTAGAAAATAATGCATTTATGGTTTGAATCGCCCTGTATACAGTTTTCGTAATATTGTGAAAACACCACTTCGTTATAAAAGTGTAACAGTATAAAAAAGTTATTCCAGTAAAAAAATAATTTCAAGCTGTTTCGTATGGAATACACAGGACGTTAAATACGTAACGATTTTCACACAAAATTGACCATAACTTCTGAAATACTCGGTATAACTCAATGAACCCTTATATTGAAAGAACGTGGAAGATGGGCTTAATCCAAATTTGAAATAATATATAGTGTGTTCCATTTAAGAAAATGTATCTTCTGGTTCACCCTAGCGATATGAAACATCCTGTATATATGAAATTAATTTTAAAATGTGTAGCTTAAGACTGTCTATGATTCTTGTACATAAAGTTTTTTGACATATTCAATATTAAGGGATATATTGAGCTTTGAAGCACTAATGCCTCACCCTGTATATACAGGGTGTTTAAAAAAGATGCGGCAATATTAAAGGGGGTGATTGCCCAGGTCATTTTATACAAAAAAGTTCCTATAAACATAGATCCGCAAACGCTTCGTTACCGATCTACAGCGTGTTGAAGTTTAATTTAAAAAAAAACAGTAAAAATTAGATTTTTCCAAAACGGCTTGAGATATCATAATAAAATTTTAGGCATGTTAATAGCTGTGGGAGACACATACTTTGCAATACAACACGATGTTTTAGTCGTACCAGTGGCGCGCGTATTGGCACGTCACAGGCAATTTTTCAAGAAACAAATAGGACGCCGCTGATTTCTCTAAAAATAAAAATATGTTTTTATTCTTTGTTCAATTGTGAAGAAAAAAGCTCTCTTAACTTTTTATCATACGACGTATGGTTTTTTAGTAAAAAAAAAACATTTGTATCTGTATTGTATCTCGTGTGGCCTTTTTCTTAGCCGAAAATGTCCGATGAATATAATACGCCAAGTGGAAAGTATTATTGATATAAATCCATCAGCAGGAGGAGACATTACTTAAAAAACAGATAGTACATACATACAGGGTGTCTCAGCGAGACCTATTTGAACTCAAATTGGCCTTTGTTATTAAAAATTAACAAAAATTAATTTCTAAAAGATAATTTATTAAATTTAAAATTTCGATTTTATTTACAAAACAAATTGTAAGTTCATAAATCGCATGCCCATATCATCTCAAGCATTAATAATAACCACCCTTGCTATATCCACCGGCTGAGATCCCATTCGAGGAAAAATCACCGGAATATCCACCAGCGGAATATCCATGATCGTCCCCACCGAAACCAACACCACCACCATGTTCTTGTCCGGCAGCTTGAGCGGAAGCTGCGGCGTTAGCCGCGTTGGACTGAGCAATTTGAGCAGCAGCCCCTGCTTTCTGAGCAGCGGCTTGAGTCGCAACCAGATCGTTCTGAGCGGCGTGCAATTCTTCATTCAGAGCAGACAAGCGTTGCTTGGCAGCACCAACCATAGCTTGTTGCGAACCGTATTCAGCTTGGGCTTCTTCGGCGGCTTGCTGGGCGTGGGTGAGGTTCCTTGGGCAGCGTTAGCGGCATTGTTTAAAGCGTTCACTTGTTGTTGAGCTTGTTCAGCGGCTTGTTGGGCGGAATTAGCCGAACGTTCAGCTTGGTGGAGTTGTTGAATTTCACCTTGTAGGGATTGTTGAGCTTCGTTGACGTCAGATTCGAGTTTGCTCACTAAGATTTGTTTCGCTGTTAAGGCTGCTTGAGCGGTAGCTGCGGCCTAGTTTAAATGAAGAAAAAGAATGTATTGAAGGGGAAATTTGTACATTGTTTTACTTACGCTGATTGCGTTTTGGGCAAGGCTGCTTTTGGCTGCGAAAGCGGCTTGTCTAGCTGCTGCGTGTTGGTTAGCCACGGCGTTATTGGCTTGTTGCGCTGAACCTTCAGCTATACTTTTTAAACCGCTTCCTGCGCTGAATCCGCTTTTGTCGCCAAATCCTCCGTGGCCACTAATCGATATCGATTGGAAGTGACCACCTTCTGCACCAGCAGTATCTCGCAAGCCTGGAGCGCAAGACCCCAACGACACTATGACGTTTAAAATAAAAATTTATTTTTATTAAAAGGATTAATTTGTTTTATTAAAAATAAAATTACCTGCGCAAACTGCTACAATGATGAGCTTGTACATGATTGGAAAAATCACTGTGAATTATATTATTGTTAAATTGTTATTTATTTATTAATTAAGATATTAATACGTACCGTGGTTAATATTTGGTGAACTCTTGAAGATGTTAGGCGGATACTGACATGTTAGCTTGTTGACTTAGTATTTATACCAACATGATTTTACAGTTTCTGATTCCTTTAACTTCTCTTTTTTTTTGGGGATATCAAGGTGGGGATTGCGTGTGCGTTGCCTCTTTATTCATTGTAACAACGGCGGTCTAATCTTCTTCAATAAACTGGAATATATTATATCATTTTAATATGATAAACGTATGTAACTGGATTGAGATTGCGTTTAATTTTGTTGTATTCGCGAACGATTAAGATTAAGGAAGTACCGTTCAATGAAGAAACAAGCGTGAAAATTACGTGTTTAAAGAAGACAATTCGACGGTCTCTCTCGCTGATAGGGATTATAACACGTAAATGTATCTAATTTCACTTGATATTATTCAATGCAAATTTCAAAATCGCAAGCGAAACTATGTTCATATCCATATATATCCGTAGCGGTAAAGATCTGTTGCAATATTAATCTTTAACATCGCATGAGCTGTTATTAAATCTGAAATAGAAGAAAAGAAAAAAAAATTAGGTTTTTGTATTGTTGGTTTTAATCTATATAATACTTCGGTTACTACATTTATTCATGTTCATGTAGCGTTAAAGGAGATTCTAGTGTAATTGACGAATGTAATAATGTATTGCAAATAAATGTGTTAATCATGTAAAATATGTTGACACATCTTAACTTAAAAAAATTAATTTTTGCAAATATTGTAGAAATAAATTCGTGTAACGAATCGATTAAATTCAATTATAAAACATGATATAATTAGGGTTGTGCAATAGCAATTAAATCATCTTTATATGTAATAAGTTTTGTGTGAAATTTTTTGGCAATTATGTATATGTACAGGGTGGGCAAATTTCGATGTTTTAATAGGGGGATCTCGGTAACGATAAGAGGTATCAAAAAACGGACCACGCATCCTCGATCTGTTTTTACGAGAAGATGATGATGGTGAAAACCAAATTCGGCTATCGGCTTTCGGTTTCGAGTTATCCCTGAAAATTCGATTTTTTTCCCATTTTCGTTTTATCACGATATCTCGGCTATTTATGAAAATTGACAAAAATGACTTTTACGTTCTTCAGGCACTTTTTTATTTAGAATGCAATGGCGTTAGAGAATTTTTGAAAAAATTTTCGAAATTCCAGGTAGGACATAAAGTTGTATTTTTTTATATGGAACATACAGGGTGCCCGTTTTTCGAGCGCAAGCATGGGTAACTCGGTTATTATAAGAGATAAGAGATCGGTTAAATTAGGGCAAAGTTGCGCATTTGGAGAGAGAAAAGATATGCTGCCGAGAAACTTAAAAAATTTTCATGGGTTGCTGAGATTTTTGGACATTATCAAGGCACTTTTTACAAGGAATCCAAATGTGCCATCTATTTTTTCAAGACGTCCTAGATTCAAAAGTTACGGTAGTCAACTTTGTTTTTTCTTATGGGCACCATATTGAATTTTTACATTTTTGAGTAAAGCTCTTGATTCTGATTACGATAATGTATCACACGATATGGTCCAGTTTCATAATTTTATCAAAATAACCAGAAACCCGATTTGGAGAAGAAAGCCTTGGAAACAATTTCCATACTTGTGTTTAACAAATGCATTTGTGACAGTTCGATTAAATTTAAAATTTTAACGTTCACAAAATTTATCCAGAAAATGATGATTTTAATAAACAAATAAAACAAAATAACATTATAAGAGATACTCGAAGGTTTCACCGTCTACTTCTAAACACAATTCTACGCGTCTCCTTAAATGTTGTACAGCTCTTGAAATATTCCTTCTTCTTATTTTAGTCCTTAAAGTGGTAATTATCTTTCTTCGCAGCTCATGAATATCAGCAGGCACTGTTTCATAAATAATATTTTTCATAGTTCCCCATAAATAATAATCCAACGGAGAAAGATCAGGTGAACGCGCTGGCCAACGAATGTCCCCATTATTTGAAATTACTTTTCGAGGAAATAGTTCAGACAAATAATCACTTACTCTCCTAGAGTTATGCGGCGGAGCACCGTCCTGTTGAAACCAAAGGTTATTCAATAGGTTGAGGCAAATGTTGTTGTCGATATAATCCGTAAGATATGTCCTTAAAAAGTGTCAATAGCCGTCTGTATTCAAAGTCTCTTCATAAATGTATGGGTCAATGATTGTGTCGCCTAACAGACCGACCCATACATTTATCCCGAACCGTAGTTGTGGTCGACGTCCTTCATGTACATGAGGATTTTTAATGGACCAGACATGTTCATTGTGTCGATTAAACATGCCTGAGTTTGAAAACTTGAACACTCATCCGTAAATATTACGTTAGCAAGGAAATTAGGATTTTGTTCCAACTGGTCCATAAAACTCCTACAAAACGCTACCCGTCTATCGCTATCCCCAGGATGCAGAACTTGGGTGACGTGTTTTTTAAAAGGATGATATTTATGTTTCTTTAGTACTCTCCATACCTTCTGACGTGCGTTATGTTTAGATCTGCTGCAATGGCTCGTGTGGAGGTAGAAGGATTTTCTTGTACCTAAAGAAAAATGTATTTCATCGATATTATTTATTTTGTGTGAGATTCTTAGGAATTCTCTTACTCTTTGTAAAATATCCACTTCATTTTCATGCGGCGGTCTAGCATCATATTTTCTAGGCTTACAAAACGAACCAAAATCGCCTAAATTTCGGTGAAGTAGCAGAAAATAGGTCTGAGCTGGTTGTTTCCTTTCTGGATACCGCTGAATATATGTTTCTGAAGTAACTTGTACATTTCGATGTGAAGCGTAATAAATCTCTAGCATATCTCGTTTCTCTTCACTTGAAAACGGCATTTTGTCGAAAAAGTTGGGCAAATTTAATAAATGTAGGTGACAACAAGCAAAACTTAATCGAACTGTCACAAATGCATTTGTTAAATACAAGTATGGATATTATTTCCAAAGCATGCTTCTTAAAATCGGGTTGTAAGTGTAAAGCACGTAACTTACAGCCGGAGCAAAAATATAGAGAAAATGGAAAAATGTTAACATTGTGGGTTGATGACACTAACCACAAAAACATTCCTGTAACACAAGCTGTCATATGCGAAAAAGCAAAGTTGATTTTTTCTGATTTGAAGGCGCAATATCCGTAGCACTAAATTAAGCGGCGAAGCAGCGAGCGCTAACGTAGCAGCAGCGGCAGCTTACCCTCAAAAGTATCAAGAAATTGTGGAACAAGGCAACTACCCTGCAGATCTCATCTTCAATTTTGATGAAACAGGTCTGTATTGGAAGAAGTTGCCATCGAGAACGTTTATTTCGCGAGAAGAACGTAGCGCTCCTGGATTTAAAGCGGCCAAGGATATACTAACTGTTCTCTTGGGATCAAATGTTTCTGGTTCCTTAAAATTAAAGCCAATGGTAGTGTATCATTCCCAGAATCCACGGGCTTTTAAACGTCTTGACAAAAGCTCCCTGCCAGTTTTTTGGAGGTGGAATAAAAAAGGCTGGGTCACTCAGGAGATTTTCACAGACTGGTATAAACATTATTTTTGCCCTAATGTGCTTACGTTTTGTGATCGAAATAACCTTCCAAAGAAAGCAATTCTCCTATTGGACAATGCGCCGGGACATCCGCAAAATCTTGACACCTTAGACACGGGATTGAACGTCAAGGTAATTTACATGCCCCCTAACACAACCTCCGTTTTACAACCCATGGATCAGGGGGTAATTGCTACCTTTAAAGCATATTATTTGCGCATAACATTAAAAGCAATGATTAAGGCGATAGATACTAATTCCAATCAGACCGTTAAAGATTATTGGCGATCACACGATATTTTAAACGGAATCAAAAATCTGAAGTCCGCTTGGGACGAAGTGACAAACAATTGATTAAACGGCGTTTGGCATAAACTTCTGCCTGGATTTATACAAGGTGCAGGTGTAGAAGAGGTAGATAACATTAACATAAACGAAGACATTATCGGGCTTACACGCAAATGTGGATTCGAATACGTAACAACCGAAGATGTGACCAAACTGTTAGACGTGCATGACCAACCACTCACAAATCAAGAATTAGAAGAGTTGATGGAGGTATTAAATCGCCCTCAATCAAAAAATCCCGAAGAAGAAGAAGAGGAGGATGAGAAAGAAAATGATGGGAAACCCCTAAAAACGGCCGATCTAACTCGTATACTTTCTTCTATAGAAAGGTTAGCAGATGAGCTCTGTGAGATAGATAGGTCTTTAAGATGTCCCCAGAAAAAGAAATCTAGGGGTGACAAATCCGGCGAACGTGGTGGCCACCTTACTGGTCCGCCCGTGCCTATCCAGTTGTCTCCAAAATTTTCAATCAGCAATCCTGAGACTATTCCAGTGTTATGGGGCGGTGCGCTGTCTTGCTGGAAAAAATACATTTCTTATTTCGTTCAAAGGCAGTTCTTCCAAAAATTCTTCTACTACATGTTGGTTTATGATGTTATAATACCGTTGACCACTTAATTTTTCCTGATAAATCTGGTATGCCAGAATACGATTGTCAAATAGGGCACACCAAACACTAAAGCCGAATAGACCCTGATTTTAAACATCGACGGCACGGTAGGGGTTAACATCAGACCACCAATGTTCATTGTGTCGGTTAAAAATTCCGGCACTGCTAACGTAGACTTCATCCCTCCAAATAATTTTTCTAAAAAATGATGGATCCTCCTGAATTTGTTGAAGATACCAATTGCAGAATTCTAATCAGTCAATAGGAGCTGCTGTTGTTTCCTCACTTTGTATGGCCTAAACTTATGTTTCTTCAAAACTGATAACGCACGTCGTCGTGATATACCCAATTCCACTTCAATTTGACGGCTTGAGACTGAAGGATTTGCCACTGCCATTCCAATAACATTGACCGTAACTTCCTCAGTATCTTCCTTATTAGGGTGATCACCTATGTTTGCATTTGGAAAGAGGGCCGGAAGTGCTGGAACAACCTCATTTCGCAATAAATTTAAGTAGACGTTGCCAGTTAAATTTCCTCTTATAAAAAATGGTCCTATGATGTTGTTTCTAACAAGACCAGCCCAGACACTCACCTTTTGAGGACGCTGTGTATGGACTTCTTCAATCCAATGCGGATTTTCAATTGACCAGTAGCGACAATTATGTCTGTTCACAGTGCCGTTGAGACAAAACGTTGCCTCATCTGAAAAAATGATGTGATCTAAAACATTAGGCTGCTGCTCGATCAATTCCGTCATTGTTTCGCAAAAATGTAGTCTACGATCTGGATCATCTTCAGTTAACTCATGGACGGGGCTTTCATTCTTGCTGATTTGAGAATCTTATGAGCAGATTTTTGAGAGATCTCATGAATTTGACCTAATTTTGTTGTGGACACGTGATGATTTTCTTCCACTGTAATTAACACATTCAAACTAGTTTCTTCATCTGTTGCTGTTAATGGACGTCCCCTTCTAGGTAAATCCTTCACCTGACGAAAAACTTCAAACTTTTGAATTGTTCGGCATACCGTACTTTTACTAATGTGACGATCCGGATAAACAGTATTAAACAAAATACGAACCTCTTCAAAAGAACGTTGACGATCACCGTACCCACGCGCATCATTAATATCTCAATTCGTTCTGATTCAGTAAGTTTTACTGCCATTTTCAAATGTGTCAATGTCTAAAATAAGTAAATTTATAGCGATGCAAAAGTTAAAACGCTTTTAAAATTGTCAAATGTGACGGCAAAAAGGATGCAAACACTAAACAATAACTTTTTTCAAAGGTACCTTGTTTTTTCTGTATTAGGACACTTTTTAATTTTCTAACTGTTTTCTTGTGAATAAAAATAAACATCTTAATACTTCCTTTTTTACTAACGCTGTATGTTCCATATAAAAAAATACGAATTTCGAAAACTTTTTCAAAAATTCTCTAACGCCATTGCATTCTAAATGAAAAACTGCCTGAAGAACGTAAAAGTCATTTTTGTCAATTTTCATAAATAGCCGAGATATAGTGATAAAACGAAAATGGGAAAAATCGAATTTTCAGGGATAACTCGAAACCAAAAGCCGATAGCCAAATTTGGTTTTCACCATCATCATCTTCTCGAAAAAACAGATCGAGGATGCGTGGTTCGTTTTTTGATACCTCTTATAGTTACCGGGATCCCCTATTAAAACATCGAAATTTGCCCACCCTGTACATATACTCGTACGTTGTACGTAAACTCGAGATTTTAATTTAGAAATGAATTCCGAACAAATTTTGCGTGAAAGTTTTATTAGTTAGATACACATGTAGATAGACATAATATGACTAGATACCTATTCGATTTCGTAGGAATATTATATAAAAAAAATCATTAGAACATTAATTTTGTTTTTAATATAATGCAATTTTCAAAATTCTGTTTTTAAATTTAAAATTATACATTTTTTTTTATTAGTTTTATTACGAAATCCTACTTGTTCACACATTATTTACTTTCTAACTTAATTAGCGGTTGTGGATTTCTAAAAGTATGTCTAAATAAATGTAACTGCATACGCGGTGTTGCATCAACAATTGCAAATTGGGTTGTAATCCAAAAAAGTGTTGAGTAATGTAGGGTGTGATAAACATTGATGCCAATAGGTCATATGTAGCGTTAATAGTTATTCATTTCATGCTGATTTGATACTTAGAGTTTTTTTTAGTTTTATAAGATTGGTAAGAGATATACTGACTTCCAGAAAAATTGCAACACCTAGAAGTTGTCGAATGATTTTATTGAAATTTTCAGGAAACGTTTATTTTCATTAAACAAATTGATGATTAAAATTTGAATAAAATCTAGCCAGTAGTTTTTTTTTGCATGTTGTTTCCATTGCACATAGTAACTATAAATTTGAAGTATTAGACCATTTAGTAACTGTCAAGTTTGCAAATTGTTGTTGTTACGTCACAATTTCATTCTGCACTTGATAACAATGCCGAGAGTACGTCAACATCAACATTTTGTCCAATTAAGTGATTTTGAACGTGGCCGTATTATTGGTATGAGAGAGGCCGGACTTTCGCTAAGAGAAATTGCTCGTCGTGTAAACCGAAATGTTTCAACGGTATTGAGGTGTTGGTCCAAATGGTCCGAGGAAGGGGTTCAACATCGTCGCCGTGGATCTGGACGTCCTCGAAGGACTACAGATCGCGAAGAACGTCGCTTAAGACTTTTGGCCACAAGAGATAGATTTTCAACAACTCGATCAATTGCAAATGATTGGATGAGAGGTACAGGACTCAGAATGTCAATGTCAACTGTTTATCGCCGGATAAGATCTTATGGATTGCGTTCATATCGTCCATTTTTATGTCTTCCTCTTACACCACTTCACCGTCTACGCAGACTAGAGTGGAGCAACTTAAGGGTTAATTGGGCGCAGGAATGGCATCAAATTGTGTTTAGTGACGAGTCCCGATTTTGCTTGTGGGCCCACGATGGTCGTAGGAGAGTCAGACGGATGCGTGGAGAACGTAAAAATCCAACATTTTTTGTGGAACGCAACACAGCCCTCACTCAAGGAGTTATGACATGGGGTGCAATATGTTATGGTAGCAGATCACCCTTGGTCTTTATTGACGGCAACCTTAACGCACCTGGTTACATTGCTAATGTGCTACAACCAGTTGGCCTTCCATATCTTCAGGGGCTGCAAAATCCCATTTTCCAGCAGGATAATGCGCGCCCTCATACGGCAAGGGCTACAACACGGTTTTTGGAAGAATCTAACATTGTCGTCCTCCCATGGCTTGCTCGGTCGCCTGATTTGTCGCCCATGAATAGGTAATTTACCGCACCCTCCAGATAATTTACACGATCTTCAACAACGGATTCAAGAAGCTTGGGACGATATACCACAAGCAGCTATAGATCACTTGATTAATAGCATGCCAAGGCGTCTAGATGAGTGCATTACAAATCGTGGCGGAGCAACTCATTATTGAAAAAACTTTTAAAGCTTTTATTCTTTTGTTTTTAAAACTTAATCATAACTTTGTTTCATAGAAATAGACGTTTTCTGAAAATTTCAATAAAATCGTTAAACAGCTTCTAGGTGTTGCAATTTTTCTGGAAGTCAGTATATAAAGGTGGTACAGTAGAGAACATGCATATACTGGGTGATTGGTGAGAATGACAAAAGTATTATACAAACGGAACGGAATTTTAAAACAAAATTTTGCAGTTGGATATGGTTGAATATGAACTATCACGTGAAAATGTTTTTGAATAAATATCACTTCCGGTTAGCTTCAACTTCGATTTTTTAAACAGCATGCTATAAAATAAATTGCAGATTCAGCTTCTACGATAAATTTTACACTTATTTCACATACTAGTACTTAAAAACTGAAAAATAGACTCTTATGTTAGTGTCAAATAAATGTCAAAATCAGCTCAAAACATCATCATTTTCGGTATGCCTGATAAGTTGTTTGATACTGAATCTTAGATTTATTAAATAAAAGTGAGTCTCTAGCATTTGCAGCTAATTTTTTTATAACTTGTTATTACGCATTCATTTTGCGATTGAGACCCTGACATGTTTAACAAATCGTTTGACGTACATATGTATATACAAATAACAAAGTACTGTCAATATACCCATCTGCTAAGCATTACCTTACGATCTGTCAGATAATCATATATAATACAACGAGTGGTTTTGTGATTATCGATAATCGCCGGCTTGACACGAGATATGTTGCCAAACATTATTTGCCAAACATTATTTGGCAACATATCGAGTGCCAAACCGGCGATTGCAGATAATCACAAAACCAAGAGTTGTATTCTTTAGATTATACAACGAATAAAGCAACTTCAAATTAGATACGACATTTTGAGGTTAATTTCTAACGAGTACTAATACATATAGGAAATGTCATCACTGACAAGCATTCTGAGCTGCCTAATAACAATGCATAATAAAGCAAAAAACAGGAATTAATAATACATATATGTGATCGAACTTTACAACATTCCATAAATTGTGATCATATGTAGTTTTCAGATTGCATTGCATTGAGGTTTATTATTTTTAACTGTCTGATCAATATTTTCTAACATAGTTTCGCCATCTCCCGACATTTTCAATCAAATTATGACAGATAGGAAATGTAACTGACAAGCAATTTGCAATGAACAATCAACGATTAAAACCGGTTGCTATGGTAAATCAACAAAGGTGATTATCGCTTATTAATGAAAAAGCACGGTGCTTGATTATCACTTATTAGTCCAGTAGAGGTATAGCGAATTAATACATTATGAGTTGTATAATCATTTTAATTATTTATTGTATACAACAGGGCAGTCGAACATAAAATTATGTATACAGGGTGTTATGATGAAAATTTGTATGTAATAAGTAAAGACATGTACTGGTTAATTTTTGTTTTGTTTCCAATAAATATGAAACAACGTCCAATGCTCTAAACACGGTGGACAGCTGGTGCAAACAAGAGCGGCTAGTAGTCAATGCTCAGAAAACACAAGTTGTCACGTTTACAAGAAAAAGATCGTTAGAGGGTCTGCAACCACTAGTAATAGGTGGGGAAAGAATACCACAGGCCAAAGAGACCAAATACCTAGGGGTATGACTGGATCAAAGGCTCACGTGGAATACGCATATCCAAAAAATAACCAACAAAGCTACTATTGCCTTGGGCAGGTGCAGGAGGTTATGTGGAAAAAACTGGGGCCTTAGCCCTAAAATGACTCTGTGGCTATATACCAGGGTAATCAGACCCATGATAGCATACGGAGCTATAGCTTGGTGGCCAAAGGTGCGACAGGCGGGGGTGGCCAGAACGCTGTGTGGCGTACAAAGACCCCCACAGCCGCAATGGAAGTCATTCTAAACCTGCCACCGCTACAAATCTTTATACAAGGAAGCGCTAGATCTGCAGCTTACAGACTCATGCACAGTCAGGCACCGTTAAGAAAATCGCACGGTGCAGAACATCAAAAACTACTAGATGACCTCAAGGCGGGGCCCCTAACCTAGATAGAAAATATCAGGTTATAATACCAGATAAGAAGGACTGGGAATACGGCCCTCCAGTAAGAGCGGACTCAAGCTGGTATACCGACGGCTCTAAAACGGACCACGGCGTAGGAGCTGGCATTTATAGAAAGAAGCCGTGCAAGGCCCCTTCATTGAGCTTCAGCAAGGACTCGACAATTTTCCAGGCTGAGGTTGCTGCGATTCACCACTGTGTCAAGGAAGTAGACAGTTGGGCCGAACCAGAAAAAAGCGTCGCTATTTACTCTGACAGCCAAGCAGCACTTAAAGCGATTAGTTCCGCAAGTGCTGACTCAAAGCTGGTTTGGGACTGCGTAAGAGCCCTAAATGAGGTGGGCACCCTAAGGAAAATTACTTTGGCCTGGGTCCCCAGCCACACGGGAGTGAAGGGAAACGAGGCGGCCGATGAGCTGGCCAGACGAGGCTCGTCAAGGCCTTTCATAGGAGCGGCCCCTTCCTTCGGCCAAATCACAAATTAAGAGGTCCATCTACGAATGGTCACAAAACAAGTCCAAGGAATGGTGGGAAAGATCGCCAGGACAAAGACAGGCTAAGGAGTTCCTAAGGGAACAGAGGCCTAAGTTTACTGAAGACCTACTGAGTAAAGACAGGAAGACTGTCAAAATGATAGTAAGTCTGATGACCGGTTATTGCAGACTGAATAGGCATATGTTTAACATAGGCCTGGCAGAAAATGCTCTCTGCAGATTCTGTCAAGAGGAAGAAGAAATCCCAGTTCATGTTTTGTGCTACTGTGACGGCCTAGCGAGGACAAGGTTTCTAGTAGAACCCCACAGCCAACGGCTACACAAAAGAGCCGCTCTCAAAAATGATAAGTCTGATTAAGAAGGCGAAACTAGAGAGCGTTCTCTAAGGTAAAGGGGATCACAATAGACCTGTAAAGGTCGCGGTGAAACAGGCCCGCATGCCACCCCACTCCTAACCTAACCTAATCTAACGTCCAATGCACCACTGCCTACTTTTCAAGAATACATTACGTAGACAAAATTAATATCTGAAATTAGTGTCGTCATGTCAAAGCTACCTTGATTTAACCTAATTTTTAGTATATAATTGCCATTTAAAACACTATACTGACTTTTACAAATTACAAAGAAACTATAAGAGATAGCTAGAGGGCACCTTAATAATATTTAAAAGAAAAATAAAATTAAAATCGAATGACGATGTTAGATACAGGATGTTACATTTAAAATAAGCAAGTTATTGAGCATTAATAGTAGCCAGTTAGAAGTAAGATTTTAACCACCCTGTATAATTTGTAGAAAACATCTTTATTTGAGCATTACATGTAATGGTTGTGCTAATGAGATAATACAACTTGAAACACGTGACTTAAATACGTACGCCAGGTACTCATTCTAAATATTGATCTACATTTTCAAAAATTTTTAAATATTTATATATACAATATCTCAGAAAATGTTGAACCTATAGGTATAGGGAATATAACAGCAACTTGCTTTTATTTAGTCTTCGTCATCGAAATATGCAATAATATACATGGTGTTCCATTTAAATTTTGATAACTTTGATGTGTAACTTTCTTTTGGGACATCCTGTATATTTCAAAATAATTTTAGAACGTGTTCGCAATGGACCTACACATGCTCCAACAAAAACTACCGTTTTTTGTATATCAACCGAGGCCCAACCCTGTATAACTCGTACATACATGATACTAGGAATAGAAAGCTGTCATTTTTGTGTCGAGTCCAAACGTTTGCTGTCGAGGCGATAGCCGAGACAGTGCAAATTAGGCACAAAAAGCTTTCTAGTCCGTCTGATTATTTTACAGCGGTGCCATATCTACAAAATTCTATAAATCGTTTGCTTGATTTTATTTTAACATGTTTCATACACATATTTCGACAAATGTTTATATCTTACATATACGTACAATTTTGTCTATTAATATTCGATATTAACTTCACAATCTCTATTCCCGTTTACCTTGATAGGAGAATAGAGATTACTCGATTAATTACTGAAATTTGATATGAGCATTCAAAATATGTCTTCACATGTGTGTGTGTGAAGCTCAATTTTATAATACGTTGTAAATAAATTATAAAAACATTTTATTATAAATCAAGTTAGGTGTGGCAACATCGTCAGCTGTCAAACGGTGGTCGTGCCTCTTAAAAGCAGATTTTATGCATCTGTCAAAGTACTACCAACGTTTATTCTTGAAACATATGCCAACAACACGTTTTCGGTGTACTTAGTTGTTGACATTTTGTTCTCTGGTCCATTTCAGAAACTTTTCATACGCATTGTCATACATCTTACGTGATTTAGTCTGGATTAGTGTTGCAGCAGCTTTGAAGTTCTTCTTCGCTCATTTTGCAAATATTTGACAGTTATGAAATAATCCTTTAGTTTCAGTCAATTTAAAGAATTGTGATTGGTCGGTCACATTTTTTTACTAGTAAAGAAATGACTTGTTTCAACGGTACGTAGTCAGTAATAAAATGATCATATTTTTGTACGATTGAAGAAAAATAAATAAATTCGACTCGGCCGAGAAAGTAGCTACATACATCGATTTCATAATGATCTAGGACAATATGCATTTCCTATTGTAACTTGCACTGAAATCACTGTCAAATAAAGTCACATTTACACTATTCAAAAAATGAAAGTAGCTACGTTACGTCAGTTTTACTGTCCCAGCTCATTATGAAATCAATAGTATGTATTTGCCACTTTGTGCAACTATTCAAGAATCGTAAAAAGGGCAGTGTTAGCTCAACAGTTAGAAACGCACATTTTTGCGAAAGCATCATTGCATCCAAAGAAAATTGGAGTTTGGGCAGTTATTTGATAGAAAGATCATTGACTGAAAATGCTGGGTATTAAATTTTTGGGTTTTAAATTTTTTGGCGATCAAATTATTAGTTAAAATACAAAATTTGTCCATCTTGTCTCCGTGTGATTTCGTGTTATGACTGTACTAAAAAATTCTATCTGTAACTCATATTTTTGGTGTGGACAATCTGCGACCAAGGATTATGAATAAGAAGATTCTGTTAATCGAAGAATTTATTACACCGTAGGCGTAGGCGTAGATGTGAAGCTGAAAGCCATATAACACATTTTATTTAACAAATTTCCATATTTAATGTTGTTTTTCTTTGTTCTTCTTTTGATTTATACATTAAACTCTAAAAGTGATTCTCTACATCATTAAATGTATTTTGATATTCCTTAATTTTACTAGCTGGGCGTACACTTTAGAATGTTAGGTTAGTTTGACAAATGTCAGTCGATTCTATTCTTTAGATGTCAAACCTTATTTAATCTATACATCTTACTAATAAGTAGAACATGTACAAAGGTTAAATCGCTGAATCAATCTAAGACATAACTGATTTAAATCATGGCTCATACTCTGAAAACTTTTTTGTGGCCCAGTGCCCAGTATATATTAAACTTGTCCTTTTTATGTGTATTGTTTCATTTAAACAAATAAATACAGCGATTACTATTTCCCACTTCCGTATGTTAATATTGACATAGTGGGTCGGTATTTTCACAGTATTTTTTTTAAGCAGTTGATACAAACGTCAACGACGTCAAAATTGACAGAATGCACAATACAAAAAGAAATTGGCTACATACATCACGGCGCGTTAACTTAAATGGAGACTTGTAAACAGTGTTGCTACTGCCTCTAAAAATTTTGTACTAAATACCTAATAGCAAAAAATTGTACTAAATTTCATCTTAATTGTACTAGCTTCAGGACTAACATAAATGGGCGCGAAAATTCAAAATTTATATATAGATTTATAAAATAACGCTTGTTGAAACATTGTATGTATTTATTCTCAAAAGAATAACAAACAACAATAAACACATACACAGACATGTAATAATATTTATATTAATCAAATGCATCAATATTAATTTCTATGTTACTAACATCTTTGTAAATTGAATTAACTAAAGGGAATGTATTAAACAATAAGTATTCCTTTACTGACAAGATATTTCCACAAGTACTAACAAGAAGTCTGTTTCTTAGCTTGTTCTTTATTAAACAGATCAGGGGTAGAACTGCGCCGAATCGATAGCAAGCCGCCTCGATACTTTCCCCACACTCCGCTTCTCACCTTCCCTTAAAGTGAATAAGTGCTTTAAGGAAAGGAGAACGGTCGGGTGTGGTAAAAATGTCGAGGCGAGCCGTTCTCGATTTGGCGCAGTTCTACACCAGAAGGTATCAAATCAACCGATAGAGGATAGAGGTAGCTGATTCTACAACATTGTTGTTCTACAATATTCTACATCTGTATTCAGTACCGCCAACCCAAACCCAAGTATCACCAACCTATTTCGAATGATACTGCAAAATAACTAAACTTAATAATAAGGTTGGTGATACTTCTAAATTGTACTAGATTTTACAAAGAGGTACTGATGTACTAAAAAATCATTGATTGTACTAATTCTAGTACAATTGTACTAACTATAGCAACACTGCTTGTAAAACAAATTTGTAAGACAGAGATGCAAGATGATGTAAATCTGAACTTTTCGTCAGATGCCGCTATACGCATTTTTGTTTGTTTGAAACAGGTTTGAAAGTACGGTAAAGTGACTTAAGTCACTTAAATTGACGTTTTCGTTTAGAACTGATTAGAACTGTCTAATAACACTGTTTATGACCTACAATTTTTACTTTATTTTAAATTTATTAAGTGCAGAAGAAAAATAGATGGTAATATTTTAGTTTAATTTCCATTGACCAAATATACTTATTCAT
This sequence comes from Holotrichia oblita, assembly GCA_023690525.1. Lineage (NCBI taxonomy): Eukaryota > Metazoa > Arthropoda > Insecta > Coleoptera > Scarabaeidae > Holotrichia > Holotrichia oblita. The sequence goes on along the minus strand of CM043016.1, from coordinate 12,002,696 downwards.
CATACTTCAGGGGGGTTATTCTCGAAACAGTGGAAAAATAGCACTCCCAGGGAGTAACTTTCACCGCTCACTCCTCGATACTAAAAATGTTGTATTCTCGAACTAACAGGGAATAGTTCCGACTTTCATTCCCTACCTTTACTCCACAGGAATTGTACCGCATTGTTGTCAAGTCTTAAGTTAGGAAGAGACCAATAAAAACTCAGGATGTGTTATTGATTTCCGACATGAACAGCTCGAAATTGTCGCCATCATTTACCCGTAATAATTGTTGCAAGATGTGGCTGGAGTTACACTTCTTACTGTGGCTTTATTCATACGAAAATATCGTTTGAACAAATTATCGCTTAGCTGCTCAAATGCATTTACTCTGGGTAGAAACTGCCTTGGTGGGGCTGCAGCAAGGTCTTCAGCATGAACTTCATCTTGAAATATTTGGTCGGCTAATAATATTTCCTCAGCATCCATCGTATCGCAGTGGTTGTAATTAGTACAATGTACATATATTTTATAATATTCGGGAATAATACCTATTATATTTTTAACGCGCTTCTAATATCGCAAACTATACTAACATGACATATAGGTAACTAATAAAGATCCCCGCAAACCACCGAAATGAGAACGAGCGAAGCCGATTCAATTTCTCTAGCAATTTCTCCTACTAATTTGTTGGAGAAAATACCAGCGAATATTTGGGGAATATTTTCCTACGAAAAAGTGAGAAAGTCAACTCCAGAATAGGAACTATTGAAATTGTAGGAATTTTTTGACAATTCTCTTGAATTTTCCATTCCCTCAGATTCGAGAATAACCCACCAGATGGTGCTATATAGAAGGTGTAGTGTGAAAGATTGTGAGGACATGCTGGTAGAAATGCAAATCCTTCCACAAGAATGATTGCATCTTATTTTAAGACTTTATTAATTAATAATTTTGCGTCCTATCATTCTTTGAATGCAAATTGTGAAGAAGATGAATCGCATTGTATTATTTCTTCTATCAAAAGATTTATTTCATAAGACACGGTAGTTTTACCAATTTCAAAAACAAATATAACAGAAGAAAGAGTAGTACAAGAGATAGTACATTCATTGAGACCCACTTTCAAGGATATGTAGGAAGATGGATTGCCAAAAATCTAAAAACATGTTATGTTTGTAATATGTGCAAAGAAAATGTTCTCTGCAGTGGAGACCAGTTAAATGTTTGTCATGATTTGACACTTGCAAAAGAATTTGTACAAAATGTACCAGCAAAGCTTAAATATTGCACACCTAAGTTTTTAAATGGGATAAGTCTAATTTATGACATGGTAAAGAAGATATTGCCACATATAGCACATTTACCATCATCGTATGACATTTTATTAAATATAATCAAGCAGAATATTAATTTTAATGACTACACCTATCATTGTAAATGAAATTATTGAAAAATTTTGTAAATTATGCTGTTATAACTGGGCGAATGGTATTAACCGCGTTCTTATGGGCAAATATGCACGGATAAAGAAGGGTGACATAATTTATACAAAAGCCATCGAATATAGAAAAAAAATGTGCAACAAAAGATGATTCGGTATTTATTTGTATGATCTCCATTATAGAGAGTGTACGTAAATGACTACGTGTTCATAGGTGTTTTTTTAACATAGTATTATTTCATTACGTAGTTTCAACCAGTTTCTTTTGAGTCAAATGCTGAAGTGTACTAATATTGTTTGTGAGTAAATCTTTTGATATATTTATCTGTAATGCATAATTTTAGAGTTTGAAGCTTTCCGTGTTAATTACGAAGCGTTTGACAGATACTATATTTTGGAAAAAAGAAAGTTCACTTATGAAGTATATGATGATGAATTAGCTTAGTATTAGCGCCAACAGGATTATATGCTAATATGCACAGCTATGCAATTGAAATTTCAAAACAATTTTGTGATCATCACCTAATAGATTGTATTTTGCAATCTTATAGCTTCTCAAATTTGATACCCCACAATTACAATTTATATGGCAAATTGAAGACTAGTATTTGTAGAAAGCAGTTGTAATTTATATAGATACAATTATAGGGACTAATGAACATGAAACGTTAGACATCCTAACAAAAAAAAAACGTACCGAGTGCTTGACATTATCAAATGAAGAGTAATTTTGTAATATCCTAATAAATACTTTATTATTTGTACTAATGCATGACATCACGTACAATCATTTACGTACACTCTCTATATTGTTGCAATGAAATATTGTTAATACTTTCTGATGTTTTCATATTAATAAACTTTACGCATGTAGTTAAGTATATTTTTACCTGTAAATTATTAGAACTAATATTTTGATTTATTTCATGAAATAGGTAGTGAAATATGTAAATAATTACATTCATTAAATAGTTTAAAATGTAACAAACTATGGCGCGAGCTCATTTATTCAACAAAAAGTTGTGATGACATCCAGTATAATCGATTGCTGTTGGCTAATATTTTAATTTTTACCAATAGCGATCCATATCTGAATCGATCACATCTTTGTGTTGAATAAAAAAACTCGGTCAGTATCCTAATAACTATTAAATATATTCAAATTAGCCGCCTCGACAATTTTAATTGTGAACTTCTCGATAGATGGCGCAAACTTGTTTCACTTAATAACTAGGAAGATACCATTCTCGTTAGGTTATTTTCTCTGACATACATAGAGCATTCAATTTGTTAGATCGCGTCAAATCAATTTGTAAAATCATTTTGACATCTAATGATACTTTAAAATTAAGACGGTACCGTAAGCCATCCAAACAGAACAGACCTTTGAACTATTATTCCAATTGTCAACAAAAAAAAACTAATCAAATCTCATATTAGACTTAAAAATGATGTAGATTTTGCTTAGCTTGAAGTTGACTCGTTGAGACTCTCACAGACATCAAAGCTCTCTAATTGATTGATAGCTCTCCAGAGAGGTATGTGGTGTAAGCGGAACTGTACCATTAGAGCACTCAATCAAACAGAGTCTGAGTGTCAAATAAACGAACGTAAAGAGATGTATAGATACAACTCGTACTAAGGTATAGTTTGTAATATCAAAGCAAAATTTGATTAGCAACTATATTTCCTATTGTTAAACCGGACCCAGTTGTAGTTTCGGAGTTTTCTACCAAATCCATGATTCATCACCAGTAATAATGTGATCCACCTTCTTATCGACTTAGAAAGAACAAATGCACTTTATTAGGAAAACATAGCAAGCAATTCCGTTTGTTTTTCATGTTGATTGGTAATATTGGTTTGCATTAAAAAAAACATATTTATGTTACAGAAACGGCACTAAGAAATATAGTTTGGCATATCTTTATTAGCTCACGAACGTTTTGCAAGAAGTACTTCCTTGAACAGCAAATGGGTAATACATAGATCGATCGAGTACTACATTTTAGAGAGAAGTAGTTTTGATTCCTACTGCTTACACATAATCTTTATGCTCTTTATGTTATTATTTTAAATATTTTGCAGACAATATAAAGATTATCGAACATTGTTTATCTTTCAATAAGCAGTTAGCACAATTAGGCCTATTTGGTTAAGTTTAAAAGTAAACTTGCTGAAGTGGTTTTTTAGCTGTACATTATTATATAACCTAAATCTTAACGATGCAATAAACAACGCTTTCTTTCTAATATATTCATCTCGTCTAGGGTTATTAAAAACTTAACGTATACTTAGTACAACTCCGATTTAAATTAAATGAGATTAAATAAGCGAGTTTGAAATGTATAATAAAATTATTAAGTATAGCATATCGTTATTTTAATAATAGGAAATCGTAAAAATGCTCCGAAAACTTCACATCTCGTTTGCGGTAACGCTTTATAGTCTAATCATATTAGTTCCACTGTTTATACAGAACCTACAATCTATCGAGTTTTTCACGCTTGTTTTGTAAAGAATGTACCTAATGATTCAACGGATAAAAAATCGAGCGAGATGAAGTAATCCATACCTTACATGACAATCACCAATGTAAAAATGTACAATTGTATAATTGCCCGGATTATAATTAAGTACCTACTAAGAAATGCATAAGTTTTAATTCGTATGCTACACTTTCAAATACATTAAAATTAACAATACAATTATTGTCAAATTAAGATACAGACGTCTCTTAATTTCAATGCCGTAACCTTTCCTTGGTTAACCAGAAGAAATGCGCCTTCTTTCCCCCAACATTTTTCAGTATAAATATCCGAGATAATTCATCGTAATTATCAGTAATCATTCGAACATCTACAACACAACTTACCAAACAAACCACCAATCCAATCATGCAGAAATTCATCTTCGTAGCTGTCGCTTTAGGTAAAGATATCATCAAGTTTTAAAAACGAATTATAATTTAAAATTTTAAATTTAGTATCCTACATTTCGGCTGCACCGACCTCAGATTCAGCTGCCGCAGCCGGTGGTCATTTCTCATCGATTTCATTCGGTGGAGGACATGGAGGTGGTGGTGGTGGTGGTAAAGGATTCAGTGCTGGTGCAGGATTAAAAACTATCGCCCAAAGCGCAGCTTTACAAGCCAGTAATGCCGTAGCCAACCAACATTCAGCAGCTAGCCAATCAGCTGCAGCAGCCCAAAGTGGATACGCCCAAAACGCAGCTAGTGTAATTATTTCTTTATATACATAATTGTTAAAAACATTATTAAATCGTTTAATTTCCAGGCTGCTGCTACAGCTCAAGCCGCTCTAGTCGGTAAACAAATCCTCGTCCAAAAATTACAATCCGACGTCAACGAAGCCCATCAAGCTTTAGAAGGTGAAATCCAACAGCTCCAACAGGCTCAACGTGCAGCTCAAGCCGCTCAGGAAGCCGCCGATCAAGCCCAAACCCAAATCAACGCTTTAAGCAGCGCTTTGAACGCGGCTCAAGGTACCGTACAACACGCTCAGCAAGCCGCTGAAGAAGCTCACGCTCAATTGGGATCTCAACAAGCTATGGTCGGCGCCGCCCAACAACGCTACAGCAGCCTTTCGGACGAATTGCAAGCCGCCCAAGGAGATTTAGCCGAGACCCAAGCCGCCGTACAGAAGGCCGAAGCTGCCGCTCATATCGCTCAGGCTAACGCCGCTAGCGCAGCTCAATCTGCTCAACAATCCGGTGGTGGTGCAGGAGGTCATGGTGGATTCGGTGGTGGTGATGGTGGTCATGGTGGATTCGGTGGTGGTGATGGAGGTCATTATTAGATGATTTTTTTTAATGTGTAATCTGATGATCATTTTGTGTATGTGAATTTGAATAAAATATAGCGAATATTATATTTATGAATTGGAGTTCTTTTTTTCTCTTGGGTAGTGTAATTAAAATGTGATCACAAACTGCAAAAATAAAAAATAAGTATTTCAATAGTTACTTGTCAAAATGAAGAAAATTTTGAAGGAAAACAATTGTTGGAATTAAGCCGCAATTGCTGGGTTAGAAGATTGGAAGAGAAAATTGATTAAAGTAAGAATCAATCATCAAGCAAAAATGAAATGTATTGCTGTACTATTTTGAATAGTACTATTTCGAGTTCTGATATTTGTTTTGTATATTAAATCTGGACTATTTCAAGGCCATTTCAAAGTATTGATGTTATTTGTTTCAAACTATTATGGGAATCTAGAGCTAGTACACATGGAGCGGAGAAAAGGCCTTCCATTTGGAATATGCAGACCTCGGAGTATAAAAATAGAGTATTGAAAAAATCATGTTCGGTAGAAATCGTGGACATTTTTAGCGATTGTGAAGACAATGTAGAGAAAAAGAAAATATTAGGTTAGTTTTTTATTTTCTTATCTACCAACACTTACGTTGAATAAACGTATATTTTTATTCAAGAACTAAACTATCTTTCGAATAATACATAGGGACAACAGTGAGATGCTTTTTTTTTCAAGTGCCCTGAATTAGGATATTATTAGCCATAATTAAAAATTTTTTTTGCCATACATTCTAGCATATATGATTAAAGTTTTCCACTGGTTCATTTGGTAGTATGCTTAATATTTGATTTTGAATTTTCTGGTGCAGTTTCAATTAGGACGTAATCATCTTTACTGGGAGATCTTTCCAACTCTTCAAAATTTGAGGGGTCTATTTCTGGTTCAAAAGTAATGCTATTGCATTCAGAATTCCATTCTTCGTCTTCTGTTTCATCATCATCTTCCACAATTTGTCTCTTAATTGTTTTCTTCTTATTTTGTTTGTGTAATGCCTTTTGTCTTTTTTTGGATTGTTCTTCTATTCTTTCCTTCTTTTCTGGTGTGTCGGTGGCAATGACACTTTTACCTTTCTTTCTACCTTGGCGTACATTTTTTCTTGCCTCAGTTTTAGGATAAGCTCCAATGGCTAACAAATTGTTTTATATTTGGTGGAGTCACTTCATGTGCTAGAGTTCTAGGTGTGGTCCGTCCGATTGAACCAGCTTTATGCTCGGGCTCTTTTGTCGGTTACTGAACTAGGTAAAAAATCCACTTCAAAAATTTTTACAAAATTTGATAAAAGTTAAATCGGTCTGTAGGTTGAAACTTGTCTGCTATCATCTTTCTTGAATACAGGAACAATTCGGCCACATTTCCATTTATCAGGACAGGAAGATGTCTGTATTACTAAGGTTAGTATTTTGGTAAGTAGAGTTGATAAAACAAATTTAGTATCTCTGATTAAGAAGCTGGGGATATTGTCGTCACCTTACCTCTGGTGACGACAACATCCCTTATCACGAAACTTACTCATAATACTAGAAATAGTGTCTTCAAATATTGGTGGTTGAGAACATTAGCTTTCCAGGAATACGTGACGATCCTCTACGAGAGCGTACAAAGGACCATATTCTTTTAGGATCGGTTGTGATGCAGGTTTCCATATTTATCATGTATGCAGTATAAGCAGTAGATATTTGCGATTTTGTCAGAGCTCGAAGTCTTTTAAATTCTTCATAGAAAAATAGATTGTTTGTCGATAGTAATTTTTTGTTTTAAGGTTAGATTTCATTTCAGTGTTGGACCAGGTAGGAAAATTTGAGCTGCTTTTCGAGATTTTCGGAACAATAGAATCAAAGATATCACAGAGAACATTATAGAACCAATCCAGAGCAACATTCATATCATGAACACCGTCTAGAAAGGACCAATCGATTTGCAGCAGATCTCCATACAATCTTTCATAATTCGCTCTTCTGAAGTTATATTAATAGTTGGTAGATGGAAACTGAGCTGGTCTTAACGTTGATTGAAATTCTATAGTAACTCACAGGGCAGGATGATATGCGTCTTCAGGATGGGCAACAGCGCAGTCATTGTGGAATCACATGCGTTGACGTATTATCAAAGGGATGTCTTTTAGTAAAATTGGCAATTCTTGCCCCAAAAAAAATGTGAATAAGTTTGGCAGTTTAAGTGTCCATCGAAAAAAGGGCGACCAAGAATTCGATGTTCTCGTGACCTTGGTTTCCGTCCTGTCCTTTGAAAATATATGGTTTGTTGCTAGTAAGCGCATAAGATGTTAAGGAAGCTTTTTATGCGACGGTCTCAGAAGCATTCGTTGAAGACTGTGGATCTGTCATCTCGTCCGAATCCTGTGTTTTTATCGAAGCTGACTTTTTTCTGTTTCCTCTTGGTTCTCGCTGAATTTGCCCAAACTTGTAGTTAGCTAACCTTAAATTTTTTGCTTTTCAGCTCGTCAGAGGACTTATCGGTAGGTAGAGTAAGTTGAGGGGTTTTGTTTGGCAGTAAGTTTAAAAATCGAGCTAGTATTAGTTTAGTTTAGTTATCACTAAAGAGGTAGATAATGGTGTTCCACAAGGTTCAATTTTCGGACCTATATTGTTTGTAATTTACGTCAATGATTTGGTTGTATGACTTAAAGTTTGACCAACACTACGACGTGATATAATATGAAATAAATTAATAAAACATCATCAAAATTTTTATTCAAATTTGATTTAAGATTATAAAAAAATGATTTTTGATTTAGGAGATTACCGCATCACTATGGGCTTCGATCCAATCCAAGAAAGATGTAACTCTAGTATAAACCGATGGCCATCCAATCTCGCAACCTAAAGCTAATCCAAACGAAACTATTCCGATCTAAAAATAAAATTTAAATTCAATTCGATGAAATACCAACAAACAATTTAATTTAGGTAGGTAGATTACCTGTTTGTTTCCAATAACTAGAGGGCCACCAGAATCTCCACTGCAAGAACCGACACCTCCAGTTCCAGCCGTACAAATATGACTGTCTTGAATCACACCCAAATATCTAATGTTGCAGCGAAATTTTCTCATGACGTTAACTTCGACTTCGCGTAAAACCGGACTGACGACTGTTGATTGATCGGAATCCAAACCCCAACCGCTGACCACCGCGTCATTATTCGCGAAATTATTACCGACGTCTAAGCGATTAGGAAGACTAATCAGCTGGATGGTATCTGCAATTTTTTCATCATTATTTAAAAAAAACTTCGATTCAAAGATGATTAACTTGTAAGTTTGACTTCTTCGTCTAATTCAATAGTGGCGATATCGTTGATCAAGAACCATTTATTCCAACCGTTATGGATGTGGAATTTAGTAGCGTGAAGGCGGATTTGCCCTTCTTCGTTTTCTCGAAATTGGTGGGCGCCTAAGATGACCTCAGCGGAAGTGACGCTAAAATAAGATTTTGTGTTTGTTTTTAAAAGATTCGATTTTGGTTGACATTTTTTATACCCTTCAACGCAATGCGCTGCTGTTAAGACGAATTTTCTTGAGATTAGGGAACCTCCGCAGAAAAAAGTGCCATCAGAATGTTGTAAGAGAAGTGCAGCCTATTCAAAAATTTGTTCGTAGATTGTCGAATTTATATTACGTAACTTACTTGATAGGGTCTTGAGTGAGCTTCAACTTCATTTCCGCCAACGATTCTTGTGTGATCCGACTCCAAAATCGTAGGCAAGATTGAGCGGAAATGCGGTTCAATATTACGTGGTTTTATTTCCGGAAAATCGACACCAGCCTAGAAGACATAATTTTAAGGTTAGAAATCATATTACCCCTTTCATCAAAAATGAAAATTACCTGGACTAGAATAACAGTAAGAGCTAGCACTAAAAACGACTTCATCTTGATTAGTTGATAAAATTGAACTGACTGGGTTTATCGTTATATTTACCTGCAATTTATATGTGAGATAGGAGGACGAAAATTAAAAAAAAATCAGCTTTTTTTTTAAAGTAGATTAGTAGCTTAGTCTTGTGACTAGTATACTGTAGGTGTTAATCTATTTTGTTGGGTAATATCTAGTCTGGTGTACCTAATAGGGAAAAAAATCAATCGATAAGATCGAAGTACCTGTTGAATTATCGATTTGCTATAAATCTAATCAAAATATTTGGTTTCTCTGTGAAAAAATTGAAAGTTTCGACATTTATATGCACAAGTAGTGTGTTTCAAGTATCGGTTTAACTGTAGACTATTACAGAATACAAAATCGTCGAAAAACAACAATTTGAACAAAACAATCTTGAGAACTTAGAAAACAAGTGAGGTTTGTGAGGTTTCTCTGAAAGGTGTATTTGAGATGTTTTTTGGGTGAATTGTGTTTTTTTTTCTTCCCCGTTTAACTAAGAGATTCAATGAGGATAGTCCAAAAAGGCTAAAAAAAATTGAAAAAGACTTTTTTTTTCTTCAGTGATTAGTTCTTTTGAGCTGCAACTGCTGAAAAAGTAAAAATAAAGATAAAAGGCAGTTTTTTGGAAGACGGGAAAGACTAGTTATTCTTCCACGCCAGTAAGAGAAATTAGAAAATTTCCTGAACACTAGGTAGCATAACGAAAGTTAAGCGATTATTTAAATGGTCACTCATGCCTGACATCAAACAAACCTTTAACATTTTTAGTAGTACATCAAAGGTATGAAAAAATTGTTGAAAAGTCATAGTATTTTCGTTGAAGCAAATATTTATGGTGAAAATAACTTTAAAATCAGTTCTTAAAAGTAGAAACATCAGAACAATGTCTGAAAAACTTTCTATTTTTTTAACACTAAACTCTTTAACCCACTAAACACCAAAAAAGTTTTAATTAAAACACCGACGCGTTTCAACAGCAATGCTGTTATTATCAAAGCGATAATAAAACTAAATTAAAATAAAATCTACAAAAACAGGTAACCTACAGTTCCTGTTCATATTACTTGGGACACTTCGTCTATTTTTGTAAACATTGAATATAATTGCTAAGCGACCGCATAAATTCAAAGAGGCATTAAGGGGTTCTTAAAAAAATTAATCATCACAAATAAATGGGAAATACGGGCAATTATTTACATCAGAAAAAGCCTAAAATGAATGCCACTGAGTTCTTCCGAAAAAATCGACCACTACGGTTGTAGTTGTCAATTGTTTCCTTTTGTATAACTTCCATTTTACTGCCGAAAAAATCGACCACTACGGTTGTAGTTGTCAAGAGATACGCATAAATTCGTAATTGTTGTAACTTTTATATATTATACAGTAGTTATCTTTGAAATTCTTTTGATATTTTGAAGTACCTTTTCAACTAGACTTCTTCTGCTGACTGTGTTGAAAATTGAGAGAAATTGCTCGGTTACAAAATGTATCGCGAAGTTCTGTGCAGCGCTTACTAACAAAACTAAATCAAGGCGCTAGCACCTCTAGTCAAAGGAGAGGAAAATGTGGACGCAAAAGGAAAACTTCGACGCGAATAGCAAAATTGTCCAAAAAGCATTATATAATAAAGTGCTACATTAGAACAATCAAAAGGAATCTGAATGCAAAGGGATATCAGTTTCGTCGATGACTATCAGGCGCCGGTTGTATGAAAATCAATCATTGGTCGACGGCCAATAAAAAAGCCACGTCTTGACAACTTAAAAATGAGGTTTCGACTCAAGTTTGCTAAAGAACATCTGAATTTTACATGTTTTTTGGAAGAAGGCAAGAATTTATATTTACTGGTTATAATAATTATTTATTCAATGAGGATAGTCTAAAAAGGCTAGAAAAAATTGGATGTTTATTAAACTCAGCCTTACAATTTTAAAACTAAGCGAGACTTCGTTTTTTGCTTCAGTGATTAGTTCTGTTGAGCTTACAATTTTCTTTCGAAAGCTCTTAAAGAAAGATAAAAAGGCCGCAGTTTGTAAAAGGAGACCAAATGAACAACTTCATGAATCCTGTATTCAAAGAACAACAAAACATGCACCGCAAGTGATGGTGTGGGGATTTTATAAAATTTGGGCCCCGGAATGCTGTATTTCGAAAAATATTTGCGACAGGATCAATATTTAAAGGTACCGACAGATGTTTTCTTGCCCCATTTCAAACCTGGTCGTCGTATACTAACTGGGCAAATCTTTATGCAAGATAACGCTTTTTGCCATATTGCGAAAAACGTCATAATTTTCTTGAAAGAAAACTCGAATTCCTCTGCTTCCATGGCTCTACAATTCGCCAGATTTAAATGCTATCGAAAATGTTTGGAATTGCATGAAAAGAAAAGTGTATGAAAGAGAAAACCCCATTAAAGCAATACTACAAGAAAATTTACTAGATATATGGTATAATGATGCTAACATCAAACAAGTTATTAACTTTTTATCTTTAAACTACATGCGAAAGTAATTAGAAACCATGGTGGATTTACAAAATATTGAGAAAATCTATATTAACCATTAAACTTTTTATATTTAAACGTTTCCTTAATAAATAAGTAGGAAAATGGATAGAGTTTTATTACAACTATATAAAAGTCTATGACATGTGGTCGCCCAAGTAATATGAACAGGGACTTCATTTATGCAATTCAATCCGATACGATCATTAATTTTGCCGATTAACGGAATCTGAAGAAATGTAGCAAGATTCCCATCATTGTTTCAATCAAAATGGCAAGCCTGAATTTTTTGGTCCACAGACTTCTCACTTTTCCCTTGAACAAGGCGAGGTATGAGAAATTAAATTAAAATTATAAAATAATGCGGCTAAGTGTAATGGTTTCCAAATAGTCTCAGCATATCTATAAGTTAATTAGGAAGTTTAATTATCAGAAATATGTCAAAGAATTTGTTTTCGAGTAGGATGTTAAATCTTTACTATTGTTCATCGTCCCTTTACCTTTTTCCCTTTGATATTGGGTTTAAGTCTAAAGGTTTGAGTCTCGAACGAGAATCTTCAAAGAGATCTCAGAAGTTCACAGTTCTGGGACTAGTTTGCCTTTCTCATCGGTAACCCTAAAGATAAAATCCAACCTCTAGAAAAGTCAACATTTACGATCAATTGTAAAGATTGTAATCAAAAATATATTGGGCAAACCGGGAGAGCAGTCTCAAATTCAAAGAGCATATGGCTAATCTTAGATTTAATAGAATTGAGAAATCGAGCGTTGCCCAACACATTTTCGAAAGTAGATCACAACATCGATCATAGGAATGTTAAATTAATTAGACAAATAAATAATTGTAAGTTTCTAAATGTGTTCGAAAGTTTAGAAATATATAAAAATAAGTCATGTGTAATGAACTGTGACAACGGACCTCCACGCATTCGTCATTGTTTTCGTTAATCGGAAATTAATGATGCGTATCGATTAACCGAAAGTTCATTTGGAAAATTTAGGTTACCTGTATTCGTAGATTTTATTTGAATTTAGTTTTATTATCGCCTTGATAATGACAGCATTGCTGTTGAAACAAGTCGGTGTTTTAGTTAAAACTTTTTTTGGTGTTTAGTGGGTTCTAAAAAGTTTAGAAACATTAGAACCAAGAGATCCAGTGAAGAACTTTCTATTTTTTCTTTTTTTCAAATTTCTTATCTCGAATAAGAACAGAAAATGAAATGGTAGAAACTCTTTTCAATTCCATTATCCAGAAGGTGTTCGATCCACGTAAGATTCAAAGGTGAGTGCTCACAGAATTAAGTCGTTGTCCGTAAAAACCTTTGATTGGCTTTCTGTCCAACGATTACTGTTTCACAATCAAGTTATTGCCGTATTTTGTATTAAATTTTAATAAAACATTAATATTTAAAATAATTAGGTAAAAAAAAAAATCCCTGCGAAAAAAGATCATATGGCACGAATGCTTCGTAAAACATTTCGTTGCTAAAGTAATAAACTTTTAACTTTTCGAGAGGAAAAGTAAGTTATCTACTAGTCCAAGATTCATAGACAATTGGTTAGGTTGAGCAAGTCAGACACTTTTTTGACTTGCAGATAAACGAGGCCCAAATGGAAACGTACCACGGTTTAAAAATAAATGCACAAACTATTTGTAGACGACTGCAAGAAAATTTTTTACATGGGCGAATAGCACGATGTAAACCGTCACATGTCTAAAAAATATTGCTCTTTGGTGGTAAAGAACATTTGCACAAGGACTTGAATTTTCGAAAACTGATAAACTGGAGTGATTTGTCAAAATTTAACATGTTTGGAAATGATGGGAGACCATATGTAAGACGACCACCACTTCAAGAACTAAACCCTAAATACACAAGACAGTGAAGCACGGTGGTTCACGGTGCTGTACTTCATCAGGCTAGGTCCCATAATTTTCAGAAAATGACCGAAGATGTTAACGAATTCGCTCGGCCATATCTCAGGAACAGTTTACAGTACAGCCTTGACCAAAAATACTACTGTTTAAAGTGATCTTTTAAAACATCTGAAATTATTTAGATAAGCGTAATGACTGGATGTCGTAACCGATCACCAAAAACTTTAACTCTTATTTTACGAAAATTTAGCAACTTAAGGTCTATCAAAATATGAAAATCGGAATCTACTAAAAATTTTGCATATTTTCTTGGACAACTTTTTTGTATTTTGTCAAATAAGGGTCAAAGGAGAGGATTACTTTGTATTGAAGGAATTTCTAACTCCGGTTCTGTTGAACCGAATTTTGTTCATTTAATTTCGTTGAAAACAATAAAAGTTCTTCAATTTAATGTTTATTCAAACTAAACAATCTAATAAACAAGATATATTTTTTCGGGAATTATAATTTTCAGAGAAAATATTAAATGAAACATATATTTTTGACAACAAATTAAAAAATTAGGCTAAATTACCAACAAACCAGCGAAAACCGGGTATCGCTATTTTTTACCAATCCGAAGATGTTTTCACAAACGTGTAGATGGTTAAAATTTCTTCTAAATAAATGGAAATTAATTCTGCTTCCTGGTGAACTTTAAAATTTGGTCTTATTAGAAACAATTTTTATTTCCTGCTGATCCAATGAGTTGGTAATAATCGGAATCTTTGTGCTCTTATGAGCCGATACCAATTAATAAAATGTGGTCCTCACATTTTGCATACTCAATTCCTTTCAACTTCCAGTCTTTTTTCCATATGTGACACATTTCTTCAACAGTTGTTTGATAAAGTGTCCGCTCATCATGTTTGATGAAATCTCTAAACTGATTTAGTGAAATGACATACCTTCCTACCTCACCCCTTCCCCCTCCCCCATCACATAATCAGAATAGAATTAATTGCTCAACGTCTAACTCTATCTGAAGTTTGACTGCTAAATCTTCTATTTCAGGGTTATAGTTGGTACATTTGAAGGCCAAGCAATCGCTACTGACTTCATCTGTTAACCGATTCCGTTTGTTTATCTTAATACTATATTTAGTGCCGAGAACAATGTCTCAAAAATATTTTGATGAAAAAATTGTTAGCAAAGCCATTGCTAAATCTTTCAAGTTGGTATAAGTGTCAAGTAATTTTCATTCTTCATATGATTTCAACATGTTTTCAACTACTGATCGTAACTCGACAAATCCTTGAGTCCAAATGCTATTCTGAACATCCACCAATTGCATCTCTAAATCGTCAATTTGCATTCATTGAAAATTCTTTAATTCCAAAGTATTGTAATCAACTACATCAGCATACTTAATTATTTTAATTGTCTAATCTGTTTCTAAACTGGTTGAATATTTCACTGAACTGTAGAATTAATGAGTTTATTTTTCTGGAAAAGACAAAGTATGGACTCCATTTCACATGTTCTTGCTTCTATATACTTATATGGTTTAGTTTCAATATCTCGCTTGAAAATTTGATTTAAGAAATTTCAGTTTCCAAACATAACCTTTTTTGCCCAAATCATGAATTTTCATTCATATGAACAAAGAGGTCAGTAAAGAACATTAAATTGCCATCCAAATATAATTTTGTGAGGAACGTCTTATTAATTGTTTTTCAATAGATAATAAACTAAATAATAAACTTTCGTCAAAACACTCCACAAATCTCTGCAATACTTTTCTTCGACTCAGCCATCTCACATTATCGAACATTAGTAGTCCATTCTAGAATGGTAAATTTTTTTGTAATAATTGTACATATTTCACTGCCTGATGTATTTATTGGCACTGATTCTAATTTTATGGACTCTTCTTTTATTGTAAGATCATCAGAATACCTAGAAGTAATGGCCAATCCAGCATTTGATGCGACATCAGTAGTTTCCAGAGAAATCGAAAAATATTTACATGTAATTAAATCTTTTTTCAATTGTTCTAGTACATTTTTATTTAGATCTGTTATTCTGTCATTGATAGTATTTCTAAAAGTGGTAACTCATGTCAAATATTAAATTTTTATTAAAAATATTAGTTATGAAACAATCTCAAACATTTTATGTAATCACTACATCACTGTTAGCTTCGATCCAATCCAAGAAAGAAGTGATCCTGCTGAAAACGGATGGCCAACCGAGTTCGCAGCCCAAAACAACACCAAACGAAACTTGACCAACCTAAGAGATCATCAAAATTAATACCGATATCGTTTAAAATCGTTTTAAATGTTAATACCAGTGTGTTGTCAACGACAAATGGTCCACCAGAATCACCACCGCAAGAACCAACACCGCCCATTCCAGAAATACAAACGTGACTAGATTGGATTACACCCAGAAGATCATTGCAATCCGAATTGGTCATAACATAAACCTCCACTGCTCGTAAAACTGGACTGAGAGTTCCCAATTCATCCGAGTAAATTCCCCAACCGCTAACTCTACCACGTTCGTTAGCGAAACTGTTTGAAACATCAGATCGGCTCGGAAGATTCACCAATTGGATTTTATCTGCAATTTTTTTGATATATATTCGAATAGGGAATAGATTTTTGGGGGAGTTTTACCGCTAAGTTCGATTTCGTCGTCGAATTCAATAGTGGCCATATCGTTGATGAAGAAGCTCGCATTCCAACCGCTGTGGATGTGGAATTTGGTAACTTGAACGCGGAGTTGACCTTCTTCGATTTCACCGAATCTGTGAGCGCCGAGGATGACTTCACCGTATATAACGCTGGAAAAAGATTTGATTTTAGGGTTATGGATTTCGATGAGGTTCTTTTGTAATACTCCTCGACGCAATGGGCGGCTGTTAATACGAATTTTCTGGAGATCAGGGATCCACCACACAAGAAGGTGTAATCAGGGTGAACTAGAATGAGCGCCGCCTATAATAAATGTAATTTTAAGATATTTTTTTGATATTATACAACACCTGAATACATACCTGATATGGGATGGAATTCCTCTCAACTTCAGATCCGCCTACAATTCTATCAGCGGATTGGCGAAAAGTGAATGGAAATTTCGGTAAGAGCAGTGAATCGAGTTGGCGGCGTTTGATTTGGGATAAATCGATGTTGGCCTGCATCAAGTAATGATCAAAAATTATATAAAATCCCTCCCCCAAAAAAATTACCTGAGCCAAAATTAAAGTAACAGCCAATACCAGCAGTGATTTCATCGTTATTAAATTAGTGAAGCGTAATGCAATTAATGTGTTTACCGGTCAAGAATTTGATATTTACAGACAATAGTTCGCTAATCAATTATAAATATATATCTGGACTGATAATCTGAATCTGGAGGTGAGGTTGTTTTCCACAAAACGTGATCGATTTCATTGTAAATTTTTGTAATCTTATCTGAATCTAACTGATTTTATTAAGAATACTGTGTTGAGATCAGGGAAATACCTACTAGTTTAATTCAAAGTCTAAGAACGCTTAAAATTATCCAATGAAGTCATAAATGTAAACACATTGTAATTCTTTTTTTTTTTGTAAGAAAATTAAAATACCAAAATTGAATTTTATTGAATTGAAGTCATATTTACCTGTAATTTATATTTAAGGTAGGACAGCTTTTTTAAAATGAATAAGCTTAATCTACTAATAACTAGAAAAAGTAATTATTTAAAATATTTGACAGCTTAGGAAACAAGTGAGGTTGGCGAAGATTTGGTCAAGGTTGGCTTGAAATATCTCTCTGAGAACCGAACTCTACCAGTCCAATCAAACTAACTAAACTATTATTATCGACAGCTTGGATTCTCTGAAACGTGCATTTGAGATATTTTTTGGGTGAATTCTGTTTTTTCCGTTTGACTAAGACATTCAATGAGTAGTGTTGCCGTCGAGACGAGAGATTATCGTCTCTCGTCTCATTTCACCCTCTTTCGAATGAAAGCTCGAGACGAGACGAGAGAAAGACCCTCTCTCGTCGAGAAATTTTCGTCTCTCTCGATTTCTCTCGAGCAGAAAATGTTGGTTTTATAATTTTTATGATTTATTGTGAGTGTTTGCATTGACATGTTAAACAGTTAAACCTTTATTCATGTTTCTTATATATTTTTTTAGTTAAAAATATGCAAAAGTTGATATGTACAGCGTTAGTAAAAAGTCCCGGAACGGTCGAATAACTTTGTTATTTGAAAATTATGATTTCTGAAATTTGGTATGGGGTATAGTTAATATAAAAATAATTTACTATGGTTCATCGTGTTTTTACCTTTTTCGTATTTGATATTGGGTTTAAGTCACGAGAGAGACGAGAGACGAGACGAGAGATGGCATCTCTCGAACGAGAGAAGCGTCCTCTCGTCGAGACGAGAGATCCATTTTATCTCGCCTGACGAGATGAGACGAGAGAAGGCCTTTTCTCGTCTCGTCTCGTCTCGCGGCAACACTATCAATGAGGACCTAGTCCTTTAAAAAAAACCGGGATAGTCGAAAAAAGCCAGAAGAAATTGCGGTGTTTGTTCAATTTTAAAAGTAAGCGCGACTTCGTTTTTAGCTTCAGTGATTAGTTCTGTTGAGCTACAACTGCTTTCGAAAGCTCTAAAAAGAAAGATAAAAGACCCTGGTTTGAAAGATTGTTATTCCTCCACGTCAGTAAAAGAAGAATTAGAAAATTTGATGAACACTAGGTAGCAAAATGAGTTAAGCGAAAGTTCTTTGAAAAAAATAGAGGTCACTCATGCCTGACACCAAACAAACCCTTAACATTTTTAGTAGTAGACCAAAGGTACGAAAAAATTGTTGAGACAAGTCATATTTTCATTGAAGCTAATATTTTTGGTAAAAATTACTTTAGAATCAGTTCTAAAAAGTAGCAACATTAGAACAATTTCTGACAAACTTTCTATTTTATCTTTTTTTCAAATTTCTTATCTCGAGTAAGAACAGAAAATGAAATGGTAGAAACTCTTAAAGAAAGATAGAGGTATAATTAATATAATATATATATAATTAATATAATAATTAAAGATAGAGGTATAATTTTTAAGCTCTATTTTATATGAATTATAGAAGAAATGTCTATCAGGAACAAAAGATCAAGCAGTTTAGGTGCTAACATACTTAATGATTCATTTTTAATCGCAGCAGGTGACCAAGTTTTGTTGTTACTTGCTTCAGAAGTCTTCGATAGCAATTTTCTCCGACAACCAACCACCGACCGGACCGGAACCATTTTGCGATATAGTGACTCCAAGATATTCCTTGGATACTACAACAAACCTTGCTAGAACTAAATAGAAACAGATTTTGTGGGGGAGGGGATGAAAATCTTGACATCTAACTGCATAAAATTGTAAATTTATGGTCAAACACATGCACGATACAATAAAAGTGAAAGAAATGCAGGTGTTTGACGATAAATTTACTGTTTTATGAGTAGTTTCTTCATATCCTCTAGGTGGCGCAAAATACGGTTTCACCTGTTAGTATTGTACTGCCCCATCTCTATTATCTCTGACTAAGAAGAAGAAGTTTGTCAGTACGTCATTGTAGTCGATTACGTGACTGCTTCCGGTGTGGTAGTGTTCAGCTACTGCAGATTTTCCACTATTTCCCTGTTCGACATCTCTGCGATGCTCTTTCACTCTGTACTGTATACTGCGCCCGGTTTGTTCAATATAATATTCTTCAGCCTTCCTTTTCTGAAAGAGATGAAATTTATAAAATCAGAAACTAGAACTACTGAAAGACCTCCAACCCTGAAAAATTGGTCTTTATCACCATCATTAATATAATAAATATCTGGAGTGTACTAAAAAAAGATGGATTTGACTATTCACTTGGAAGGTACCTTAATCAGGATCCAATCGAAAATCTTTTTGGCCAAATTAGAGGCCACAATGTGCAAAATTGCAATCCAACCGTAAACGCTTTTATTGGTGCATATAAAGCAATGAGTGTCAACTCCACATTAAATATTTATAACACTAATTTCAATTGTGAAATTGGAAAGAAGAAAAAGAACTTCAAGCAATATGTAATGGTCATAACATAGAAATACACGCTATTTTTATTGACTTTAGACGAGCTTATGATTCGATAAGTAAAAAGAAACTTTACCAGGCGATGCAAGGATTGCAAGTCCCAAACAAGCTAATACGGTTAGTGAGAATGACTTTAGAGAACTCTACCAGCAAAGTACGAGTAAACAATGTAGTTTCAGACTCTTTTGTAGCTACAGTGGGACTAAGGCAAGGAGATCCGCTCTCTACAGTGTTATTTAACATAATGCTGGAGAAAGTCATCAGAGAGAGTAAAATAAACAGTACTGGAACAATACTAAGTAAAAGTCACCAATGCCTAGCGTACGCAGACGATATAACGATACTGGCGATATCAAGGAAAGAACTTGAGAGAGTAACCAGAATGTTGGAAGCAAGTGCAAAGAAAGTAGGACTGAAAATAAACGACGAGAAGACCAAATACATGCATATGAAAAGTACGAAAACAGTAGAAGACACACGAA
Organism: Holotrichia oblita; assembly: GCA_023690525.1. Taxonomy (NCBI): domain Eukaryota; kingdom Metazoa; phylum Arthropoda; class Insecta; order Coleoptera; family Scarabaeidae; genus Holotrichia; species Holotrichia oblita. The sequence goes on along the minus strand of CM043016.1, from coordinate 11,982,572 downwards.
AAGAAATTGTGATCGATTTAGAAAATGGTAGACAAATGCGAATCGAAAAGGTTAAGAATTTCATGTACCTCGGTGTATGGCTATCGGAAGATGGGGACAGTAGCTCTGAGGTTGCAGCCAGGATAGTAAAGGGGGATCGTTGTGCCGGAGCGATGAGCACGCTCTTAAGATCGAAGAATATCTCACGGAAGGCAAAAATCCAACTGTATAAGACGATCCTTCGACCAACAGTAACTTATGGCTGTGAGACTTGGGTTCTGAATAAGAAAGAGGCAGAAAATACTGGAGATATGGGAACGGAAGATACTCAGAAGAATATTTAAGGGAAGGAAGGTAAATGACCACTGGGAGCGTAGAAGCAACGATGAAATAAGGCAGCTGTATGGTGAAGCAACAATAACCCAATTTGTTAGAGCCCAACGTATGAGATGGTTAGGGCATGTGGAAAGGAGAGAGGACCACCGAATAGTAAAGAAAATGGTACATCTAAAAACATTAATAAATAGGAAAAGGGGTCGTCCGAAAACGAGGTGGCTGCAGGCGGTCGAAATGGATCTACGTGACAAAGGAATTTATAATTGGAGAGAAAAAGCAAAGAACAGGGAACAATGGAAGAATATAATCAAGCAATGGGCCTAAATGGCGAGAGTATCTGTGGGGAGGTTTGAAAATTTTTTTGAAAAGTGATGCCATTACATTGGAGTCACAATCATTAGCACATCCATTACAACCACATCCATTACAATCACATCCATTACCACCACATGCATTACCACCACATCCATTGACAGTTAGATCTGCAATTATTACTCCAGCAGAAAATTATGGTGCCATGTACTGCTTGCAAGCAGTCATTGTTTGCAGAGGTAGATGATAATCCTGACAATCGTTTAATTAATGCTCGTGAATATGGGGGTGTATGGGCGAAGCGTTTGTGCTATCCCACTTCAGAATTAGCCCTATCTGTTGAAAACATTATCTTAGAAATAAGGCAAATTTTAAGAAATGCTCCTCATAATAATAATATACTTTTTTTTGATGCTATGCGCACAAATTGCATCATATTGAATATATAATCAAACTTTCTATCAGAACATTAACACATTCTTATTGCCAGGACATAAATAAAATCATAACGGGGAAGGATTCTAGGGCACAAAATAGTAAAGATCATGTAAAACTAAAGTCCTTAGAATTTTAAGGAGTCGGCGTAAATGTAAGAAGTAATTAATGATGTTTTTTAGCAAGTTGAATTTATTATAATCAAATTAATAACGCCACAAATGTCAATATATTAATGTATATAATGTAGGTATTATAATAAACCTACACAACTGTTTACTTAATATTAATAATTAACGTGCCTTGAATTATTTTGTATCGTTTACAGTTTACATTTTCATATTTTCTTTATTAACTGTTAGAGTTTTTAGGCTTTTTCTAATTTAATCCAATTTTTCGCGAGCAAAATTTGATAATAATATTTATAAATCATGCAGAAGTTATTACTGACGTCCATTTGAATTTCCCGCTAAATTAAATTACTTCCTTCCTTCAAACACCAGAGGCACTCAAGTATTCGGTTCAAACCTAATGTGCGGGCGTCGAGGCTTTCGATGAAAAAATTGTCCCAAAGCAAACTAACCCCCTTCAGTTGAAATTGGTGTCGGTTAGCAAAAAATCTTGGGACATAGGAATTTCTCCTAATGTAAACTTGATTGATAAAATGGGAACAAATGTCGAAAGTGACAGGGGTTCATCTAAAGCAATCTAAAGCTAAAACACGTCGAATTTGAGTGCCCACCAAAAAGTGATGTTACCAGTCAGATATGAGTCAGATTGACCGATGGTGTTCCAATAAGGACTATAGCTGCCGAATTACAAATTAGTAAAAACACACGGTACTATGGTATTACTACAGATAATGTGGTATTTTCAAATAAAAATCACGAATTTGTTTCTTCATTCAACATGCTTTTTCACAGATTATCAGATCTGATTATACAAAACAACACCGTCAATTTTGTAAACGTCAATAAATATCTGGCAGCAAAGCAGTGGCGTAGCCAGGGGGAGAGTCCGAGGGGCCCGGGCCCCCTCCGAAATTGTACTGTATCCATAATTCGAATTTTATTGAAAAATATTAAAATAATTTTTATTCTTTTATCTGAGGAAAACAAGTATCTATTGCAACACTGCACAGTGCACACACACAGAGTTGCCAGGTTGGGCGATTTATCGCAATTTGAGCGACTTCTAACACAAAATTGCGACAACTTTTTTGTAGAAATCGCAAGTCGCAAATTGAGCTATTTCAAATTGTTCAGGTTGCGTTTAATTTAATTAATTTTATTATTTACTTCGTTTTACTTTAGTTCTTCAACCCTTTTGGGCCCCTCCCAAACCAAAATTCTGGCTACGCCACTGCAGAAAAGTATGCTTATAATTAGTAACTTTTAGAATTTTGAAAGTGGTTAAGGCAACATCGTGTCCCAATATTTTTTGCCCACTGAGGGTACATACAATCTGGCGAATAAAAAATAATTTTGACAATATGCTTTTATATTAACTAATTAATTGTTGCTTTTTAGTAAATTTTTTTTTTTTTTTTTTTTTTAATATGTGGTGGGTGCTTAGTTGCAGTGACTCCGTAAACTGTATCGCTTGTCTGGCTATCACTGCAACTCTCGCGGTGTAGTTTTTGTGTGTGTATGTTGTGTTCAATGGCTTTGTGACAGCATCATATCGCCTTTTATGATGCCGCGCTGTTAATTACTTTGCTCCCAACAGCGAATGGCAAGTCGATCCGGGATTAAACTCTCTGAAAAAATGTCACCGTCCCTCCAGAGAATTGAACCCCGGCACCTATCGTCCTCTCACAACAATAGTCAGCCGCCTAACCACTGCGGCCATCGACCCGTTAAATAATTATAATAATGTAATAATATCTTCTTAAAACGTCAATTTGATAATATCAAACGTCGTCAAAATCATGTCAAAATGGCGTTGAATACGACTGAGATTGATTTGTAAATGTCAAGCTGGGTCGCGATAGATTTTAATAACAACCGATAGAGCAAATTTGACATGTAAGCATCAGCAGTGGTTGTGTTGTAATGACATTTACGTCAAAATCCCGTGCTCAAGCATCAGCATAACCTCAAACACGCACTATAAATATGACCCTAAATGTCAAACGTTCTCGCACAAGACATTGGAAGTGGACGCCTCTGGACCCATATTCTCCAAATCGAGAGAATGGTCATATCATGAGAATAGTGGGCGTGTTTCTCCTGACAAGCTCCTGACATTAGAATTTGCTATTCTTGAAAGTCTCACTTCTCTTACGAATCGTGAGAACTTTATTCTCTCGGAAATTTGTAGGAGAATCTTGAAATGTTAGGAGAAGCATGCGCGCATAATGTAAGTTTTATTGGCTTTTAGGCCGCTACGCGCGTGCTGACAAATTGAATATGATAAACATAACCAATAATTGACGGAATTTATCGGAAGATGTTACTTTGAGTTTTGTATTTGATTAAATTGGTTACAGGTAGGTTGTTGGTTTAACTGCAGGCGATAAATTTGATAATAGAGTGTCTGTAATAAATTGATAAAGTATTATAGCATAGATGTTGAGACAATTTTATCGTGTCCTGATATTTCTTAATCATCGATAGAATTTGAAAACGCGATTTCGCTCAAAAAATTGTCTTCTTTATACGTTCCTTAGCTTGTTCATGTTGCTACGAATCGATTACGTTTAACACGATTCTCGCTCCGCTAATTATTTACCGACTGTTTTATTGGGTATTGATTGTAATTGCTTAATCGTCGATTTTATTCTAATTGAATGCGAATCATGCTTGACTGAGACTTGCCTTTTTACGAATAAGTTAGAAAGAGATAAAACGTTGTGATATTAAATCCTCATTGGTAAATGTACTTGCCACTTACTTCACACTATTTACGGTATTACTTATGAAATCTGGCAACGTTTACGTTTCGACCGATCTACTACTACAAATTCGAGAATAGGGATTTAAGCAGTCAAGAGAACGTTTTGAGAGAAGTGATCTATCCCTTCTCTCAATAGAGCGATCACTTCTCTTACGCTGGAGAATAGGGGTCCTGATATCGCCGAGTTTGTTATCACAGTAATGTGTTAAGTTAGCTTAGGATTAACGTTTGTTTACTATTCAGTGTCACCAACTGAAAATTTGTTCTGCCAACCTCCGAAAGTGTAAGATTTGACCGAAATAGACGTTTAAAACATCGAATACGATCGAGTTTTGTGCTTTAATGTTAAATGTGAACAAATTTGAAATTTCTGAATTTGACGTATAAATCCTAATTATGACATATAAACTGTCAAATAGTGGCAGGTATGTCAGTAAAATGTCAAAAATTGACAAGTTGAAAAAAATGATTTTTTCGGCGATTGCCGATAACACATTTATTAATAAATTTTCTATACAAAAATACTATTTTGAAGTACCAATAAGCACTTAATAATTTTTACAATATATTGCACATTTATTATTATATCTATAGAACCTACGTATATATATATATATACAGATTATATCACATATCACATTTAATTTTCATACGAGGAATCGTTTTCTTTTTTAAATAATTTACAACTATTGAAACGCAAATATCATTATTAGAATGGGAATCGATACCACGAAAATGATATAGATAGCAGTCCTCGGTTCACATTGAGATATAACCACATATTCCTTATTCCAAAGATCTTCGTTTTCGTTCACCGGTAATTCCATCACAACCTTTTCATCCGACCAGAAATTCAAGTTCAACGCGCACGTTTCCGTGGAATTTGTACAGGTCGAAACAGGATTTGACACGTTATAGACCTTCTTGTGTAAATTAAACCGTATTCTGATATAGTTAGTTTGCACCTCGTTTTCGCTATTGTAGACAAAGAAATAGTAGCCGTTAATTGGAACTCTACAAAATAAAATGAATATAGAATATTGATTTAGATCGATTCAAATTTGAACTTACTTGTAGGTTACTGTATTCGCTAAATACGCTTCTTCAATTTCATGGGGACTGCTATCATTGGAGCATTTCCTGTGAGGTGTTAGCGGTAGATTTAAAATGAGACCAGCGCAATTTAATAGGGCTTCCTCTGAACTGCTAAATGACGACCAGAACTCGCTGTTACTCTTATCGTTTAAAGTTGTTTCGTTAATTGTGCCTCTATCGTCGGCGATCTCATCCGGATTAAATCCCTGGAAAATAAAATTTAACACCCTGTATATGCATGTTTTTCAAAAAATTTTATCTTGAGTACTTGTAACTATGAAATGATAACATGTTATCAATATCAATGGCGAGGTCATTACACCGAGACACCACACCATATGCTAGACCATAAAGGCATCGAGTATTTTATGCGCAAAGGTCAGTTGACACGGTTGTAACCGAATGTGTCTAGTTTGAATGCGTAAACGTCTCGGCGGCTAAAAATGGTAGCGTTATCTACATTCAGGGACGATAGTGTTATCGTACTTGAACTCCTAGAGGAATATGTATAAACATGTGTGTCTTTGTTTTTTTTTTTAATAAAATGATTAGTTTGACCTAATTTCTTATCAAAATTTTGTGAAAAAAATGTTGTTTTCCATGTTTTTCGAGTCAATCATCTTGCAATCCTTTCATTTTTTCTAAGAAATCTGAATCTAGTTGCTGTCGCTTTTGGGTCACAATAGGCATGAGATGCTTCTACTCCTTTACTGTAAGCAACCTGATCTTATTTGGTTTGACGTAAAAAGATATTTTCGAGGTAAAAGATATGATGGAGCCTCAACTATAAATGGTAAATCTGTTGGGGGGTAGACTTGTAAATAGCAGAAGCATGCTTCAGCCAGATCCATGACTACTTCATATTCTATCGAATTTTGGGCTAAATAGGCCAAACGGTTTGACGTTTTGGACAGAGCGATCTGAAGAAACTAACCTGAAGCAAAGATAAACAATTAAAACAATTGTGCCCAATTTGTCCCAATTTGGTAGCACCAGTCGACTTAGGAAGATACTGAACTACCAATTCATCTGTTAAAGTATTAGCATGTGGATCTAAGCGTTGAAAGAAATAGAATAGTTGAATCATTTGATTCAAGTTTCGTTACCCGAAAAGGACATCTGTAGTACAATGTACCAGCAACAATTGCCATATTTTTGCCATGTTTTGGGCAATTCCTTAAATTAGTTAACCGCTCGTCTTGAATTATTAAAATATATAAAAAATATTATAGTAAACTGTAAAAGATTAATACATTTCTTGTTGTGGTACTTCAGGGTTCTGCATTGGGTCCTATATTGTTTCTCTCTGAATGATTTGAGTGTGACAGCTAGCAACTACCTTTTGTTAAATGAGAATAAAACGGCTCTTGTTTAATCTAGCACAACACAGAAGAGACTCATGAAAGTTAACCATTTAATCATTGTCGTGATCTTGTGAAGCTTGTTTCGTGAAGCTTAAAAGAAAACGGGTCGATTTATGTGAGATATCGTTGGGGTTCCAAATTAAATTCTCCGAGGGGGTGATGACGTTTTTCTTGGAGAATTGTACCCCGATCGATGTATCTGTCGTTGTTGGGAGAAAAATGATGAACAGACCAGCAAGAGTTGCAGTGATAATCAGACAACTAGTAGAGCTTAAGACGCCGTTGCAATTTGCACCCACCACACATCAAAAATTAAAAAAAAACTGTCTCAAACAGGTTAAGACTATGGCTGGGGTTTGATAGCTTGCCAGGATATATGAAAGAATTAACAAGCTCGTATACTTTCAAAGGAAATTTTTGGAGCAATCATTCCTGATAAACGAAAGCATTGATGAAGAATTGTTTATGGAATCCCCAGCAGCTCTTAAGACAATTGCACAGATGAAGTCAAGTGAAAAAGTGATCAGACTTGCCAAATATTGAAACTATCATTAAAGTACCTGAAAATGATTGACTTTGCTTTCTTTCATTCTTTGATGAGCTGTACTATACTGGTATGGGGTCACTGGGGATTGCTATGGTTTATTTTACATTTTCAAAAATTATAGGTTAGGAAGCAGGCAGCGATTGCACTTGCCCCACAAAAAACACTCAAAGAATAAGTGCAATCATAATCTGCCTTTTAAAAATTATTGCATTTTCCCAAGAAATACATTTTTATTTTTATATGAGATTATTAGAAACAATGGTATGTAATTATAAGAAAAAGTCGACTCGAGTTATACAAATGAATCCCTTGCAATAGCCACACAGCAGATTAAGTGTGGTCTCATGCCATACAGTACCCTGAACTTCTATATTATTAGCAGACGAGGAAAAAAGAGCCTTACAGGAGGAAGACCACAGTCATTGCCCTCCGAAATGGAAACGAAGCTTGCAAATTATTTGATAATACTTGAAAAGTGGGGGTTCAGCCTGAGTAGGAAGGAAGTGTTCGACACCATTGAAAAATGTGTTACTCTGTGTGTTACTATTTAAAAACAATAGACCGGCTGAAGATTGGTTTTTAAATTTTAAAAAGTGGCATGGCCTGTCTGTCAAAAAACCTCAAGCTGTTGAGTATAGCCGAAAAAAAAAAATGATTGATCCATTTATTATAAATGAATACTTCATCCTTCTACATAATACATTAACAGAACTAAATTTGTTCAATAAACCAGGCCAAATTTGGAACTTGGATGAATCGAGTGTCTGTTCTGACCAAACAAAAACTAAAATTGTTGGTGCTAGAGGAAAATCCTGCACACGAGTAACAGCTGGAGGTGGCAAAGAAAATACAACTTTCCTGGCAGCTGCCAACGCCACTGGGTTGAAGACCCCACTATTGATAGTTTTCAAGGGACTCAATGTTTGGACAGGTTGGATTCCAAAACCTGAAGAAAGCTGTCCAGACATCGATGCCTGCTTTAGGTCCAGACAATTAGCAGCACAATTAAAGACCAGATGGACTAGAAGAACAAAATAAATTGTTGGATGACCAAGCTTTTCAAACAGCATCTGCTGGTTCTACAAATAATCAGATATCCTTTTGCAGACAATAAAGCAAAACACAAGCATCTCCACAAAACAGGCAAGAAAAAAAGTTGCAGGTGGGGCTGCTGAAAAGAGCACAACTGAAAGTCAAAAACTGCAGGAAATAAAAGATCTAAAACTGAAACTGACACCGACAGCGAATCTGACAGTGAATCATCACATATAGATACAGAGGACGATATGGATATGGAAGACTTTCTAGATGAAGAAAGCGAAAGATGAAGCGATGAAGATGATAGACCTGTCCAGTCAATGTATCAAGACAAAGACTTTAAGGACAAAGCCATAAAAGTGAGAGGCCTTCACCTTTGCTAAAACATTATTTAGTTCCTTAAATTCACCAACATACAGTCGGGGACAATATTTGAAGCTTAATGATGACAGCACTGATAACAGTGAAGACGAAGGACAAGCCACAGAAGAAGACGAAGATGCAACAGATGAAAATGACAACATAGCTACAGCTAAGGAGGACGAGGTCTTAATACTTTGTCCTGGCCGAAATTTGTTTAAACCGTTAGAAAGAAGCTCTGTTGTCGGAGAATTTGTTCTTGTCTTGTCTTGTTCAATTTTACAGGAAGAGCAACAAAGCCAGTAATCATCATTGTAGAACCATTATAGTAGAGGACATATCTGTTGTTGCTGAAAGTGACATCAAGATGATTGTTATTCTTCTTTAGCCACTAAAAGACAATGCTGTGCCGTGCGTTTTGAAGTAAATTTTGAATCCTTGGACATCCGATAAACATTTTGTGTATTTGCCGAAATATTTTGTGCATTTCTTCACACTTGTCAAGCTTTCGCGAAACTTTTATTCACCTCATCAGGGCTAGTGCTACAAATATTATTGCAGCATGGCAGCAGATATGATGACAAAAGGATTATCAACGAAGAAGGGAAAGTATTAGAACTAACTAAACATTGAATAAGCGGAGCTGTCTGGATAGTATATTAGATATTATACAGGGTTGTCACCTAAGCGCGCGCTGGTCTATAGCTCCTAAACTAATGATGTTAGGAATTTCGTTCATATACTAATCTATACTACTTGCAAGACTCTATTTCAGGAAAATATTTTTAAGTATATAAGGTGACCCAAATAAGTGTGAAGATATGGAAGTATTTTTTTTTTAATGACACCCCTTGTATTGTGTTGCACATTTTAGTTCATCTCAATGCACTTTATCAATTCCCAAAAAGTTATTTCATTACTCCTGGTATTTCCGGAGAAATAAATTAAAAGTCATTAAAATGAAATTTTACGCACTAAAAATAGAAAATAAAAAAAAACGTAGGAGCAATTTTTTGACTCACGATTTAGTATGGAGTGAGTCGAGAAAGGTCTAAGGTTACTCTCACCTTGTTTATATTTCGTAAATTTTCTACAGGGTTACCAAAATTATGGTCGAACAATGACATATTTCAAATTAACTTTCTTACTTTTTTCAAATGGAACACCCTGTATATTTTTTCACCACTTGATGCAGAATTAAAAAACAAATATTTTTTGTAAGTACAACTGTATTTGTAAATTTTTGTTAATAGATCAAATCGGTTATGGAAAAAAATTACTCGTTGGTATGACAATGTTATTAATTATTGTCGTATTATTCTGACACTCGGCGACATCTTGCACATATTATCTTTCTTTCTTAATAAAAATGAACTATACGATCCAAGAATCAACTGATATGATTTACATTCTTGGAGAATGTTTAAAGAATTGTCTTCTAGCATCCAGAGTGTACGGCGAGAGGTTTCCTGATAGAAAGCACCCAGATGAAAGAGCATTTCAAAGATTGATGGATCGATTTAACAGGACTGGGACAGTTAAATATGAAAAACATGACAGAGTAAAGTCCATATTAAATGATGAAAACGAATTTAACATTATTGCAAGTGTTGTTGAAAATCCACATAGGAGTACAGCCGACATTAGTGATTTGCTGCACATAGGTCAAACTTCAGTTAAAAAGATTTTGAAGAAGCATCATTTCCATCCATATCACGTACAACTGAGTCAAGTACTTCTAGGGCAAGATTTCGAAAACAGGATAAATTTTTGTAATTGGGGTCTCGCTCGAATTCAAGAAGATGTACGGTTTTTTAATACTGTATTGTTTACCGATGAAGCAACTTTCCACGATAATGGTCATGTGAACAGGCATAATCTACATTATTACGCCAATGTAAATCCAAATTTTAAGAGGGCAGTTGACCGGCAACACAGGTGGAATGTAAACGTCTGGGGAGGTATAATTGTAGACCATATTATAGGACCCCATTTCTTTGATGGACATCTCAATGGTGATATTTTTCAAAGATTTTTGGACGAAGACCTTGATAACCTTCTAGAGAATATACCATTAGGGCTGTTAAGAAGAATGTGGTTCTAGTTAGACGGGGCGCCTGCTCATTTCAGTATTCAAGTTCGACATACTTTGAATGAGAAGTTTCCAGGTCGCTGGATTGGAAGACAAGGACCTGTTCCATGGCCCGCAAGGTCACCAGATCTGACCAAAGTTGATTTTTTCCTGTAGAGGTATGTTAAAGATCTGGTCTACCGTATACCACCAACTACACCAGAAAACATGCGGGAAAGAATAAGAGAAGCCTTTGATTCAGTTACTCTTTTAATGTTACAAAATACAAATAGGTCTTTAACAAACAGGTTAAATCTGTGTTTACAAGAAAATGGTAGATTGTTTGAATACTTAATTTAATCATGTGTAAAATTCTCTAATGTTATTCATAGTTAAATGTTAATACAAATTTACCGTGGAAAACCAAATAAATGGTTTTCCATAAATATCTAGAAAACCGTCGAGAATTTAAATACAGTTGTACTTACAAAAAATATTTGTTTTTTAATTCTGCATTAAGCGGTGAAAAAATATACAGGGTGTTCCATTTGAAAAAAGTGAGAAAAATTAGTTTGAAATATGTCATTGTTCGACCATAATTTTGGTAACCCTGTAGAAAATTTACGAAATGTAAACAAGGTGAGAGTAACCTTAGACCTTTCTCGACTCACTCCATACTAAATCGTGAGTCAAAAAATTGCTTCTACGTTTTTTTTTATTTTCTATTTTTAGTGCGTAAAATTTCATTTTAATGACTTTTAATTTATTTCTCCGGAAATACCAGGAGTAATGAAATAATTTTTTGGGAATTGATAAAGTGCATTGAGATGAACTGAAATGTGCAACACAATACAAGGGGTGTCTAAAAAAAATTACTTCCATATCTTCACACTTATTTGGGTCACCTTATATACTTAAAAATATTTTCCTGAAATAGAGTCTTGCAAGTAGTATAGATTAGTATATGAACGAAATTCCTAACATCATTAGTTTAGGAGCTATAGACCAGCGCGCGCTTAGGTGACAACCCTGTATAATATCTAATATACTATCCAGACAGCTCCGCTTATTCAATGTTTAGTTAGTTCTAATACTTTCCCTTCTTCGTTGATAATCCTTTTGTCATCATATCTGCTGCCATGCTGCAATAATATTTGTAGCACTAGCCCTGATGAGGTGAATAAAAGTTTCGCAAAAGCTTGACAGGTATGAAGAAATGCACAAAATATTTCGGCAAATACACAAAATGTTTATCGGATGTCCAAGGATTCAAAATTTACTTCAAAACGCACGGCACAGCATTGTCTTTTAGTGGCTAAAGAAGAATAACAATCATCTTGATGTCACTTTCAGCAACAACAGATATGTCCTCTACTATAATGGTTCTACAAAGATGTTACTGGCTTTGTTGCTCTTCCTGTAAAATTTAACAAGACAAGACAAGAACAAATTCTCGGCCAATTTCGGCCAGGACAAAGTATTAAGACTTCGTCCTCCTTAGCTGTAGCTATGTTGTCATTTTCATCTGTTGCATCTTCGTCTTCTTCTGTGGCTTGTCCTTCGTCTTCACTGTTATCAGTGCTGCCATCATTAAGCTTCAAATATGGTCCCCGACTGTATGTTGGTGAATTTAAGGAACTAAATAATGTTTTAGTAAAGGTGAAGGCCTCCCACTTTTATGGATTTGTCCTTAAAGTCTTTGTCTTGGACAGGTCTATCATCTTCATTGCTTCATCTTTCGCTTTCTCCATCTGGAAAGTCTTCCATATCCATATCGTCCTCTGTATCTATATATGATGGTTCACTGTCAGATTCGCTGTCGGTGTCAGTTTCAGTTTTAGATCTTTTATTTCCTGCAGTTTTTGACTTTCAGTTGTGCTCTTTTCAGCAGCCCCACCTGCAACTTTTTTTCTTGCCTGTTTTGTGGAGATGCTTGTGTTTTGCTTTATTGTCTGCAAAAGGATATCTGATTATCTGTAGAACCAGCAGATGCTGTTTGAAAAGCTTGGTCATCCAACAATTTATTTTGTTCTTCTAGTCCATCTGGTCTTTAATTGTGCGCTCTATCTTTAACAGGATTATTTTGGGATGAACGCCAACGTTCTAAACCACGAGGATCATATTTGTCTTCGGGAATTACTGTTTTGTTGAATGGGTAAATACCACCTTTACAAAATCCACTGGCAGGACTGCAAATTGTTTTTTAGGAATTTTCCATCCTGAATACTTCCGTTGCCCAAGCACATAACGTCTGGTTCCAATTATCTTTAAATGATTTAAAAACTGACAAGTCTATACCGTGCTCTATTGCCAACTCTATATACTTAAAAATATTTTCCTGAAATAGAGTCTTGCAAGTAGTATAGATTAGTATATGAACGAAATTCCTAACATCATTAGTATAGGAGCTATAGACCAACGCGCGCTTAGGTGACAACCCTGTATAATAATTGTTGCATATTAAACACATCACAGGTTACATAAGCATCATTACAGTATTATCAACACCAGCCGTAATAATCTGCCATCATACCAAAACAAAAAATGATCTTGCACTACATATATTGAACCACACATTTTATTAAGCGGTTTGTTTGATTTCGACTTACTATTAAGTGCTCTTATCGTGCTAAACGTTATTATCAGCATTTATATAGATACGGTTATATATTTATGCAAATTATAGAAACATATTTGAACTGCAAATTTTTCTTTTTCCCAAACAATAGAAAGTTTATACAAATATAAAGAGATTTATTTTTGATTCCTTGCGCTCGTGGTAAATTCTTCAGAAAAAAAATTAAAAATTAAACTTACCTCCTCTAAAGCTAAATCATTCTCGTCATCAGGTTCATTCAACGATTTCCCAATAGCAGTCTCCAATATCAATTCACGCTTCCTCCTTCTAGCTTTATCAATATTTTCATCGTATTGCACGATAGGTTTGGAATATTTCCTCGCCCTCATATTAATAGTTTCGTCCCTAATCACTCCATTCCCGAACCTCTTATTAATCCTCTCCAAAACATCGTTACCCTTCTCACCTAAATCCTTCAATTTCGTCAGGACATCTTCCAAGACCTCCTGAGATGCCGTATTATTAGTTGTGATATTAGCTGCGTTTTGGAATTTAAAATTTTTCGTTTCACCTTTACCAATCGTCGAATTCCTATGAACGTGAACGTTAGGCTTCTCTTTCTCGTCCTTCTTCTTCGTATTAAGGGTGTCTAACAGTTTCTTCAGCTGTTTGGCGTCGGTTATTTCGTCGGTATCGAGTAGTTCGGATAAGGTGTGGTTCTTCGTCGGATTCTGGTGATTGGGATGGTGGAATTCGACGTCTTGTCGGTGCCTCTTCATCAGATGAGGAATGTTGGATGGTTGGTCGTCTTTGGTGGTGTTAACGTAGACGTAACTGCCATCCTTGATCGCTTCTAATATTTCGTCGAGTTCTTCGGACGAATCGTCGCCTATATAAGCGCAATCGTGTAAGTGTTTGTGACCTCTGATCACTATTAGCGAAGCTCCAGGCCACCTGTAAAGAAAAATAATTTAAAAATGTTCTCCTCTCCTATTTACTAGATATATAACTTCTGTCAACACTGTTTCACAATATTGTTTGATAACTATCAAAATGTTTAAATATTTTTTTTTGACAGCTGTCAAAACTGTACTGTAAAAATGTAAACAAAAACTTGACGATACTGAAACAGATTGTGGCTTTTGAAATTTATCAATTGTTAGAAATATTTTGACAGTTTCAGCCATTGTAACGGTAATAAAGTTTGACAACTTACTGCGGTGTTTTTGTAATTTTACAATTTTGAAATTAATTACAAGACAATTTCACGACTGTTGTAATTTGAGTTGTCAAAAAATACCTTGGCAATTATTTTGTAACTATTTTATCTGTTACAACCGTAGAAGCAGTTTCATTTGAAGTTTGACAGCTGTGTTTCAACAGCGACAGCTGTCAAAAGTAAGTATTTCGACGATTACAATTGTCAAATCTGAAATAAACTGCGGTTTTTGTAATACGTCAAAAATATTTTGACAATTACACGTCTTATAACCTTTTTGTACAGCTCGACAAGAGTAAGAAAACCTTTGTGCGTGTCAATTTTGACAGCTATACTCGTTAAAATCATAGTAATCATTTCTTCCACTTTGAAAAATTGTCAAAAATTTCTTAATTCTTTAACCTACAAAAAAGTAAGAAAATAAATGTTTCTATAACTGATTGTAGAACTGTCAAAATTATTTCGACAATTACAATTTGTTTTGTAATTCGTTAGAAGTAGCTCTTTTTACTGTTTGACAGCTGCGATTTCACTCTTAGATCCCAGAAACAGGAAGAAAATAAGTGTCCTTATAGTTTGACAAATCTTAAAAAGGCGTGCCTGCGTTTAAAAATGTCACAAATAACGGCTTGTACAGTTTGACAGCTGTGAAAAGTATTTTGATGATCACAATTTGTCAAATTTGAAACAAGTTGGAGTTTTCATAATTTGTCAAAATATTTTGACAATTACATCACTTATAACTATAGTAACAGTAGGAAACACTCGGTTTGTGTCAATATTGACACTTTTACACGTTAAAACAGTAAAAAGTATCCGTTTCTGTTTTGACAGTTTTGACATCACTTACAATTATAGAAACAGCTATCTCCACAATTTGACGCATGTGTTTTAACTGCTACATTTGTCAAAATAGTAATAAACCCTTTGTCCGTGAGAATTTTCACAGTTATAATTGTTAAAATCGTAAAACAGTAATCGATTTGAAAACTGTCAAATTTATTAAAACTATTGGACTCAAAAAACAGCAAGAAAATAATCTAGTTTGACAAATTTGAAGCCATTTATAACTGATTGTAAAATTTGACAGCCGTCAAAAGTATTTTAACAATTATAATTGTCAAATCTGAAATAAATTGTTTTTTCGTCAGAAGTAGCTGTTTGACAGCTCTTACACCCACAAAACAGTAAGAAAATAAGTGTCCATATAGTTTGACAAATTTTAAAAAGGCGTGCACGTGTTGAAAATGTTAAAAAATAGCGACTTGTACAGTTTGACAGCTGTGAAAAGTACTTTGATGATCACAATTTGTCAAATTTCAAAGAAGTTGGAGTTTTCGTAATTTGTCAAAATATTTTGACAATTACATCACTTATAACTATAGTAACAGTAGGAAACACTCGGTTTGTGTCAATATTGGCACTTTTACGCGTTAAAAAAATAAAAAGTATCCGTTTCTGTTTTGACAGTTTTGTTTTGACAGTTACATCACTTTTTTGACAGTTATACTTGTTAAAATCGTAAACAGTACTAGTTTTGACAGTTGGAAAACTGTCAAATTTATTAAAACTATTAGACTCAAAAAACAGTAAGAAATAATCTAGTTTGGCAAATTTGAACCCGATTTATAACTAATTGTATCATGTGACAGCTGTCAAAAGTAAATTGTTTGTTCGTCAGAAGTAGCTGTTTGACAGCGCTTACACCCACAAAACAGTAAGAAAATAAGTGTTTTTATAGTTTGACAAATTTTAAAAGGATGTGCACGTGTTGAAAATCTTACAAATAACGGCTTGTACAGTTTGACAGCTGTGAAAAGTATTTTGATGATCACAATTTGTCAAATTTGAAACAAATTGGAGTTTTCGTAATTTGTTAAAATATTTTGACAAATTACGAATTAATTAACAAAAATTTTGACAAATAAAAAAATCATTTATAACTAGAGTAACAGTATTAAACATTCCGTTTGTGTCAATATTGGCAGTTTTACACGTTAAAAAAATAAAAAGTATCCGTTTCTGTTTTGACAGTTTTGTTTTGACAGTTACATCACTTTTTTGACAGGCAAATTTGAACCCGATTTATAACTAATTGTATCATGTGACAGCTGTCAAAAGTAAATTGTTTGTTCGTCAGATGTAGCTGTTTGACAGCGCTTACACCCACAAAACAGTAAGAAAATAAGTGTTTTTATAGTTTGACAAATTTTAAAAGGATGTGCACGTGTTGAAAATCTTACAAATAACGGCTTGTACAGTTTGACAGCTGTGAAAAGTATTTTGATGATCACAATTTGTCAAATTTGAAACAAATTGGAGTTTTCGTAATTTGTCAAAATATTATATATATATTATATAAAAATTAATTAACAAAAATTTTGACAAATAAAAAAATCATTTATAACTATAGTAACAGTAGGAAACAGGTTTGTGTCAATATTGGCAGTTTTACACGTTAAAAAAATAAAAAGTATCCGTTTCTGTTTTGACAGTTTTGTTTTGACAGTTACATCACTTTTTTGACAGTTATACTTGTTAAAATCGTAAACAGTACTCGTTTTGACAGTTGGAAAACTGTCAAATTTATTAAAACTATTAGACTCAAAAAACAGTAAGAAACTACTGTCAAACGTATTTCGATGATCACAATTTGTTAAATCTGTACTAAATTGGGGTTTTATAATTTATCAAAAATATTTTAAGAGTTACGCCCCTTATAGAAGTGGAAACAACACTCTTTGACGCTTGATAGCTCTGTTTAGCTTGTAAACTTGCGTAAGTCCGCCGAAGAACGTAAGAAAATAAGAGTTTTCGTAATTTGACAGTTTGCAAACGGATTATACGAGACGCACGTTTAAGTTCTGTAAAAATATTTTGACAGTTACGCTGCTTATAGTGGTAGAAAGAGCTCATTTTATAGTTCGACAACGGTATTTTAACTGTAACAGTCGCCAAAATAGTAAAAAACTCTTTATTTGTGTCAATTTTGACAGGTGGAAACCTGTCAGATTTTTTTAAAACTATTAGACTCAAACAACAGTAAGAAAATAATCTACTTTGACAAATTCGAACCAATTTATAACTGATTTTATAATTTGACAGCTGTCAAAAGTATTTTAACGATTACAATTGTCGAATCTGTATTAAAATGAGGTTTTTGTAATTTCGATGCTCATAATTGTCAAATTTCTCTCATGACAATAAATAGTACGATAGGAACAATCATACCAACCAAACATTAGGAAAATTTCTGGTATATTTTTTTTTAACTGACGCAAATTTAAATGAAATGCATGTTATTTAAATTAAATTAATTAATTAAATTATAATAAAAAATATAATTAATAAAATTTGAATCAATCATGTTAGATTTATAATAAAAAAAAATAGCCCGTTTTGTCACACATTTCGGCTGCCTCCTGTGAGGATTGAACTCACGACCCCTGGTTTACAAGACCAGTGCTCTGCCACTGAGCTAAAGAGGCTTACGTTCAATCCGTCTCGATCCAGTCTAGTTTAAACGTCATATCGTATAATAATAATGAAGTAATATATTTAATTATAATAATTAGACGTACCTTACGCACGTGGAGATAGTAACGGTAGATCCTTTTAATAAATAAAATCCCCAATATTCTTTCGTATCATCCTCCAGCATTAAATGCCGTACCATAGTTAGATGTTTAGTATCCGTTTCTAAATTCGGCGTTTCCGGTAATAGAAACGCGTTAAAGGTAGCGTTCACTTGAATTAATTGCCTCTACAAGTTTATATTGAGAATTATAGCGATTCGTGTTGAGAAATTATGTCGTTTTTACCTGACACCACGTCGAGGAAACTCTGTTGTCCAACATCCTCATATCCGATACTGCTAGGGGATACATTTGTTCGGTATACACCCTGTATCTTATGAATAGGATTATGACGAAGAGTAAACATGGTAGTAATATACCGAGGACGCATAATCTTACGACTTTTAACGGGCCTTTAAAGCTGAATTGCTGTTGGTTTTGTGATATTTGTCGTCTGATTCTGTGTTCTAGTAGACGTTCTGTAACAATGAATTCCATATTTTAATAGATATGTGTTGTATAATACAGCTATAATCTAATTTTGCTTAATTTGCAAGAATGCAACTAACGCTGCTAGGACTTTATGTTTAATTTTGTAATAAATAAGGTGAATTGCTATGTACAATCTTGTTGACCAAGTTAGAAAAAGGGGGACTTTGATGATGAAGCTACAATACTAATACAATCGATTCTATGTTTGAACGATTTAATTCAATTTTAACACTAATATTATTAGCACAATTTGTATTTAATATATGTTTGTCTAACAAATTTTAGAATTTAGAAGTTTTGCAGGTTTTATTTTTATTATAACTTTGGAAAATATTGCGGTTAAAGTGAATGTCATGTTTGAATATATGTACAGTCTGTGGAATTAGAGAGCTATGTGTACAGTTGCCACCCAGGAAATAAAGCAACTCAAGAGCAACCTGACATTGAAGGATGCAATCGACACAGCTAAGCAAGCTGAAATTCAACAAAGACAGAACAAAATCATACCTACGCCAGTCGGAAGCTGTCAATTGAAGCATCCGAAACATATCCAGCGTATCCAGCGAAGAATGCCAATTGCCGAGGTTGTGGCATAAAGAGACATTTCCTGAAGATGTGTAGAAGGAAGAAAAGTGTTAATAGTGTAAGTGTAGCTCTTATACTGATGACAATTTTTTTTAGGACACATGAGTAGTGGAAACCTTAACTTTTCTGGTAGACACAGCAGCCGATGTTAATATCAATTGTATACCATTAAAGTTTGGATTAATATCTCCTAAATAAGGTCACCAGATGGATTTGCTGCCAGATTGATCACAGTCGTTTATGATAAACAAAGATTCTCAGTCAATAGCTTTATCATAAAAAATCTAACCTCTTCGATATTAAGTAGGGAAACCATAAGCCAATTAAAACTTGTTAAGTTATCAAAACATGCATTAATAGTGTCAATAATGCTACAGTAGAGTCAGAATTCCTAAGACTTTTTAAAGAGATTGGATTGCTCAAACTGCTCCTCGACCAATTCCCATTTCCTTAATGCAGAAACTCGAGAGAGAAATCAAACGTTTGTTACAATTAGACATAATTGAACCTGTGGATGATGCAACAGAATGTGTAGCCCCTATCGTAGTTGTTCCAAAAGGAGAGGAGATAAGGTTGTGTGTTGATTATACTCAATTAAACAAATCTGTAATTCGATCTTACTTCCCAATCCCGAAAATAGAAAATATTCTTTCCAGACTAACAGGGGGAAAATATTTTTCGAAAATAGATACCAATAAATGATTTTACCAAATTAATCTAGAGAAAAACAGTCATTTGTCCATTTGGCAGATTCATATTCAAAAGATTACCATACTTAGGTACCTTCAGAAAATCATTACAGCTCAAAGGAGCGACTCCATATGTCAGAAGCTCAGAGAATACATCCTACAGGAATGGCCTGACCGTAAAGAACTTTCCTCCAGTGAAATGCTAAGATATTATCAATATTGTTATGAAATTTCACTTTCTAACGAAGAACTGGAGAATAAGAGAATAATTATACCACTTTCTCTACAAAAGGAACTGCCACGGGATTCTGGTCGACCTATACTGGTCAACAGAACGATTCAAGGAGCCGATCAACGACAACCAAGATCTTTTTCGCCAGCATTTCAGCCGGACTGAAAGTCCCAGACAAAGTTGCCAATACAAACTTGTACTGCTGGTCGAGACAATTTTCTCTTTTGCAGACCAAAAATGTGCTACCAAAAAAGTAAGATTATTATCTGATGCACAACTCGTGAGCGGTTTCGGAGAACTTTTTCAAATTGATGAAAGTTTGATGAGAGGATGGTAGAAATAGAATCGAGGTCGCCTTCATCGTGGTAACATTGTTCCATCAACGCGTCATAAAAGCATGTCAGTAAAATGACATCTTAAACATGCCAGTATTTGATCATAGTTGTTAAGAATAATTGGAATTCACATACATTTATTATGCAACCAAATATACACGAAATAAGAATAAAGTAGTGTTAGTAATGACAGAAGTGTAGTAGAAGTATTGTAACAAGAGTAGTATGTAGTATGTAGTTAAAATAAAACGAATATATAACAACACTGGTGTGCCTAAAGTATTATTTATCTACCGCGCCCGATTAAAATACGAACAGGTTATGGGCGCAGATTTATAAACATTAAAAAAAAAAACAGTAAAAACCCGCGAAAAGACAAGGATCCTAACCTAAAAAGAAATAAGTGAAAATTAAAAAAAAAAAAAAAAAAAAGAAAATAATAATAATAAGGTAAAATGGCTTCGAAATATGTAGATGATATTGAACAAATCGACAAATTAAAAACAGTTGAAGATTTTCCTTTATGGAAGTTTCAAGTAGATATTGTATTTAAATCACATGGTTTGTACAATATTGTAATGGGCAAAGAGGTTCTACCGGCTGATGCTGACGATAAAGTAAAAACCGAATTTGAAAGAAGAGATGCAAAGGCTCAAAAAATAATAATTAGTACTGTAAATAAAAAATCGCTCACACACATAATGAGCTGCAATGATTCCAAAGAAATGTACGCAAAGATTTGTTCGATTTTCGAAAGAGATTCAGAAGAAAGAAAATGCACATTGCTTCAAGAGTTCTTCAATTACAAATTTGACAAAGGTAACGATTTAGCAACACACATAAGCAATTTAAACAATATAGTACACAAATTGAAAGCTCTAAAACAAAATATCGATGACAATATGGTAATTTCCAAAATGTTGTCTACGTTACCTGAAGAATATAAGTTCTTTACAAGTGCTTGGGAGTCAACACAAAAAAGTGATAGGACACTGGACAATCTAACATCGAGGCTCTTGGCAGAAGAAACGAGGCACACATCAAAAGAAAATGAAGACACTGTAGCTTTCAACACGATGAATGGTAAATCTGAAGAAATACGATGCAGAAAATGTAACAAGGTAGGTCATGTAGCACGCTTTTGTAAATCAGCTGTTTCTACAAAGAATAGTCAAATAAAATGTTTTAAATGTGATCAACCAGGTCACATAGCTAAACATTGTAATAAGTCATTTTGCAAAATTTGTAAAAAGAACAATCACTCTGAAAAGGATTGTTACTTCAGAAAGCAGCAAACTGATGAAAATAAAAATACAACTGTTTCTTTCTTAAGTTGTTCAGAGATGCTCAACAATAGTGAAATAAAAACGAATTCATGCTGGGTTGTAGACAGTGGTGCAACTACACACTTGACTAATAATCAAAATTTGATGAAAGAATGTAAAGAAACAGATGTAAACATACTAGTAGCAAAAGATAAGGCTTCAATGCATGCAAAAATGAGCGGTAAAATAGAAACAAATGATGTAATTTTAAACAATGTACTGTATGTCCCAGAATTAACGAAAAATCTACTGTCCGTAAGAGCGATAACTGAGCACGGAGGACAAGTAAAATTTCAAGATAATATAGTAGAAATATATAAAGATGAAGTAAAAGTTATGGAAGGTAAGCAAGACAAAAGTGGATTATATGAAATAAATTTGGGAAATTATGAAAAAACCTATATAGTGGAAAATACTGATCTAATAAAAGAATTACATGTAAAACTAGGACATTTGTCAATTAATAACATGAAAAAGTTATCCAAGATGGCAGATGGCGTCGAAATAAATAATTCTGATAAAGATTTTGATAAATTTTGTGAAGTATGTTTAAAAGCGAAGCATGTAAGACAACCATTTTCGTCGGAAAGAGATCGAGCTACAAGGCCTTTAGAAATCATACACACAGATATCTGTGGCCCAATAGACCCACCCACGTGGGATAATAAGAAATATTTCATTACATTCTTAGACGACTTTACACATTTCGCTACAGTATTTCTGATGGAAAGAAAGAATGAGGCAGTAGAAATAATAAAACAATATACTGAGGAAGTAGAAAATAAGTGGAATAAGAAAATTTATAAAATCAGATGCGATAATGGAAAAGAGTATGCAAATGCAGAATTAAAACAATGGTCGAAAACCAAAGGAATTGTCGTAGATTTTACAGTTCCATACACACCACAATTAAATGGCAAGGCGGAACGACTCAATAGAACGCTGATGGAAAAAGCCAGGGCCTTAATAGCAGAGAATGAAACCGAAAAAAGGATGTGGGGAGAAGCTGTAAGAACAGCTGCATACTTAGCTAATAGAAGTCCAACAGAAAATCTAGACGTAACTCCTATAGAGAAATGGTCAAATAAGAAACCCAACCTCTCAAATTTAGCTGTGTTCGGCAGTATAGCGTACGCCAAAGTAACAAAACCGTTAAAGAAGCTAGATGATAGAAGCAAGAAGTATATATTTATAGGTTATGCCCCAAATGGATATAGATTGTGGGACGAAACTGAACAGAGAGTAACAATTGCCAGAGATGTTGTATTTCAGAAAAATAAGCAAGAAAAGGAAGAAATCGAAAAAAGGAAATCAAAAGGACATGTAACTGTACTAGAAGAGGATGATGATGACAAAGAAAACATGAATGAAGGAAACTCAAATGTGAGGGATTTAATAAAAGAAAATGTATTAGAAGAAGACGAAAACCATGAGACAGTTACGGTCACCGACAAAAGAATAAGAAAAGTACCAAAACGATTTGATGATTACGTGTTATTGAGTTACGAAGAAGCAATAAACGGACTTGACAAACAAAAGTGGATAGAAGCAATTGCAGAGGAAAAAGAGGCTCTAAATAAGAATCATACATGGACATGTGTAAATGAAATAGAAATGAGAAACAACGAACCACTGGATAGTAAATGGGTTTTCAGGATAAAGGACGACGGAAGGTATAAGGCCAGATTGGTAATAAAAGGTTATCAACAAAGATACGGAATAGATTTTACCGAAACATACAGTCCTGTCGTAAATACAGATTCATTGCGAATAATGCTTGCCTTAGCTGTAAAACATCAGAACTCTATCATAAAGTTCGACATTAAAACGGCTTTTTTGTATGGTGAAGTAGATACCGATATCTATATGAGGTTGCCAGAAGGTTATGAGACGAATACATTCTGTAAATTAAACAAAGCACTTTATGGCTTAAAACAAACTCCTTATCAATGGAACAAACACTTTACAAAATTTTTAAGTAGCCAAGGACTTGAGTGTTTAAAAACGGAAAAATGCATTTTTAAAAATATAGACAGCTCAATTGTTTTAGCTATTTATGTCGATGATGGGATTGCTATTGGCAATAAAACAAAGATTATTGAGTTTATCGACAAAATGAAGAACCAATTTGAAATGACAGTATTTGAGGAACCAGGGACATTTCTAGGAATGGAAATTATCAAAAGGGATGGCAGATTAAAGTTAACCCAAGAAAATTACATAGAAAGGATTTTAAAGAAATTCAACATGGATAATGCGAAACCAGTATCAACTCCGATGCTCGCATATAATGACATCGATGAACAACCAACAAATTGTAATTACCCTATAAAAGAAGTTGTAGGCAGTTTATTATACTTGCGTAACAAAACCAGACCGGACTTATCATTTGTGGTCAACTACTGTTCTAGAAAGGTTGACAACGCAACACCTCAGGTGGTCCCAACAATTAAACGAACATTAAGGTACTTAAAAGGAAGTGTAAAGAGTGGAGTTTGTTATGAACAAAAAGGTGAAGTGAATGATAATTCTTTGATACTTGATGCGTATTGTGACTCAGATTTTGCGGGTGACTCAAACGATCGCAAGAGTACAAGTGGTTATATCATGATCTTAAATGGAGGTCCAATAGCGTGGCGCTCTCGTAAACAATCCATTGTTGCGCTATCGAGTACTGAAGCTGAGTTCATATCTGCATCCGAATGTTGTAAAGACTTATTATATTTTAAATCTTTTATTGAGGAATTAACCAATAAGCTTGTAAAGGTTACGTTGTATATAGACAACCAAAGCACAATACATATGATTAAAAATGGCATTGTTAATCGTAGAAGTAAACATATCGACGTTCGATATCATTTTATATGTGAAAAGGTTTCCGAGGGTTTAATTAATGTTGAATATGTACCTACAGATTTACAACTCGCCGATATGTTAACAAAACCTTTGAATCATGCCAAGTTTGTGAAGTTTAAAAATAACATTATGATGTAAAATTTTGTTATCAATGTTTATTTATTTAATTTTAGCTGTTATGTACAAATGAATGTGAACTGCAATTAAGGGAAGGTGTTAAGAATAATTGGAATTCACATACATTTATTATGCAACCAAATATACACGAAATAAGAATAAAGTAGTGTTAGTAATGACAGAAGTGTAGTAGAAGTATTGTAACAAGAGTAGTATGTAGTTAAAATAAAACGAATATATAACAACACTGGTGTGCCTAAAGTATTATTTATCTACCGCGCCCGATTAAAATACGAACAATAGTGATCATCCTCTGTTCGTTCCAATCTAAAGCTGACTCTTCGGTTAAAAAGGCAAAACTGAAAAATATGTTATGCACATCAAAAGAAAGGATAAATGAATTTATAAATCTTTAAAGCATGGTTTCAAAATCAGTTTGCCTTGACTGTGGAAGAAAAGTTGAAAGACAATAATTTTTCCCAGAAAACCCATGCAGATTTAGACGTCAAAGCTCTGTTTTCACCAAGCACCAACCAAGATTTAAAATGTTAAAAAAAAGGACTGCCGTCGATTCCTAAGAAGGTCTGTAGTGTCATGTTATCTCATTTCGAGAGTCATATATTAAACACTGTAAATTTGAGATGAATTGAATTGTCAAAATTAAACGTACACATAAGCTACTGTTATTTAGGAAAACTTAAAAAGAAAGGAGGTCAAGGAAAAAAAGGAAGAACGGTTTTGAAAAGTTGATTGAAAAAATAGAAAATTTAGGTGAAGGAAAAAAGTTCTTTTTAAAAGAAGAAAAGACATAATAAAATAGGAAATCAAAAGTTTGAAAAGAAAATTGAAAATTAGAGAGACAGAAGAAAGAGAAACGTTTTTGAGAATTGAAAGAAAAAAGATTTGGATTGATTTTGAAAAAATGACGGATGAGAGAATATAAAAAGGAAAAGATTTGCGATAAGATTGAAAAGTGAGAAAAGAAAAGAGTAGACGAAGAAGAAAATATTTAAAGGAAGGAAAAGGAAAAGTGTTTAATATATGTTTTATTTTTATTTTATTTGACTTAAATATTGAACAGTGCAGTAGATAAAGTGATTAAAGGTTGTGAATTGAAGCAAGCTTCAATTTGGTGGTTTTGTCTTATTGATGGTGGAATGTTCGCAATGGATGGCTTTTCGTTACGTTTATGCTATCTTAAGATTAAAATGTTTGTTACAGGTTGCGTATTTTCACCCACCACCAGTTCAAACAAATCCTCTTCATCTTTGGAACATCTGAGGATATTTGAATTTCTAATCGATCTGACCAGAAATTGGATTCTTGGGATGTAGCCATGTAGCAGTTCCTTCCACTACAAATCTGCACGTTGTAATGCATTAGATCTAATGCTTTAAATTTTGATTCTCCATTCATTGGACCAGAACCATTCTGTGGTCTATTTAAAAGTCGCTTTAGAGCTTATTTTCAACAGTGGAGCCTGAAGGAGAAACCTTACATTGGATCAACAGTGCAAAATCGAAACAATTAAAAAAGTTGATGAATTTTTCAGTTAGTAAAGCAAAATCTATGCTGGACTTCAACAAGAGAGACCTTTATTAATTGATTGATTACTATATCAAGACAGGACAGTCTTTGATTACTCCTAACACTGCAGTCCATTGGGCCTCTTGTGTTATTCCTAACTTGATTTCATTTTACTCAAATAGGTTAGTTCCCTCGATTAGGTTTAAAAGTAAATCTTTTTCCACTGGTAAATCAATGTGCTTTGCATAGCAATCCTACGTTGACTTAGTGCTACGCATTCAAAGATGATTTTCTCCTCCTCACTATAGCGTTTTTGTGATACCTAGATCTGGCTCTGGTCCGATAAATTTCATTTCAGAATCCTCCCTCGCTAGCTGGTCTGCCAAGACCTTAATACTATTATGGGTTTATTTACCGGCAATGAGACTCTGAGGTACCACCGCAAGAAGATAACTATAGCTCCCAAAAAAGTACTAAACTACAGAAATTTGGGACTCCCAAATGATGCTTTTGTGAAACCGTTCACTGTCAGCTTTTTTTTTTGCAATTCAAGTTACTGCTTCTTTAAAAGTCTTTGGAGCACTTCTATAATTTGATAAACTCATTCCTCAACATTTGCAATTCAAAAAACTGATACAACCTAGACCTGAAACACTTTCTACAGTTCAATAAATTGGACCCTCAAGATCTGCAAGTCCACAACTTGATCTGGAAATATCCGTGGTCCAGCAAAGAAGCAAAGAATTAATTAATGGATCATTTTTATTATCTGAAAGAATCAGATCATACTTGAAAGCTGGAGAAAGAAAAGCGATGATAAATTTATTGTAGTCGAATTGCACGATAGAACTATGAATCTATACAAATTCAATAAATAACACTCAGAAACAATAAATTTGTAAATCAATCTTGTCGAGATTTAATTGTGTCTTTAAGAACGAACTTGAGCATTATTGATTAATTATTTTCTCGTTAAAACGCTATGTACTTCGCGCGAAACAATAGAGTTTTTTTTTTCTAAAAGTAATCAGGGATCGATAAGATGTGTATTCCCGATAAAGCTTTAGATTTTTTAGAATCATAATAATTAAATATCGGTTGTGGAATCTTAACTCAAGCAATTTGAAAGACGATTTATAGAGATTTGGTTTTATTTTAATTAACTCACGCAACTAATTTATAACTTGGAGAAATGTCGTTAGTTAGTTAGTTAGAGTTATAGTCGGTAAACGTGCATAGCACTTGAAACAAATCAGTTCACAAATCGAACACAACGATAAGAAATATTATAACTATATTATGTGACATGTATATAATATGAAATAAACTTTAACACCAATTTAATCCGTGATATTTTGAAATGTCTTATCATTGTAATTTTTTACATTGTATTCGGAAACTTTCCACATATGTATACTCACACATATACATATATATACACAAGTTTATGGCTGTATTATCTATCCAAGTGTGTTTATAATATGTACCTACAGAGTTTTAATAAATAATGTGATATTTATTTTAAATATGCACTTAACCATTCTCTCCTTCCATAGTTTGAAAGCCTTCAACCAGCTGTCAACGGTGATGTCAATCTCTTCTTCTGACTCGAACCTTTTGCCTTTCAAATGTTTTTTTTGAGCTCAACAAATAGCCAAAAGTCACACATCGATGTTCTATAATTTTGATTTTGTTTTTCGCTAAATACTGAACGGTTGTCCCTGCTGAATGTGACAACGGGTTTCATGATGTAACATGATTTCTTTTCTTGGCACTTTACTGAAGATAGTAGGCAAATAATTTTCAACGTACCATTGAGCGGTAATAGTCTGGTGTTCTGATCTTCTTCTGCAAATTCTAATATATTTCGAGTTAGAACTGTTTTCAAATGTAAATGTTCGTGCAATATTGATCTCACTTGCGAGGATCCAATCTTCAGATTGGACTCTATCACTGCATAGTAATGGTAATGTGATTGTCCTCTTCCACCATCTTCAGCCATCGCCGCAGCAATATTTTCGAGGTTAACAGCAGTTCTCTGGCTCTCCTAGCTCCTTCTTTCCCTGCATTATCGACTTGCAATCTCGCTCACACTCAGACGCGCTTAAGCCTTTCTTGAAATCAAAGTCAATCATTTCTTCGTGATAATTCCAATTTTATGATAACAGAAGCACGGGTACTTTCATGAATTTTTGATATTAATTATATAATGTTTGTGTTCAAAATTTTTATTGATTTTAATATAATTTTGACCGCGGCTTCAGCAAGTGAATCATCATTTGATCTGTGTTTCTATTGAACAATATTTGGCCTTTAATACTTCGGTGGTCGCTGGCTTATTGGCATAAACCCCACAGCCAGAACTCCAAAAACATGACGGCCAATTCTGGTCACCAATCCTGGAAATAACACGAAAAGGAGCAAACTCGTGCAACATAATTAATGTTGCATGTACGGTATGATCCTGCTGAAACCACATGTCGTCAACACCAATATCTTCCATTGAGGGACAAAAAAGCCTGCGTCATCACTTTTCTCATCTCCAAAGGAATACAGTCCAATCATTCCTCCAAATTACGATGCAGACCGAACAGCGTTAATTTTGCTGATTAACGAAGTCATGGACATCATCACTTAAAATGACGTTGTCCGTAAAATCGTCGTTCACTTCTGTTTGCTCAAGGATCCAATTGGAATTGAACTCTCTTCGCTATGCGCACTGTCTGTTGGCAGAAGTTATCGAGTTAATTGGACTGTGTAGGCGTGGTGATGCTGTTGTGTCCAATCCTTGTCTACGATGACGAGTCGACGCTCCGAACTGTCGATCCATCTCTACTAACTCGTGTTTAAAAGGTATCTACTACCTTTTAAATAAACGAAGCCATTAAAGTATTAAAGTTAAAGTATTTTATGTCTGTGGTCTGTAGTGAAACGTCATTTTTTTAAATTTTGACAGTTAATTCCTTTTGTGCAGATTAGAACAGTTGTTTACAAGATTATAGTGGTTTTTTCGTTGAGACATTCCTCTTGAAATCCCTTCATATGCATGGCTACTTGCAAATTGAAAGGAAACGAGACGGCGGATGAGCTGGCCAGAAGAGGTTTGTCAAGGTCTTTCATGGAAGCTGGCCCTTCCTTCGGCATCACCAAATTGGAAATTAAAAAGTCCATCTACGAATGGACATATAACAGGTCCAAGGAATGGTGGAAAAGATCACCAGGACAAAGGAGTTCCTAAGCCCGACTTTACTAAAGAGTTACTGAGTAAAGACAGGCAAACTGTCAAAGTAATCTGTTGAACGATCATTGCAGATCGAATAAACATATGTTTAACATCGGCCTGGCAGATGATGCTCTCTGCAGATTGTGTGAAGAGGAAGAAGCAACCCCAGTTCATGTTTTGTGCTACTGCAATGGTCTAGATTGTAGATTGTAGATTTGAAATGAGGGTGATATTGCGCTGCGACCTATTGATCTATTGTGCCCCCTTGCGTGAGTTGTAAGCTGCTGGGGATATGCCCGCTCCTACAGCTCCCCATCCAGTCCAAGAGCTTTGATAAACTGCATTAGCTGTGATGGTTTCAGGGAAGGTATGTCTTCTTCGTCTATAACGTCTTTACCGAGATGGCTGGCTCGGGTTTCTATGATGGCGGTGAAGTAAGATGTCAGGTGTTCCGGATTTTCATCCTCAGCCCCGCAGAACCTGCAGTCGCTATTCTGTTTTAGACCTATCCTTGCCATGTGTTCACCAAGGTGCTTATGCTTATTGTAGTTTCCAAGGAAGATCTTGGAGTGTCTCAGACCAGGAAGATTCTCCCAGAGGGATGCTCTGAGGCTCTCTTCCCGATCTTTAAGTTCTTTTTTGTAGGTGCTTGTCCCTATACCACAGAACGGTTCAGGTCCCACAAACGGAGTTATAGCGGCCTTTCTTGCTAGTGAATTAGCTTCTTCGTTGCCTCTGATTCCAGTGTGTGCTGGTACCCAGTATAGTGCAACTCTATTATTCTTGCCCAGGTTGTTTAATCTATCAAGACATTCCCAGACTAATTTCGAGCTGACCGTGTTAGAGCTCAGTGCCATTAGGGCTGCTTGACTGTCGGAAAAAATTGCAATGCTCTGCTTCCGATAGTTCCTGTCAAGGTTCAGTTGAGCACATCTTGCAATGGCATTGATCTCTGCTTGGAAGATGCTGGGGTATGTCCCCATTGGCTCGGAATATTTGGTTCCTGGCCCAAATATGCCTGCACCTGTTTCTTTATCGGTTTTAGACCCGTCCACATACCACTTGATAGTGTTTTCCTTTAGGGAGTACGTGGAGTGTTCTCCTACCCACTCTCTCTTATTACTTAGCTTGGTGAGGAAATTCCTTTCAAAGCTATATTCCTTGACCATTTCATCATTTGGTAGGCTTAGAAGTGGGGAGAGCCCGGCTTGAGATGTCCATGCTCTCTGGTGCGGAGTCTCGCCCCTTCCAGTCCCCGCCCTGGTCGGTCTGTGCATAGCCGCAAGGGCCGCTCCCTCCACCACTATGTGTAAGGGGGTCTAGCGAGGATAAGGTTTCTAGTAACTGATGTAGAGAACTCCACAGCTAACGGCTTTCAAAATTAGAGGCATCCTCTAGGATAAAAGGGGATCACAATAGACCTGCAGAGGTCGCGGTGAAACAGGTTCGCATGTCCACCCCACTCCTAACCTAATCTACTTACTTGCAAGATTTTGTTTCCCGTCAGGATACTAAGATGAACATTATTTAACTTAAGTTACAAATTCTGTGGAATTATTTGCCATTAATTTGTTTGTTCTTCACGCTACATCTAGTATAATGACTCAATTAGATTGCATTGTTATATGAAACAAACAAAAATAAAAAAAAAAATACTGTATTATGCATACATTGTTGAACGATAGTAGAGATGAAAATAAGAAAAAAATCGAATACACTTAAGTTCGATGCCGCATTGTTTTCGAGATATGATTTAATAATAAAAAAAAACACTTCATAGGACCAGTTTACAAACTTATCGTTATCACAGCAATTGTGAACAAAATATTTAAGGCATCAAGAGTTAGATCGGAATATCTTGGTGGCATTATTATGGAATCGAATTGGAACTTTGATTAACTGTAGCATGAAAACTTTAGGGCAAGGATTAGATGTAATGAACATATATGAGATGTGGTTTCAACAAGATGGTACCACTTACTAGGCTACCCGCGAAGCAATGGGGTAATTGCAAACCAAGTTCATAGGTCGTGACATTTTTGAAAACTAAGGGTTATTTAATTGAATCATTGGCTTTCGATAAGGCCCTGACCCTATTCACTCCGACTCATTTGAGAACATCAACAAAATGAAAATTTTTTGCAAAAATATGGTTCAAACTTGTTGAGGTTCACTTGCCAACCATTAAACACAAAACATTATTAGAATAACACGTTATTGCATCTATTTAGAAACAAAGCAATAAACAGGAAAACAAAAATTATTAAATAGATGGTGAAGATCCATGGATCCTATGGAGTAGATTAAAAAGCAATGCTGCAAGCTTTAGCAGAAGACACATCTGATGATAATAGCTGACGAATGCAGCTCAATTATTCTCTTTCATCGCAGTTATTAATGTCAATAAGAGGTCGAAATTTTAAAAATTACACTTCACACAAGATATTCAACAATTAATATCGAATATGATAGGAGCACAAAGTTCATAGTTTAGTTAGAATATGCAAAAACAAACTCTTCATGAAAATTGCACCACCTTAAGATTTAATATAATACTTCTTTAGTATTATATTTTCTAAAAATCTTTCTGTTCCTATCTTAATTGATCAACAAGAAATCTTAATTCTTTTCGAGTACGAGTAGTAATTTTGAGGTTATTTAAAATAAATGTAGGCAAAAAAAAAACAAGCATAAATACCCTCATAATAAGCTTCAGATTCTGGCATTTCACTACTTCGTATACAATCACCTTCCACAATCACATATCACTACAGAATATTAATAATTACTACAACTACATAAGTTTTAACGTATTCTTTCGTTGGAAGCTCTGCTTTAGTAGCGATTCGCGACGACACGATGTAATGCCGATATAATGCATTCGCTAACTTGAAAATATAATCTAGCTCAGTTAACAATCGTTGTGATACTGTTTATTTAATATTAAACGACAAATACAATCTAGTCTAAACCAAAACAGCGCTATTATCTCGAGTCCAAAACTCTTCACAGTACATAGCAGACGTTTATCAGCGAATGCATCACTGTTATTTTTTTTTTTGAAATGTATTCGATGAGGTCAGTTAAAGCTAGAACCAAAATAGTTTAAATAAAAATGTATTTGTTTAATATCTACGAGGGTCGTTCAGATATCATTGTCGCTGATATAAAATGAAACGACTTGGAAAGGTGGAATTTTTTTATTCTTGTCTTGAGTGTGAAGTGTGTGAGAAGTGTTCAGAATCTCGCTTAAGGATGGCCAAATTGACCTGTCGAATGCACTTTCGTTTTGGATTTCGTGATGTCATTCCATCAGCATTATCCGATCATCATGCCCAAAAGCTTACTTTTGATGTTTCTGATAATGTTAGTCGTCCTATAAAAATACAAAGAAAGATATTTACGCCATTTAAAATGCATGAAATAAAAGAAGCATTATCCAATCAAAACTGGGAACGAGTTTTCAGCTCTCATGATGTGGATGACTGTCCTAGACATTGTTTCCCTAGCCATAGACTCCAATATAAAACCAAAAACTGTAATATTGAACCAATTTACCCAAAAGCCGTGGCTTACTGATAAAATTAGACAAATGTCGGACTTAAAACGCCAACTGTACGTGGGGATGCTGAATGGAAGAGTTCCAATAGAAATTTACAAGGAATTTTGCAAACAACTAAAAGCCGAAGTTAATGTTTCTAAAAAGGAAACATATTCACGGCAAATACATAATTCAAATAATAAAACTAAGGCAGCATGGGCAGCCATTAAAAGTATACAAGGTGAAAAAAAGAAAAATAACTTTGACATTAGTGATCTTAGCAAAAACTTAGCAAAGTAATGACCTTGAAACATTGAATACCATGAATAACACACGACGTCTTTCAACCTTCAGAAAACATCACCAAAGTAATGGAAACCTTCTATTATCATCCAACACATCCTGCTGAGGTAGTAGACATAATAAACTTTTTGAGAAACACGGTAGCTGTGGGAGATGATGAGATACCTACCGCGGTCCTTAAATACTGTGCGGACATTTTAGCACCCCCGCTCAGCTATGTGATCAATTTATCACTGCAATTGGGTAAATTTCCAGACAGACTGAAGTACACTCTCATAAAACCTGTATACAAGAAAGGATGTAGGTCGGATTTTGGAAACTACCGACCGATAGCATTAATATCCAATCTATCCAAAGTAATAGAAAAACTAGTGTATCAAAAAATATCGCACTTCTTGCAAAAATACAATGTACTAAACAGACAACAAAATGGCTATGTAAAGGGTAGATCGACGACTAGGGCTATTTACCAGGTCATACATGACATTTGTGAAGGGATAAACAATAATGAAAGTGTAGCCTGTATAATGATGGATCTTTCTAAAGCGTTCGACTGTGTGCATTTTGATATTCTATGCCTGAAGATGAGCCGTATGGGTTTTAGGGGCTTGACGATTGACTGGATAAGGTCATACCTTACTGGAAGACGACAATGTATCGTGACCGAAGATGGCAATGGAAAAAAAAAATAAGATCAGAATGGGGAGTGGTAAACTTTGGAGTTCCACAGGGATCAGTTCTGGGCCCCCTTCTATTCCTGTTGTATATTAATGATCTCCCAGGAGTATGTGATGATCTCACGGTTCTCTTTGCGGATGACACTTCTTGCACAATAAGACGAAATTTACTGTCATATTTTCGTTTTTAAATTCGCTTTATAAAAGACTGCATTTGAGACAGCAATATGTTAAAACTAAGATGGCCATGGAAAACAAATAACATTCATCATAACTCTAAACTGTCAAATAGCTTACTACACTATTTGCTCCGATTAAAATGTGTGTTTTTCTATGTTTTAAGGATGAATGTTGCTCTAAAAGAACTTACCAGTACGAAGACACTATTCTAATTTGAATTGTTTACGCATAATATTTTATCTTATTCAGTGAAGTACCTATAATATTAAGTTATATGTATATTGCTGTAAAACTAATAAAACGAAAAGGAAAAAAAAGAACAAATTTTTATTTAAAGCAAGACATAATAAGAAAATCAAACAAAAATATTACTGCGCAATTGCAGCCTACTTCCAAGATACAAATTACTCCCCAATATAAAACAATACTAGACAAAAGCTATATACAATGATACTCCCTCGACAAGGTGTTCAATATGTCCACCATTTTGTTCTTGGCAGACAGTAATTCTGTGAATAAAATTTTGATGCACCCTTTGAAGCATATTTTCATCAATCGATTCAAAAGCTCGTTGTATTCTAAATTTCATATCTTCCACTGTCGTTGGGACAGTTTTGTATACCTGCGTTTTGACATAACCCCATAAAAAAAGTCTGGTTTCGTCAGATCCGGAGATCTTGCAGACTATATCACTGGTCCTCCTCTACCGATCCATTTATCCTCAAAATGTGTGTTCAGATAATGCCTCACACATCTGCTAAAATGTGGAGGAGCTCCATTTAATTGTAATCACATTTGTCTGGTAATTTCTAATGGTAAGCTGTCAACCATATCCTCAAATTGATTTCGTAAGAAATTCAAAAATGATTCTCCATCCACCGTGTTATCGAAAAAGTGTGGTCATATAACAAAACGTCCAAGAACTCCACCCCATACATTAAGAGACCACCTATGCTGATTATCCAGTGGAATTATCATTCTAGGATTTTCATTATTATAGTATTGAAAATTGTGGCGATTAACAAACCCATTTTTATGAAATGTGGCTTCGTCTGTGAATACAATGTTATTGAAGAAATTTGGCTCCTGATAATTCTTGTCTAATGCCCAATTACAGAAGTTGTGTCTGCTTATGAAATCTTGTTGGCTTAGTTCTTGTACCGGTTGTACATGGTATGGGTGAAATTTGTGTTTCCGAATAATTCTGTTCGCTGATGTTTTCGGTATTCCAATTTCGCTTTCTAACGTACGTGTTGACGTATGCGGATTTCCCACTACAGCTTCCAATACTAGGTGTTCATTTTCTTCAGTGGCCACCCTTTTTTTCTTTGCAATTTCTTTCAGTATTAGTGATGCCGCTCAGCATTTGGAAACCTTTGCGCGTAAATGCGACTTGCAAGGAAAGAATTCTGATCGCACGATCCCAATGCGTAAACCATATTTATAAGTTCTGGTTGTGAAAAATTCATCATACGTTAGAATACATAAACACATAATTGACTTATATAGAAAATACTGCTTTCAACTATCTGACAGTTTAGAGTTATTGATGAAAGTTATTTGTTTTCCATGGCCATCTTAGTTTTAACATATTGCTGTCTTGAAATGCAGTCTTTTATAAAGCGAATTTAAAAACGAAAATATCTCGAAATCTATTGCAGATAGGTATATGACATGCTTAAGGAAAAATATAGCGCTTTCCTTTAGGAGTATAATAGCATGAAAAAACACTAGGTATTCCATTTAAGGAAATGGAGATTTTTTAATCTGAAATTTGTTATGTTGCTTTCCCTTTTTCGAACACTCTGTATTAAATAAAATAGTTTTAGCGATTGTAAAAATTATTCCAAGTATAGACTACTCGCACACCAAAAATTGTGTTTCTCGGGTCAAACATAATTAAGATATGACTAAGAAAAATAGTATCTGCATATGACATCTATTAGAGAAAATATCAAATATTTCAAAAACTATTAGGATTAGGTATAGACAATGGTACATGAAAAGTATGTTGGTTTTATAGTAAATTCTAAAAATGTAATAAAATATAGGGTGTTCCATTTGAAAAAATAAACTTCGATTCAGTACTGCTTTTCTGAGACACAGCATTTTTAGGTTATGCCCCTTTAAAAATTAAACATCTTCTATTTCAAAAATTTTTTTGTATCTCAAACTGGTATTGAGATATCGCCCGACACCGCATTATTGGGACACCCTGTATATCAGGAACAATAATATCTGAAGTACCCTCGTATAGTATAGATATAATAACCGAGCACACACATCATTATGTGAACTTCCAATTGATATCTCCCGTTTACGAATAGCTCTATTCAAATATTTGTTTTCGTCATGAATTGCTAACGTCAATATATGATATCTCAATACTCGATGATTGCTGCACAATTGCAATCGCCTCATTTAGATGAAAGAGAAGGTTGACTATCTCCTTGTTTTCTTTTAAAAGAAATTTCTATGATGTTGATATTGAGATAATGCGATTAGTGCAAGTAATTGGAAGTATGTACAACTATCAAGTTAATTATAATTATACAGTTCAGTCAGGAAATATAAATATGTACAGATATTATTTATATAAACGTAATAACTGCGTATTATGGAAGGTGTTAGATAAGTTTTTTTTTTTTTTAATTTTAATCATGGAAACTCAGCAGTTTTCTAATACATACCTTGTGACTTACGACATTTACACTATTTATTTATTTATTAGTGTTGTTTGATATCTTGGTTTTTATAAATATATATGTATTATATTTTAATTAAAACTTTAACTTTAATTAATACTAATAAAAGGTAGATTTCATTTGATGTTAGTTCTCTCTTTCCTAGTGTACCGATTCCACACACCTTGACATACCTCGAGGACTTGTTGCTTCAAAATAGTTTGAGCCAACAATGTGTCCAGGAATATATTCGCTTAACTGATATCTGTATGAAACAGAACATTTTTCAATTCAACGGGAGTTTTTATGAACAGCTGGAAGGAACGGCAATGGGTCGCCTCTTTTTGGCAAACCTTTTCATGAGCCGTTTTGAAAAGGACTTAGAATCTGAGAGCGAATACTTTCCTAGGGTTTGGTTGAGGTATGTGGATGATATTATCGCTATATTTGACACTAATAAATGTAATATTGACGATTTTCTCAATAGATTTAATAATCGGTTCGAAACCATAAAGTTCACTTGTGAAAGAGAAGAGAACGGTCAGCTACCCTTTCTAGATAGTTTAGTAATTAGAAATAACAATAGATTAGAGTTTGACGTGTATAGAAAGGAAACCAGTACACTTCGCTACATTCCTTCAGATTCCCATCATTGTGTTCAACACAAAATGGCAAGCCTGAATTTTTTGGTCCACAGACTTCTCACTTTTCCCTTGAACAAGGCGAGGTATGAGAAAGAGCTTAAAATTATAAAAGATGCGGCCAAGTGTAAAGGTTACCAGCCTCAGCATATCTATAAGTTAATGAGGAAGTTTAATTATAAGAAAACTGTGAAAGAATCTACGACTTTTCGAGAGGATGTTAAAGCTTCACCCGTTGTGACCCTCCCTTACGCTCCCTTTATCACTAAAGGTTTGAGTCAAATCTTCAAAGAGCTAGACCTCAGAATAGTTTACAGTTCTGGGACTAGTTTACGAAGTCTCATCGGTAACCCTAAAGATAAAATACAACCTCTAGAAAAGTCAGGTATTTACGAAATCAATTGTAAAGATTGTAATGAAAAATATATTGGGCAAACCAGGAGAGCAGTCTCAACTAGATTCAAAGAGCATATGGCTAATCTTAGATTTAATAGAATTGAGAAAACAAGCGTTGCCAGACACATTTTTGAAACAGATCACAACATCGATCATACGAATGTTTTGAATTAATTAGACAAATAAACAATTGTAAGTTTCTAAATGTTTTCGAAAGTTTAGAAATATATAAAAATAAGTCAGAGTGAGACGACGAGATCCGAACGCGGCAGAACTAGAGTCCGAGGAACGCCAAGAGAGATCTCAAGAACGCCATCTACAGGAGCAAGAAACGTAAGTGGGAGGAGCTGCGGCAGGACGTTGACAACGACCCATGGGGCCTTGGGTACAAGATCGTCATGCAGAAGCTTACAACGAAGACGGCGAATCCAGTCCTCGAACGAGATCGGATGCGGAACATCGTTGACACGTTGTTCCCTACTCATCCGGAGAGAACTGCGGAAATGGAGGACGAGCTATTGAACGACATCCCGCTTTTTAGCGGAGATGAACTGTCAAGAGCGGCGAACTCCCTACAAAACCGGAAGGCACCTAGACCCGACGGAATTCCGACTGAAGCTCTCAAGATTGTGGCGCGCGTCTGCCCAGATCTGCTTCTGAACATGTACAACCGCTGTTTAACAGAAGGAGCGTTCTGCAAGAGATGGAAGATACAGCGACTAGTGCTGATAAGCAAAGGCAAGAGCGATCCGACCACGGCATCGGCATACAGACCGCTATGTATGCTCGACACGGCTGGAAAGCTACTAGAAAGACTGCTCAAAACGCGACTGGAGAGCAGCATAGACGACGCGGGAGGCCTGTCCGAGAGACAGCATGGCTTTAGGAAGGGACACTCCACCGTCGGCGCCGTAGCGCAGGTAGTGGAAACCTTCGAAGCCGCTCAACGGGGAAATCATTACTCGAGACCCCTGTTGATGCTCGTCACATTGGACGTAAGAAACGCCTTCAACTCGGCAAGATGGGACGTCATTCTTGACTCCTTGCGGAACACGTTCGACACGTCATCCTATTTACTTAGGATGATACGCAGCTACCTTAGCGACAGGAAGCTGGTCTACGACACCGCAGGCGGGCCGTGCACGAAGAAGATAACAGCAGGAGCGGCGCAGGGTTCCATACTGGCCCCCGACTTATGGAATGTGTCCTACGACGGGATCCTCCGAATGGAGCTGCCGCAAGATGCGTATCTGATAGGATACGCAGACGACGTAGCGGCAGTCATCCTAGCGCGTGACGAGGCGGATGCCCAGAGGAGGCTCAACCAGGTAATGAGAAGAGTAACCACATGGATGGACGAACACGGCCTGACCCTGGCAACGGAGAAGACCGAGGTCGTTCTACTGACCAGGAGAAGAATTCCTAGGGAGATCGAGATGACGGTGGATACGGAAGTCATAACCACTACAACTTCCGTGAAGTACCTCGGACTGCGGCTCGACAGCAAGATGACCTTCTGGCAACAGATTCAGTCGTCGAGCGATAAGGCCGCTAAAGTAACGACGATGTTGAGCCGACTAATGGCCAACGTAGGAGGACCGACGGCGAGTAAACGCCGGCTGCTAATGACCGTCACCCATTCCGTACTGCTGTATGGAAGCGAGATCTGGGCTGACGCTTTACAGCAGGACAAGTACAGAAAGCGGATGGCTTCCGTACAGCGACGGGGAGCACTCAGGATCGCCAGTGCATACCGTACGGTTTCCGAACCGGCGGTGCTCGTGATCGCAGGAGTAACTCCGATAGACCTACTAGCTCTAGAAAAGAAGAGAGTCTACGAGACACGACGAGACGTCGGCTCAAAACAAGCAAGAGCGGACGCTAAAGCGCTCACACGACAACGTTGGCAAGAGCGCTGGCAGAACGACACGAGAGGACGGTGGACGGCCAGACTCATCCGCAACATCACGGAGTGGATGAACCGAGACCACGGCGAGGTAAACTACTACCTCACCCAGTTTTTCAGCGGACACGGGTATTTCAACGCATACCTGGCTCGAATGGGTATAGCAGAGAACGCGACATGCCAGTATGACGACTCTGCGGAAGATGATGCTCACCACACCTTCTTCGAATGCGAGAGGTGGAGACTGACTACAGATACGCTCTACAAGACGAAGTAGGACCTCTAACGCCGGATAACGTCGTGCAAACAATGCTGTCCGGACACGACCGCTGGCAGAAGATCACCACGTTCGTCGAGAAGGTGCTGAAGGAGAAGAAGAAAGAGACCCAAGCAATGGAGGCAGTCGATCGAGGCTAACTACGAGGTGCCATCTTGAAGTAATGCGACCAGCGGTTCCGGGATGGATTCTACACCTGACAAAGTGAGGTTTTTCAGTGGGTGCGAGCCCCACACACCGGGGACGGGTCTCGTCCCTGATGGTGCGTTAAGGCATTTGTCCTCACTTAAAAAAAAATGAACTGTGACAACGGACCTATCCCTCATTCGTCATTGTTTTCGTTAATCGGAAATTAATGATGCGTATCGGATTGAGCGTGCATACCATTTAGGTTACCTGTTATTTGTAGATTTTATTTTAATTTATGTAGTTTTATTATCGTCTTGATAATGACAGCATTGCTGTTGAAACGCGTCGGTGTTTTAGTTAAAACTTGTTTGGTGTTTAGTGGGTTAAAGTGTTTAGTGTTGTAGCTTTAAATAGAGGAAACATATTGATGCTTTGTACGGGGAAATAAGTTCTCTGTGTTAAGCCGTTTAAGAGACATTTAAGGGACTTAGTAGATGAGCCAATATAATATTAAAAGTCAATTTCTTCTTTAAATGGAACAAATCGGTTTTAAATTTATTCCTGTTTATAATTGAAAATTATCTCTGATTAAAAAGATTCCACGTCTCATCGAATATAATGCAAGTTTGATTTATGCGTAGGTATTCCCATTGTTATATAAACCTATAAAACTCCTCTACAGCTCAAGGAGGATATAATTTAATATAATTAACGAAAACGAACATATACAAGAAAGACTTTTGCATAAACGAACTTAACATGAATATAATCTTCTGGTTCTTTTGTGTTCTAATTCTATTACAAGGTAATGTTTGTATTAATTTTGCTCTGGTAAAAAACTAATACTTGTGTTCAAGGATTTGTTGAAGCCAACCCCAAGTTCATCCTTTCTGAACAAGTTTTAAAACTGAAGAGGAGTTTAAGAAAAACTGGTCTGGATAGATCGTGTTCTTGTAATAAACATTAGTACATGACTATTAAAATTATGAGACATTTAAAAATAATAACCGATTAGAATGTAGCATAATAATTAATAAAATCAAACTTAAATAGTGTGAGAGTGTTTATATTTTCTTAGGTCATCTTTAATTAGTGTCGTCCTTTTCAATTTACGAGAACAAAATATTTTTTAGCTTCTTGCTCATTTTCGAAGAAAAATTGCCCAATGATCCAGGCCAGTTTCTGTCTCCGTCCCCAGAAATGTTGATGCAGATCATGGCATGATTTTATCCGACCGTCGAATTGGGCTAAAATGAATATCTGAGGCACTGAATATTTCATATGAACGCGTCCATCAACAATATGATGGACATCGATTTGGACACGAGAAAAATTTCTGCAAAATGGACCCCCAAATGTCTGACTGTTGACCAGAAGTAATCTTTCTCCCCCCTCCTCCCCTCAGACAGTCCCTCTTCAACAGGTGTTAGCAATTAGTTTGGTTCAGGTAAAGAGTCGCATGCAATGCTTATTTATACTAGAAGAGGGGAATGTTTATATTGATAGTTTTAATTTCATTTATTCAATCAGCATTCGGTTGATGATGAAAGCCCATGCGTTCTCGAAACACGTGTCCCGAGTAATCAATCAAAAGTTGTGGGTTTTACTTTTATAGACTCTTCAATCAACTAATATTTTATGGAATAAAAAAACGTCTAACAAAATATTTTCTTTTCCTTCCTAATGACAATTCTAACCGAATGTGACAAAAATTTTGCAACTAAATAATTTTATAGACTAGCTATTTCTAAATTCTATAAATTTTCTAGCAGCCAGTGATTTAGTTAAAATATCTGCTAAGTGGATTTCTGTGGCACAATTGATTATTTTTCACTAGCTTCATTGTACTTTGATTGCCCACATTGAGATTCA
Organism: Holotrichia oblita; assembly: GCA_023690525.1. Classification (NCBI taxonomy): domain Eukaryota; kingdom Metazoa; phylum Arthropoda; class Insecta; order Coleoptera; family Scarabaeidae; genus Holotrichia; species Holotrichia oblita. Next base: position 11,940,778 of record CM043016.1, on the reverse strand, counting down.
CTTTCATTGTTTCACCAATCATTTCCTCAATTAAAGATTTAAATGGAGGACTTCCTTTAGACATTAGTTTTCTTATTGGGACCTCTCTTGGTATCTTTTGCATCTTTTTCTGCAGCTTTTCTTTCCTTCTTCTCTATTTTACTTTCCTTTTCACCTTCATCGTCATTGCTTTCCTTATCCATGTCTTTATCTTCAACTTTCACATCCACTTTCGTTTCGACTACCAATTTCACCTTTTCTTCTCTCGGAATACTTGATTCTGGTTTCACAACAGAGGATTCATTTTTAACACCTGAATATTCCATTCTAAGCTCGGCTAATATTTCATTGATATCATCACTATCATCTTTCTTCTTTCCATTCTTCTTACCCTTTTTTGCACCGGTTTTGGTCTTTAATCCTATTAGCTTTTTAAATTTCTTTTCTGCTAATATCGATTCTGCTTGCTTGTTAATTTGTACTTTCTTATCATCTTTCGGTATTGTCACCCTGTTTGTTGTAAAAATTACTTCACCTTCGTTTTCATTTATTACATGCACAGATATTAGGTTTTTACTAAGTTCCGGTACATAACGAGCATTTTTAAGAATACATTCAGTCCCCTCAATTGTTCCAATACCTAGTCCTTTCAGATCTTCATCCTTTTTCGCAACAGATATGTTTGTTTCGATCCATTTCCATTTCTTTTAAACTGGTTTCCTCCTTTTCAGCTCTTCTCGTTTAGTTCTCCTAAAAAAGCAGTTTTCTTCAGCATGATTATTTTTCTTGCATATATTACATTGAAAAACAATCGATTCACTTCATTTTCTACATGCTCTTGCGTAATGTCCTTTATTCCCACATTTAAAACACTTTCCTTCAGTTTTATTACCCTTGTTAGGATAATTGATACTCATATGCCCTTTGTTTTTACATCGATAGCAATTTGTTTCAGAAGATTTAAATGCTAATGTATTTTCGTTTTCTCGAACTTTGTTTCTTAATTCCTCATTTAATAATTTTGATATTAATTTCGTTAACGTCCTGTCCTCGGTAGGAGCTGAATCCCAAGCTGTCGTAAAAAATTTGATGATTTCAGTTGATAAACTAAATTCTCTATTTTGCTAATATATTCAGATATATTTGTACTCTCTTAATAAACTGCATTTTTGTTCTTCGGTGTCCTTTCTTGGTCTTCTACAATGTATGAGCGGTCATTGCATTTTTGTATTACTCTTCCTTTCTTCCAGCCCTGTTTCCACTGAATTAAAATGTTATCATTAACATGTAGATAAGGTAAATTCCTGGCTGTCCTGTTATAGGTGTCGTTTTGCTTTTGTAGTAGTTCTTTCTTTACCTTATTAACATTTTGGGAATTGATTAACTTTGGTTGTAATAAATCTGTGTTTACTGGTAACTTTGACTTCATTATTCGATTTAAAAACAACTGCGAAGGAGAGTACCCTACTTGTGGTAACGGTGTATTTCTATAGTCCATTAATCCCAAGTTGATGTCATAGTTTTTCTTAGATATTTCTTTAAAAATTCCGACGGCTCTTTCAGCCAACCCATTAGAGCGATGATGGTGAGGACTTGAGAAATTAAGCTGAAAATTCCAGGTGTTTGCAAAATCAGTTAGCTGTGCACTGTTGAAAGGATTGTTATCAGAATACAATTTATCTGGCGATCCATATCTACATATCAATTGTTTAAGAAATTTTATTACTTCACTAGCACTTTTATTTTTAAGCTCTTCAGCTTCAATCCAATGGGAATACGCATCTATAAGAACTACTTATATAACTCTTATTGTTTATGTCACATATATCAGTATGTAGATGTTTCCATGGACCATCTGGAATAGCATGATTTATAATGGTTTCCTTACAATTACTCCGTTGATTTAATTGACAAATTTCACAATGTTCTATATAGTTTTTAATATCACTTGTTAGACTTTTCCAATACATTATTTGTCTTGCTTGCAATATGCATTTGTGAAAACCAAAGTGCCCTTCATGCACTAACTTGATCATTTCTAGTTGCAGTATTTTGGGTACTACTATTTTTTTATTTAAAAATATTAAATTGTCTGATATAAATATTTCATCCTTAAGCGCATAATAATGACGCAATTCAGGATCTAATCGTTTTTTATCAGGCCATTGTGATAATTGATACTCTTTTACCAATTTTAATACAGGATCTTCATTGGTCATCTTTTGAAATATCTTCCGTTTCTCATCTGAAATAGGTAAATATGACATGTTGCATATCTTGGTAATCTTCTGGTATTTCATTAAGATATGCTCTAGATAAAGTATCAGCTACATACATTTCTGTTCCAGGTAAGAACTTTACATTTATATCATATCTTAACAATTTCAACAACATTCTTTGAAGTCGGACAGTTGCTCGATTTAGATCTTTATGAAAAATAGGTACTAATATGGCTTATGATCAGTATATATAGTAACTTGCTGGCCATATACGAAATGATGAAACTTTTCCATTGCAAATACTATACTTAACAGTTCTTTTTCAATTTGTGCGTACCTTACTTCACTTTTATTCAAACTTCTAGAAGCAAATGCGATGGGTTTATTCTCTTGCAGTAGACAACAACCCAGACCCTTTGATGAAGCATCAGTTTGAATAATTAATGGTTTTGTATTATCATAGATTCGAAGTGTTGGAGCATTACACACAGCTTTTTTAAGATTTTAAAATTCTTTTTGATGCTGTGGAGTCCATTCCCATTGTGTTGACTTTTTTGTTAAAATTGAAAAAAAAATTGAGCCATGAAAAATTTAGCCATGCCTAATAGGCGCAATACATCACTTTTATCTTCTGGAATTTTCATTTCAGCAATAGCTTTGACATTTTTAGTATCAGGCTTAACACCGGCTTCTGATACTATTTGACCTATAAATCTTACTTCTTTTAAACTGTATTGAAATTTACTTTTATTAAATTTAATTCCATATTTTCTTGCTTGATCTAAAACCCCTTTTAAACATCTATCATGCTCCTCCATAGTGTCTCCTGACACGATTAAGTCATCAAAATAAATATCAACGTTCGGTATATCACCAAATATTTCGACATTTCTCTTTTGAAATATTTCTGGGGCAGATGAGATGCCAAACGGAAGGCGATTAAATTTGTATCGACCAAAAGGTGTATTAAAAGTACAATATTCTGAACTTTCATCATCTAATTGAATCTGCCAAAATCCATCTTTAATATCAATGACACTAAAATAACGTTTACCCTTCAATCGTGAAATTATATAATAATAATAATAATAATAAATAATCTTTATTGCAAATACAAAAGGCGAAGTCCAGCAATGCTAATCAACTTAACCTAATACAAAAAAAGACCGCAGTAATAACTGCTGCAATACAAAAATAAAAAAAAAGAAAAGAAAGAAAGACACATTAGCTCTACCACCCAATATATGTGCATCACCATATGCAGTCTCCGCCAAACTTGAGAAAAAAAAATAGAAAGAATCTGGCAGTGCAATTCGTGAAAATTTTTTAATCTAGCTGGAGTAAATACTTATGCAATGCCATTTTAAACCTACTGGGATCGAGCTGCGCGTATGAAGTAGGAAGGGAGTTGTATACTTTAGCTGTCTGATATGAAAATGACCTTTGGAATAAAGAGAGTTTGTGTTGAGGTATAGTCAGCTGGCTCCTGAATCGAAGATTCAGATGATGCACGTCCGTTCTAAATGAAATTTTATTATATAAATAGGCCGGAGTTTTATAATAAATAAGTCGGTGAAAAACACAGGCGCTATGAAGAAACCGACGCCGTTCCATATTAAGCCATTTGACATCTTTCAGTTTGTGACTAATTCGATCAAATTTCCGTATTCCAAATATTAACCGAAGACACGAATTTTGCAGCTTTTGTATACGATATTTGTCGACCTGATCGAGAAAAGGACCATATACAGTATCGGCAAAAGATAATTGGGACAGAACTAGAGAATCACATAATTGTATTTTATTTTGTATATTTAAAATATCTCGATGCGGAAAAATAAGTTTTAGAGCTCCATAAGCACGTTGCAGACACTTGGAAACATGGAGCTTAAATTTGAGCCTATTATCTATGTAAAGTCCCAGGTTTCTCGAAGATTCCATTATAGGCAGAGTAGTGTTGTTAATTTTTATATTAATACCATCTATATGAACATTTTTGTTATGAAACACAATCACTGCTGACTTACTGGGGTTTAAACTAAGCGAGTGTTGAGACGCAAGTGCGTAGAGTCTATCCAAGTCTTGGTTTAACAGCGAGCACGTATACTCAACCTGATCTGGTGAACACGAGATATAAATTTGTGTATCATCCGCGTAACAGTGAAATTGACAATGTTGTAAGCAATTATGTAGCTGAGATATGTACAGTGTAAACAGAAGAGGACCCAGTGTAGAACCCTGTGGCACGCCAGCGAGAATATCAGAGAAATTTGACAAGTAAGTATTAGATCTAACCGCCTGAGTACGGTCTGCTAAGTAGCATTGAATTAGTTTAACTGCTGAGTCACCCAATCCGGTAAAGTGTAAAATTGAAATTAAGAGGCTATGATCAATTGTATCAAAAGCCTTACTAAAATCTAACAAGACCAATAAAGTTATTTTCCCGTTATCAAGAGCTTTCAAGATGTCGTCAGTGATATCCAATAAGGCAGTAGTGCAACTGTGCTGAGGCCGAAAACCTGATTGCTTTTCGAGAAATATATTATTTTTGAGTAAGAATTTTCTCAGTTGTCTGTCCATTATTTTCTCCAGAACCTTGGACAGGGTTGGTAGTATACTGATGGGACGAATATCATTCAAACTAATAGGAGAATTATTTTTAGGAATAGGAACAACAATTGCTTTTTTCCAGACATTAGGAAATACCGAATGAGTAAGGCAGAAGTTAATTATATGAGTTATAACAGGTATAAGAAAAGGAATGCATAAACGTATGACGTCAATACCTACGTCATCAGCTCCAATACACCGTGACTTAAGAGAAGTTATTATTTGGAATACATCAGACTCATCAACACAGTCAAACGAAAATAAATCACCGACAATTCGCAGTTTGTGAGTATTATAATAAAGCTTCAGATTGTTATCAGCGTTCGAAGAAGTTGACGACTGCAGAAAAAAAGCATTTAGTAAAAAAGGGTCAGATAGATGCGGCGGTAATTGCTGAGTTGTTGACTTATGAGTAATTTGAACATTTCTAAAAGTAGAGCAGAGTTCGCGGAATTGTCCATTGGTAAACAAAGTATTTAAATATACTTTCTTTTCATTTCTAACAGCAGACGTTGTGAAATTACGTAGCTCCTTATAGTAACACCAGTGCTCTTCAGTACGAGTCTGTTTAAATCTGCGAAATGCATTGTCTCTAAGGTGTATAAGAAGTTTTATGTTATCAGTTATCCACGGTAGAGGTGGTTTAATATAGGAAGTTGTTTTAAATGGAGCGCAAATATCTAGAGTCCTAATAATGCTGTCATTAAAAAATGCAATTTTCTCGTCAATATTATTACAATCATAAATATATTGCCAAGGGATTGCTCGGAGATATGATGAAAATTTGCTGTAATCCAGATTTTTGAAATCTCTGTACGTTCTATAAGATATCTCTCGTTTCGGAGTAGGAATGGAGATAGTACATGTTATAAGCTCGTGATCTGATATATCAGGAGCATGCAGAACTGTACAACGGACACCAAGTTGGTCACCAGAAATTAAAACCAAATCGATAAGAGTCGCAGAGAGATTGGTAACACGAGTTGGTTCGCGAACAATTTGTCGATAATTCAAACCATCTAAAAGGTTGACAAATTCTTGAGACGATTTACTATCCACGTCTAACAAATTAATGTTGAAGTCTCCAAAACAGACCACATAATCAAAGCGCAAAGTTAAAATATCTTCTGATATTGGTATTACATAGTGTTCTCTGCGTATAGCTTTGTTTAACGGCTTTGGATCAAGACATAACCTTAAAGAGCCATTTGGTTTCTCAACTATCATTAAATTATTTACCCATTCAGTTGGATGGTCAACTTTTGAAATTATCTGTTTCTTTTCTAAATTATCAAGTGATTCTTTTAATTTTTCATGAAGTACCAGAGGAATTTTCTTTCTATATTGTACTACAGGAGGTATATTAGGATCAAGATGTATTTTACAGGTACCTGGAATTGTTCCTAAGCCATTATCAAATACATCATGATATTGATTAACAACCTTCTTTTTAGAATCAGGTAGCACACTTATGTTATTGACGCGAGCTATCAAATTCAATTTTATGCAATCTCTTAAACCAAGAATTGGTTGAGTCTTTAAGTTAACTACTATAAAATCTACACACTTTGACATATGCTCATTACTACAGTAACATTAGTTTCTTGCACCTGGATATTGGAACAAATACTTCGCAATGTTCCAATGGGAAGTACGCTTGATTCTGCTCCGGTATCTAGCTTAAATGTGACACTTTTATTATTTATTTTCAATTCTTGAGTCCAAATTCTTGAATTACTACTAGTTTTCTGTTCATCAATAAAGATTTCTTCAGATGCTTCACTTTCATCTAATTCCACTTCATGAATTCTATTTCGTTGTCCTCCATCTGATTTTTTCTCATATCTGCTATTGTTCATTCGGTTATCTTTCTTTCTAAAACATACCTTGGCAAAATGGTTGCGACCTTGGCAAGCTGCACAAGTTTTATTAAATGCAGGACATTTATTAACATAATGTTCATAACCATAGAATTTACACTGTATTTTCTTTTGTACGGGTACCTGATTTTTAACAATATCTACATTTTCTTCAGGATTTAATACTTTCTTGTGTTTTTTACTTAATTCAATAGCTTTGCAGTAATCTTCAATTTTTTTAATGTTAAATTATTTTCTCTAAGTATACGTTCTTGTGTGTTCTTGTCATAAATTCCAATAATTAGCCTATCTTTAATCATTCTTTCCTCATATGACGTGCTACAGTTATCACACTTAAATTCACAGCGTTGAGCCTGTTTCTTTAACTCAATTATGTATGTTTCAATGACATCTCCTGACTTTTGATATAAGTTATTAAATTTGAAGGTTTCCATGGTCAAGTTCTTCTTAGGTGTAAAATAATTTTCAAAGGTTGCTAAAACAGTATCTAACCTTTCTTGTTCTTCTTTTTTGAACGTATTGTATATATCAATACCAGCATCTCCAATAATGTTCAACAAAATAGCAATTTTCGTTTCTTCATCTTTTAAATCTATTTTTCCTGTGGCCTTCATATAAATATTAAATTGCTGTTTGAACCTTGGCCAATTATCCGGATCAATTACTTCAAGAGCAGGCGGTACTTTAAATTCCATTTTGAACAACTAATGTGTCAATAATCACGACGATGACAAGTCTCGTGCAAAGATCAAATCAAATAGATTTACTATTTTACTAAGATTGTATTTATTCCAGTTTATTCCACTCTATTAACATTCACACCTGACACCATGTTTTGTGTTTATTATTATGTATATTTCAGACACGTTAAATAATACACAAAAATATATTAGTCAAAATACAACTAGCTTGACATTCTCATTGACATGACATTCTGTAACTTGATATTAATAGTAACTTAATACAACAACTATCTTGAAAATTCCATATTTCGAAAGTTGTCATATCTGACAGTTTTTTGACATGTCCTGTGACATGACCTGTTGCACGTTGGGTTTTACTTTAGACTTTGGGTCGACTCAAGGGTCGACAAAATGATGCGAAGCGTGAATTCCATACCTCCGCCATTTGTATTAGTTGTGGTGTGCTTCAGGGTTCTATTCTCGGGCCTACGCTTTTTAATATGTTTATGAAGGATCTCCGGTTATCGTTATCAGCCAGTAACTCTGTAGCAGAGGTCTCGAGGGGATTATCTACCATTATATTAGAAATGTCCAAGTGATGTGACGACAACGGACTAAATGCAAATGAAAGCCTTTCTTCTCTCTTTTTACAGCGTTATTTGGAAAATCATAGTATACGACGCTGTGTGCGGGGAATGAAATACCGCTCTAGTTCGAAACAATTATTTTAATATAAATTTCGAACGATTATTCTAGCAAAGCCGAAAGGTTATCGTACAAATTTTAAGATGACCTTTCAACTATTTCAGCAATATTCAATCCATATATTTATGTGTGTATGCGCACAATCAACACAGAAGCTGTCATAAAAATATCTTCTCACAGTGCATAATCAGATTGGTACAAATATGAAAGCGATATCTTTCCTGTACTGGGCGCTATTTCTCTGCTTAAGTTTAGGTAAAGTTAAATTCGAGTTTTAATCTAATTTTTATAAATTTATTTCTCAGGTTTGCTCGTTCAAGTCGATTCACAAAAACTCCATCCATGCACTGGACGTTACCGATACATGAAAAGGTGCAAGAATAAGGAGTTAGAGGACCAGCAAACTTTACAACAGAATTACATGGAGCAGAACGCAGATGACGTCGTAAATTTTAACCAATTTTAAAAATGCTTAATTTAAATTTTAAGTAAATATAATTTCTGCTTATTATATGGGGAAAACATCGATGAGGTTATCACAAGAGTTATCTTACTTTCGTTCAACACAAATATATTTACCAGAATCGTCGTAACAATACGCAGACACTAAGTCTGTGTTGTAACTATATCATTTTAATTTTGTAATATGAAGATTCCCCGTCTTATATATTGTGTATTAATTATAATATTAGGTAAAGATTATATAGATTTTATCTGTTAATAGATTTAATGTTTATAATGATAGGTTTCTTGAATGGAATCCAAACTCGAACTCCGCTTCCTTGCAGATCCGTTGGAGATACATGGAATTCTGTCAGAATCGAACTGAAGGCGAAAAAGTGACAGTTGTTGATTTTAATTAAAGTAATTTGAAGCATTTAATTACTACGTAGGAGTTTATTGTTCTATTCTTGATTTATTGCAGGTGCGTCAGAGTTAAATTGAATAGTGTAAATTTTTATTGCACTTTATAAATTTCTACAATATATAAAAATTTTATACTTTGAAATGATATGATTTGTATTGTATATTGTTTTTAATATTTCCCCATTTTCCGGTTATAACCTTTTGTAAATTATGTCCTAGATTTTATAACACAAGCAAGCAAATAAATGCATCTAATAAAATAGGTTTGAATTTCTATTTAGCTCGAAAGAAGAATAAATTAGTTCCACTCCATCTTCAATGAGATTAGTCTGAAAAAAAAATACAAAGCATTTATTATTTTGATCTTTTATTCTTGTTTATTCAAAATAGTCTCCTTCTGAGTCAATACATCGCAGGTAATGTTCAACAAATTTTTTCGAAACAGTTTTTATACTCATCGCGGCTGGAACGGTCTTTAATGTGCCGATCGAAATGTTTTGGATGATGATTTCCTTTTATCGTTAATTGCAGTCTGGGATCGGTAACAATGATGCCTTTTTTTAAGCAAGAATTAACGTAGCATGATGGCTTTGTGCGATGATCCATTGTCGTGTCACAAAAACCAACTCGTTGATCATTGACCTTCTGACCATCCGAATTCACTGTTGTGAAGAATTCCCTTTGAATCGAAAAAAAAAAACGGTCAGAATTGTCTTCAATTGGTTCTTCTGGTGACTTCCACGTTTTCACGGATAACGCGATAAACAAAAAGTTGTGATGTCTCCCCGTAATCAGAATAAGCTTAATTTTCCAAATTTTGACAAAATTTCCATATCATGTTGTAATTTAAAATTTCGCTTTAAGTGCTGCTTGGCTGTCAGAGTAAATAGCGACGCTTTTTCCTGGTTCGACCCAACTGTCTACTTCTCTGACACAGTGGTGAATCGCAGCAACCTCAGCCTGGAAAATTATCGAGTCCTTGCTGAAGCTCAATGAAAGGGCCTTGCACGGCTTCTTTCTATAAATGCCAGCTCCTACGCCGTGGTCCGTTTTAGAGTCCTTCTTATCTGGTATTATAACCTGATATTTTCTATCTAGGTTAAATTTCTGAACCCCGTTAGGGGCCCCGCCTTGAGTTCATCTAGTAGTTTTTGATGTTCTGCACCGTGCGATTTACTTATCGGTGCCTGACTGTGCATGACTCTGTAAGCTGCAGATCTAGCGCTTCCTTGTATAAAGATTTGTAGCGGTGGCAGGTTTAGAATGACTTCCATTGCGGCTGTAGGGGTCGATCTCATTGCCCCTGTGGCGCGCGGACAAGCTAGTCTTTGTACGCCACAAAGTGTTCTGGCCGCCCCCGCCTGTCGCACCTTTGGCCACCAGGCTATAGCTCCGTATGCTATCATGGGTCTGATTACCCTGGTCTATAGCCACAGAGTCATTTTGGGGCTAAGGCCCCAGTTTTTCCACATAACCTCCTGCACCTGCCCAAGGCAATAGCAGCTTTGTTGGTTATCTTTTGGATATGCGTGAGCCACGTGAACCTTTGATCCAGCCATACCCCTAGGTATTTCGTCTCTTTGGCCTGTGGTATTCTTTCCCCACCTATTACTAGCGGTTGCAGACCCTCTAACGATCTTTTTCTTGTAAACGTGACAACTTGTGTTTTCTGAGCATTGACTACTAGCCGCTCTTGTTTGCACCAGCTGTCCACCGTGTTTAGAGCTCTTTGCATCTGTTCCATCAGAACTTTCGGAAATCGCCCTCTAACGACTATTGTTAGGTCGTCAGCATATCCCAGGCAGTAAAAGCCCTTTCTGGTCAGTTTTCGGATTAGGTCGTCAACGAGAGCGGCCCACAGAAGAGGAGATAACACCCCACCCTGCGGGCAGCCTCCTCCCGCCTCCGCTTCGATGGTAGCCTCGCCAATCGTGGATGTAATTATCCTCCTTTCCAGGCTGGCTCTTATCCACTGCAGAAGCTTCGGCGCAACTCCTTTTCTCCTTGAAGCCTCGATAATTGAGTTTGTGGTGGTCTTGTTAAATGCCCCCTCTATATCCAGGAAAGTCGGCAAATAAAAGAAATTAGGAGATTTCAGTTTTTCTTCAATATTAAACAAATGAAGCATGACAAGTAAAATTTGAAAATGGATTCTTAGTGAGCTTTTAAATCTACACCATTTTGCTAATTTAACCGTCTCTTATGTTTTCAAATAAAAAAAGTTACCCATATTGTCCTTACGAAATCCGAGCACCTACAGTACCATATTACGCAGATAATTTTTGAAACAACTTGCAGTGGAAATGGTACGTCCTCATTTACTTCAGCGTTCAACATTACAAAGACTTTCTCGACCAATAAAACTTCGCATTCGGGAAATTTGTGGTGGAGAAGACACAGTGAACCCTGATAATGCAGGAACAGTGCCAGAAAAGGGAAGATGTTGTTACTGCGATTGTAAAAAGAACCGAAAAACACGTTACTATTGTTGCAAATGGAAAAAGTTTATGTGCTTGTATGTGATTCGTGTTACCAACAGTTCTCATAATATCTTCAGATAACTTCAGATTCACCACGAGCGACTATTCAAGGTTCTACTTCCGAGTCGTGAGGAATGGAGCTCTGGTGAACCCAAATTCGAAAATGCATCGTTTGTCTAGTACACAAACAGATCCAAGACAAACAAAGGAGTAGGCGTTGGGATTTACAGACCTAAGACCAAACTCTCCAGAGCCCTAGCGATATGCCTCAACTATTTTTCAGGCGGAAATATTCGCTGCGTCAAAAAAAGCCTCAACAAGAAGCTGAGGGACGAAAACATCTATACAGGGTGTAAGGAGTTTGAGTGGCAAAATTTTTCCATCATGTAGAACAACTACAGTCCCTGCTCACTTTGCTTAGCTACTCTCTTAATGCCGCAACTCTTCTAGGCATTGTTTCTATGCAATTTTGTGCAATTTCTTTTAAGGTATCATTATGGTGCCAGTGATATGTTATTCTCTCTATAAGCTTGGTTTTCATTGCTATATTTTGTCTGGCCAATTCTCTTTTTAGGCACTCCCAGACATTTTGAATTGGATTCACGTCTGGTGAGTTGCCCGGCGATATTCATTTTATTAATATTTTGTTCTTACAAGAACATTGTGATTTTTTGGTAGTATAGCTCGGTGCTCCATCTTGTATGAACACCTTGCGAGCACTGCCAAACGATTCTTGCAACTGGGGGTCAACCTTGTCTCTAAAACACTCCGGTATTGATCCTGCCGCATGCTTCCCTCTACTACGTAGTCTTCCCATTCTCTTGGCACTAATCACTGACTAGATCACCACGGACGTGGGATGCTTTACTGTCCTGACTACACAATAAGCCATACTATATTTTTCTATTGGACGTCCTCTTATGAACTGGGCTCTCGTCCATAATCTGCAAAGTCGCTTCATCACTGAAGCAAACTCGCTCATGTGCCAAAATAGATAATAAATTATTAAAACAGGATTAGATTTATGAACTTAATCTCTGCCAGTACTCAAGCAGCATATCTTTACGTAAATTGGCTCAGGCTAAGCGTTTCTATATCGTGCTGGGTGTCATTTTGGGCTCTTTAATTGGCCTCCGACATTTGAAGCCCATCGAATACAAATTTCTTCTTACTTTAGCAACGGATCCAGAAAAACCTGCTTCCTGAAATCGTCCCTGTAGATCACTGTGGGATGCCCTTCTATTCTGCACAGCTAAATTCCTTAAAAATCGTTGCACCCTGGGGGGGAGGGGTGACTAAGGCTTTTCTGCCACAATTACCACCCCCAGCAGCTGTAACGGGTTGGTTCTCTTGCCCTTTTTGGTTAAACGTTTGACAGAGAATTGCGATACCCCACATTTTTTAGCAATCTCTCGTTGGCTATATCCTGTGTTGCGAATTAATGCAATTACAGACGACTTTAGCTCTGTAGAAAGCTCTTTACATCTGCTCATCTGAAAAATTCCAATCGAAGACCTGTTGACTAATTTCTTTGTTAAAACCTGACCTTTGAACTTCTAACGAAAACTTTACAAAAATTAATTCGAACACCCTTAATTGTACTGTAATACACAACAACCGAAAACTAGGAAAATTGTAGGTTGCGAACAATTTTCATCATAATTCGCTATTATCGACCTCATTTTAAATCAAAGTAAGTACATTTGGTTAGGCAACCCTTAAGGCTACTGTGTTGTACGGAAGCACTACCCCATAGATTGAAAACAACGTTGAATTTCTTCTAAAATTTGAAAACGCAGCAATTCTTCAGGTGAGTCTAATAAAGTGAGCAGGGACTGTAAATAGGATTAAAAAAGTTTATTATGAAGTAGGCATTAAAATAAATAGTTTTCCAGAAAAACAAAAGCAAGGTTCCAACTTTTAAATCGCGCTATCTTAGGCACTTATCAGTGTTTTAAAAAAATTGGTGTAGAAGTTTGTTCCACAATAGCTACGTAGCTTTGGCAACGCTGAAACATGACTTATCATGACTTTATACAAGCAGATGTGTTTCACAGCAGCTGAGGGTTGCGATGTCGATAAGAAAATTGAAGACGTTGCGCTTTTAAAGATTAAACTGCCTCATACAATTAAGCCGTATGATTCCTGTCATCAAACGATATTTTAGTGAATTATTTGCCAAAATACTTTGAAACATTTGAAACACCCGGACAAAGACAAGCGAAGAAATTTATTAACTCATCACTAAACAGTAATAAAACACTACTTGAGCTCAGCAAGTCAAAGTTAAGGACTCTTACGGGCTTTCTGATGTAACACTGCCATCTAAGGTACCACCTTAAAAATATAGGCAAAGTTGATCGAGACGCGTGTCGTTTCTGCGAACTGGGAACTGAAACAGCCGAGTGCTAGGACAGACGACCTTAACACTTGAACAGATTAACGCCTTGGCACCCAAACTAGTTCTTAGGTTCGTCAAGAACATTGGAATAGAAAGGTACTGATAAGGAAGTGTAATCACAATAGATCAATAGCTCACAGTAAAGAGCTGTGCTTGTGGTGCTTGGAACCTGAAGGATCCACCTGTAATACAATACGAAGGAGCGTTTTTATATTCAGGGAATGAGCGGATTGTAAGGGGGTGATTAGGCGCATTGGGGGCGTGGCCTGTGCAGCGACTCATAATTAGTATAAATACGAAGTTTAATTGTTATTATACAGGCAAGGCTCCAGGCCTTGACGGCATCTCAAATGTTGCCCTCAAAAAACTGCCATCACATGTTGTCGACCGTATCTCCCACATCGTAAATGAGATCCTCAGGTTAAATTACTTCCCAAACATCTGGAAGAGCTCTGTTATGGTGTCCATACCCAAACCTGGAAAAGACCCTCTCTTTCCTCAGAATTATAGGCCTATTTCTCTTATATCGAGCGTCGCAAAAATCGCAGAGGCAATCATCCTAAGTCGGCTAAGGAGGAAATCTTCGTTCAGAAAATCCTCCAGGACGAACAATTTGGTTTTCGGGAGGGTCACTCTACCGAACACCAGTTGTTTAGAATAACTGAGGCCATTCGCGACGCCCTTGAGACGAATGAGACGCTAGGGGCGGTGTTCTTGGACATCGCTCGAGCATTTGACACTGTGTGGCATCCGGGTCTGATTTTTAAGATGACTTCTCGGGGGGTAAATCCAAATTTGGTGAGGCTGGTGCAGTCATATCTTTCTGGGAGAACCTTCGCGACTCGATACGGCTCGGACATTTCATCGTTGAGACCAATGGAGGCGGGAGTACCGCAAGGATCATTGCTGGGCCCAAGTTTATTCTTGATCTTCATGAGCGACCTCCCTAGACACGTAGGCACGGATCTGGCGATATATGCGGACGACACGGCCATCTTTACAGCCTCTAGAGATGAAGACTTACTGCGGCGCAGATTACAGCACTCGCTGGACGACATTTTGCAATGGGCAACAAGATGGCGGCTCAAAATCAATAACTCCAAATGCGTCGCAGTGAGGTTTACCAGAAGAACTCGTCCTCCCCCCGACAACATCATGGTGGGAGGTTTCAGACTGCCATGGAGTCCGTCGGTAGTCTACTTGGGTATGAGGCTTGATTCCCGCATGATTTTTAAACAACATATAGAAAATACAATCAACAAATTTAACGCGGCCAGATCCTGTCTATATCCGTTGCTGTGTCCTAAATCCACGCTGTCTCTGAGGATCAAGATATTGATATATTTTTCTTTCATGAGGCCAATCATAACATACGGAGCCCTCACGTGGGCCAGCATGGCCAAAACTCACTTTCAGAGGTTAGAGTCCCTTCAAAGTCGCACCCTACGGCTAATTACCGGTGCGCCGTGGTTCGTGAGAAACACGCAGTTCCGCGAAGATCTCGATGTTCCCACACTTAAGCAACATGCGCTACACCTTGCGAACGGAACCCTCGAAGGGATCAGAAGATCAGCCACCTTGCGGAACTCGACCCGGACAGACCTCCACCTAGAACCCACGTTAGAAGAGCCCTAGCAATAGAAGATGCCTAAGCTTCGATGATCCTCTCCACATTTCATAATCACCGGAAGTAAGATATTACTAATCACTCTCCAGGCTAGAACGAAGCCTTTCACACGACGAATAAAGGGCCTATGAACAAAAGTTCGGTCTTAGCAGCGAACAAGAAGGACCACCGATTAGACAGTTAGTCTTTGAGCTATCGTCAACCAAGTAACATAATCAGGAGTGAAAAGTGAAATATGGAAAAAATCGAATATCGTGCCGTTATAAAGTTCATTACCAGGCAAGGAAAATCAGTCGCGACCATAATGAATGAGATGTAATTGGTATACGGCGACTCTTGTCCAGGAAAAACCATGGTGTACAAGTGGCATAGTTTATTTAAACAAGGAAGGGAATCCCTTGAAGACGACCCGAGGCCGGGTAGGAGCATTGAGGTGACCACGCCAGCACTTATCCAAAAAGTTGAAAAAATTGTACTCGAAGATGCTCGACTAAAGAAGAAACAACTCGCAGAAATGGTTGGAGTATCCGATACAACAATTTTTAAAATCCTACACGATCATCTCGGCATGTCTAAGGTCAGCGCAAGATGGGTGCCGAGAATGCTCACGCCGGCCGCCGCAAAAACAACAGCGCGTAGAGTATTCGCGTGCATTTTTGGACCTCTGTAATGAAGACAAGGATGGTGTATTGAGTCGAATTGTTACTGGAGACGAAACTTGGGTTCATCATTACGAACCTGAGTCCAAACAAAACTCCATGCAGTGGCATAAAAAGGGCACAGCACCTCCCAAGAAATTTAAAGTGTCACAATCAGCTGGGAAACTCATGGCAACGGTATTTTGGGACTCGGAAGGAATATTGTTGATTGATTATAAAGATAAAGGTGTTTCTATAACCGGAGAATATTACGCTTCAATATTAGAGCGACTAAAAGAAGCCATTAAAGAGAAAAGACGGGGAAAATTGACGAAAGGTGTGCTGCTTTTGCACGACAACGCGCTCGTCCACAAGAGCCGCGTTGCGTTAGCTGCCCTGCATAAGGTGGGCTTCGAAATTGTGAATCACCCACCCTACAGTCCAGACCTGGCCCCGAGTGATTATTACCTGTTTCCGAAAATGATTATATTTTCCTTCCAAGATGTTCACGTTGCCATTTTACTAGTTTGGCACACATCACAGAAACTAGTTATAAGATAGATCTTAGGCAAGTTTTTGTTTTTCCTGTTTATTTTAAGTCTGCGTTCAAAAGCAGGATGCATCTTTGATGCACATGTGAAATCCTCCTAGTTTACCATAAAGTTCACTGCAGAAGTTAATTCTTTTAACTTTTAAATTAGCGTCAATAGCTTTGGTACACTTTTTACAACCGACTTAGGCGTATTTAATAACTGGGGCAACTGTTGAGTTGCCACATTAGAAATCCTGTCTACCATAAGTTAATATTAATAGCGGTGATGGCAGTTTGATTATCTACATAGCGAAACGAATGCTATATTAGTTGTACATCATCAGCATACATATTCTCACTTAAGGAACACGAATTAATAGTATTTAATTTTAACATAGGAGGAAGAATGGTCGGAGAGCAAAGCTTCAACGTCTCAGCGATTGCAGACTTGAAAAAAAAACTCATTGCAGTTGATGTTTAACTTATTGCGTTAGTCTCAGGAAAGTTGTCAATGAAACAATCGTCATGAGTGTATTAGCATTACCCACTTTTTATTTGACAACTACAAAATTGCTGGTGTTGCTTGTTTTCTCTTTCAATCGAGTTCTTTATAAGTTTTTCTTTTTCCATGATCACCATCTTTAGAATAGTTTCTTTTTTAAGATATTTTAAAATTGTTCTTAGTTAAGCTGAGAATTACTACGTTAATTAAACGTTTATTATACTATGGTTATGTCACTGGAACTGGAAACTCTGTTTATAACACTAAATGAGGATCAATGAACTTTTCATATATTTATTTTACAAAAACCATGAATACACATACATATGGATCAACATAATTCTTAAAATATTTCTAATATTTTGTTAATCCGCCCTTAGCTACTCTTAATGCCGCAACTCTTCTCGGCATGGTTTCTATGCAATTTCTTTTAATGTATCATTATGGTGCCAGTGATATGTTATTCTCTCTATCAGCTTGGTTTTCATTACTATATTTTCTCTGGCCAATTCTCTTTTCAGGCACTCTCAGACATTTTGAATTGGATTCACGTCTGGTGAGTTGCCCGGCGATATTCATTTTATCAATATTTTGTTCTTGCAAGAACATTGTGATTTTTTGGCAGTATAGCTCGGTGCTTCATCTTGTATGAACACCTTGCGAGCACTGCCAAACGATTCTTGCAACTGAGGGGTCAACCTTGTCTCTAAAACATTCCGGTATTGATCCTGCCGCATGCTTCCCTCTACTACGTAAAGTCTTCCCATTCTCTTGGCACTAATCACTGACTAGATCACCACGGACGTGGGATGCTTTACTGTCCTGACTACACAATAAGCCATACTATATTTTTCTATTGGACGTCCTCTTATGAACTGGGCTCTCGTCCATAATCTGCAAAGTCGCTTCATCACTGAAGCAAACTCGCTCATGTGCAAAAGTAGATAATAAATTATTAACACAGGATTAGATTTATGAACTTAATCTCTGCTAGTACTCAAGCAGCATATCTTTACGTAAATTGGCTCAGGCTAAGCGTTTCTATATCGTGCTGGGTGTCATTTTGGGCTTTTTAATTGGCTTCCGACATTTGAAGCCCATCGAATACAAATTTCTTCTTACTTTAGCAACGGATCCAGAAAAACCTGCCTCCTGAAATCGTCCCTGTAGATCACTGTGGGATGCCCTTCTATTCTGCACAGCTAAATTCCTTAAAAATCGTTGCACCCTCGGGGGGTGACTAAGGCTTTTCTGCCACAATTACCACTCCCAGCAGCTGTAACGGGTTGGTTCTCTTGCCCTTTTTGGTTAAACGTTTGACAGAGAATTGCGATACCCCACATTTTTTAGCAATCTCTCGTTGGCTATATCCTGTGTTGCGAATTAATGCAATTACAGACGACTTTAGCTCTGTAGAAAGATCTTTACATTTGCTCATCTGAAAAATTCCAATCGAAGACCTGTTGACTAATTTCTTTGTTAAAACCTGAATAAAAATTATAGCTGATTATTGACATAAATACTTACCTTTGAACTTCTAACGAAAACTAATTCGAACATCCTTAATTGTAATGTAATACACAACAATCAAAAACTAGGAAAATTGTAGGTTGCGAACAATTTTCATCATAATTCGCTATTATCGACCTAATTTTAAATCAAGGCAAGTACATTTGGTTAGGCAACCCTTAAGGCTATTGTCTTGTACGGAAGCACTACCCAATAGATTGAAAACAACATTGAATTTCTTCTAAAATTTGAAAACGCAGCAATTCTTCAGGTGAGTCTAATAAAGTGAGCAGTGACTGTAATAACAAAGATTCATAGTATTTAAAACTGTTTTATTGCATCTATATACGCCACATTATCATTCTTTAGGTACTGCTTGGTACAAGTGGCACATCATTATCTTTTTCGTTCGAAGCCCACTTCAGCTTCATTACTCTTTGGGAAGCCACGGCTTTAGAGTTGATTCCAACAAATCCTATAATAGAGTTTCGATTATTATTATTATTATAATTAAAAAATAATAATAATAATTTAGTTACCTTGTAACAGGATTAAAACGCAGAAGAACTAGAAAACGATCTTCATGTTAAATCACTAAATTAAAATAGTGAATCTATTAGGATATGATTCTGCTTACATTCTAGTCGTGTTGAGGAGGAGTTTTTAATAGGTCTATTTAACAATGGAAAGTTCATAAACACCTACGCATTTCCGTACATTTAATAACATATTTTTAAAAATAATTAATTAATTTTATTATTTTTTTTATGTTTGGTGGGTGGATCAGAGATAGACCTATACAATAAAAACTTCTAGAACAGCTCAAAGAGGCTATCAGTTGTGTATTATAAACAGAAGTACACACAGCAATAACACAGATCAGATAAACGAGGAAAATAAGTTTTAATCGTCCGGCAACGGACTCACTATTATATTTAATACATCGTGACTCGTTTGTTTGTGTGAATTAACATGAAGATAGTTTTCTGGTTCCTCTGCATTCTAATCCTGTTACAAGGTAATTATAATTAATTTAAAAATTAATCGATTATTTTGAGTCTTTCGTAGGATTTACCGACATCAACTGTATATCTAATCGTCCCGATAAAGTCGCCAGACTGAAGAGATATTTGGCCAAAGTCGGTCGTCCACATTCGTGTCATGGAAGCTACTGCCAGAAGCATCCTCCACGATAATGATTGAAATGTAGTTTTATATAATTAGTTGTGGATATTGTGGGTGTGTAAGGAAAAAGAAATCAAATCGAAATGGGTAAAATTTATTTTTATCATGTTCACATCACAGAGAAACAAACATACAATGAGAGAAACAACCTCAGTTTTTTTTTCTTTTGGTTTTAATGAATGTTTACATTTACTGATATTTACTTGGAAAACATACATTGTTTCTTCACATTTTCTTCATTATTATCATTATTAATAATAATTATGCGCTTTTCACTAATAATTATTCTGTATGTATATATTTATAGTTATGTATATGTATAATAATAATCGTAATAATAATAACCTTATCGATATTATCTTTATTTTTTTTTTAATTTTTTTTTCCACAACAAAGCAACAACTTTCTTGTCTCGCGATTGTGGTGTGGGTGTTGCTCTTTTTTTTGTTTGTGTGTGTAAATTTAATCAATATACGGCGTAAACGCGTGAAATTAAAATGGCAGAGAATTATAATGATCAGAATATAAAAAACGATATATTTATACAGGGTGTCTCGACGAAACAGTTCAAATAGAAGTTTATAGGGTTCTGGGACAAAATATCAATTTAGGATTCATAATAAGCTTAAACGACTGCCCATATTCTATTACTTAATCGTCTTCGGCGGCTGAAATTGATAGTTTAGATTTTTTTTTTTTTTTTAATACAGACACAACTCATCGATTCTAATCGATAACAAATCGATTATAATTTCTCCCTCCTGTACAATGATGCTTGGCAGACCAGATCCTTGATACCTCTCGAAAGGAAATCTAGAGATCTCTCAGGTTAATTCCACAATCCTAACAGGTCTTATCCAACTGTCGTCGAACATTAAGGTGGTTCCCAGGATCCTCCCTGATGTTGATTGATTACTTCTGCAACGCAAGCAGCATACTTATCTACAGGAAAGCTGCTGTTACAAAAAAACGTAATAACAAAATTAAGAAGAGCTCTAAATTTACTAAACCGCAATATACAGGGTGAGTCACGACTTACAGGGTGATTTAAAAACCAATTTCGAGAAAATTTGATTTTTATGAAAACGTCGGTTTCGCGAACAAATTAAAAACAGGAAAACTGGATGGATTGGACGATTTACATTTGTAAGAAGTTATTTTGACAAAATCTGCTTTCAATAAACCGGTACAGTATTTTGATATTGGCTACATGACATTAAGCAAAACAATTTATACTTTATATTTTCCCAACCATCAATAACTCTTTTAAGTTAAATGGAACACCCTGTATTTATCCATACTATGTGAAAGCACATTAAACCCCCTACCAAAAACTATAAACATGCATATACAGGGTTTCCACGGTCGAGTGGGACATAGGGAAAATACATGTAAAATCGGTTTTCGGTGAATATTATCTCCCTAATACTACTTCATCCAAATTTAAGTGCCGAATATTATAACTGGGTTAACAATGAACATTTCCACAATCATAGTACAAAGAAAGTCATTTTAATAAAGCCAAAAAAATTATTATTTTTAAACCTATCGTACGTGAATTCCTAATAAGGCTTTTAACACGTTAATTAGTGCAAGTGGCCGTGGCGCAGACGTTCACGCGACGCCTTAATAACTTAAGCACAGATTGTTTGGGGTTCGAATCCGAGAAATGAATTTTATTTTTTATTTAATCTTGATTAAGTTTTGTAGTTTATTTTGACAAATGATTCGTCGTTAGTAACAATTAAAAATCGAATAGTAGCACGTGATTATTTTTGTTATTGTAAAAATTATTCATTATTTACCTTAATCCTAAAATGTTATTGAATTTGTAGCATTATTGTTGGTGATTAAAAATAATAAATAAAACTAATCTGCCGGGATTCGAACCCTAAACAATCCGTGCATTTGCGTTATTAAGCCGTGGACGCTTGCACTAACTCACGTATTAAAAGCTTTATTAGGAATTCACGTACAATAGATTTAAAAATAATAATTTTTTGGCTTTATTAAAATGACTTTCTTTGTACTATGATTGTGGAGATGTTCATTGTTAACCCAGTTATAATATGCGGCCCTTAATTTTGAATGAAGTAGTATTAGGGAGATAATATTCACCGAAAACCGATTTTATATGTATTCTCCCTATGTCCCAATTGGCCGTGGAAACCCTGTATCTAAATTTAACGATTAAAATGTTATTAACGAAATTCTTCAGCTGATGCTTTTTCTTATCTAAATAGGCCATGCTTTCTAATTATTTGTGTGTGGATAATTATATTCCTTGTAAGTTGTATTCTAATGATAAATAAAGCTGGAAATTATGTTGAAGTAATTTAAATATCCGATTAATACATTATTAAAGAGTAAGATAAAGTTCGTATGAATCATTCAAGTGATTAACAATTCGTCGAGTATTTGAATATTATTTGTTTGAATCAAAATTCGAATATCAACATGTCGAAAAAAACCCTCTTAGTTTATAATAATAGTAATAGTAGTTTATAGTAATAGTAATAATAATCACCCTGTATACTTGCAAATAATTTTAAAATGTGCTACTTATCCTCCTACATATTTGAAACTCATAATCTTTTAGCGTTTAGACAGAAGAGACCGAGGAAATAGTCGTGACTCACCCTGTATATCACTTGAGCGGCCTACAGACGAAACTATCGTGATTCCACGACTTGTCGTACTACAAGTTCAAAATAAAGATGTAGAGACACGTCAGTCATCAGTTTGAATTCTTGCATGAAACCCATGCAATAAGTCCCTAAGTGACATTTTGACAAGTTTGTGTTGTGTACCTACGTCATCTGGTAAAGAATAGATAGACCAATCTATTACTAGAATTGATATTTGTTTAATAATTGTTGCAGTTTTCGATTTTTGAACCAAAGATGAGCGACAGCGAAGAAAATAGTGCACATGGTAACTTAATAAATCAAAATTTTTAATGTATATATCTAGTAACAATGTGCTAAAGTGGCAGAAGAAGATCTGAGAACTAAGAAATATAAGAAAAGGAAATCAGATCCGAATCAATGAGGAAGAGAACAGAAGAAAGCGAACTGTCAAATTGTACCAAATACCAAATTGTCATAATTATAACAGTTTGACAGGTTTTAGCTGTCAAAATACGGCTTATACAGCGTGTCCACGTCGTGTGAGTGGTGGCCTAGTTTATCTACTGACTATTTTTTTTAACATAAAGAGGAACAAATTTTTGTGACAATTCACGTAACAATTTTTTGCGACTGCCTTTCTCAAAATAAAAACAGATATTTGTTTCCTTATTTGGATTCTCTCTGTTCTTCTGGGATATTCAAAATACCGGTTGATCCCTGCTTTGCGCTCAACCTGCACAACCATCACGGAAATCCGAAATTATCTCGGAAAAGACGTCATAGTCGAAGAAGAAATACCTCCTCTGAAACCATCACAGCTATTGCAGTTTATCAAAGCTCTTTAGACTGGAGCTGGGGAGCTTTGAGGATGGGCATACCCCAACAGCTTACAACTCATGCAAGGAGGCACTAAGTTGTTAGTTAAGTAGATTCTCATTTCAGTAAGAAAGCCTGAATGACGAACGAGATTTTTGAAAACCAGCTACTCAATAGATCAAAAGCAGGTTCCTCTCAAGTTGCAGTAAACTAGGATCTGGAAGATGACGCTTTCCGAAGGAAGAAATTCTTGGAGAGCATTAGACAGCATAGAATGGTACAGTTGATGGCGTTGACGAAGAGAAGTGAAACAGTATCAAACGATGATGACGTAGAAGACGATATAGAATCTTAGAGAAGTTAACTTTGTCGTCGGGATCTTGAGGGTGAAGGTCTTGTACCAACCAGAGCTTGTAGTCGTGTGAGTGAAGCTTCTTCAAAATTCTATGTACTGATTCCCAGATCTTCTTCAGCAGCTCGAATTGATGCGTTAGCATTTTCTAAAATGAAAACCTAAATTATCAATTTCAAAATTAAGTTATGGTTCTTCAAAATTTCGAAAAGTTAACGTTTCAACATGTTGTTTAAGCATGTTATGAATCCTAAATTGATATCGGAAAGATCGAGTGTTCTCTGATTTTTTAAATAAATGTCTGCTATAATACGAAAATACGAAAAAATATACAGGGTGTTGAATTTAAAATAATAAAGTAGTTTCAAATTTTTTTTTTCCATATTTCCCATAAATTTCTAACGAACGATCTCGCTAAGACACTCTGTATAATAATATTTTATTGTATGAATAGCGTTTATTTATTTATTTACGTCTATTGTGCACATTATCTTCCATGTTTATAGTTTATAGCTTAATAGAATATAGAAATTAACTAACAAGGAAAGATTCCCCGGTGCCCCCTTCAATGCCCTCCCCCACATCATAAATAGTCGGTTAAAAATTTAATTTTAATAAAATCTTTGTAAAAGGGGGCACGCAGGGACGTCCCCCCCTCGTAGTGAAAAGAGATATGTTGAGATATATTTATAAAGGTGAGACGAAGTTACGGCTTAAATATAATAATAATAATTAGTACTTAATTAATACAGCAGTTTGTATTCATCTTTGGCTTGAAAATTGAATGGAAGATTCCCAGGGGATCGTTTTTATTTTAATTTTTTATTATTTTTTTTTAATTCATACTATCATATCATATCATATTTTTTTGACATTTATTTTTATATATATTATAAACACCTATACACAAGTTTATCCCTTTGAAAATCGTCCCAATCACGTGATTTTTGAACTGCTATCTCCCTCTATACACGTTTTAAATGATATAATAGAAAATATTCGTTGGAGTTAAATATGCAATAATTATGTTCCCTTTATTTTTTTTAAAATTAATTAAAATTAAAAAAATTATTCAGAATAATTTATTAATTCTAATTAGTTAGATTATATATGGATTCTTTTTGTTATTTTTCTTTAGCAAATACGTCCATTTTGGACTACAATTTCTACTATAGTGTACGTATCAAATACACTTTCTTTTGTTTCATTTTTCAAGTTAAAAACTAAATTTATATTATCCTTATATTATTAAATAGTAAGGTTACGTAATATATATTTCAATTAAATTAAATTAAAAAAATAACCAAACTAATTGTGCCTGATTAATTTGAGACAGCCCCCTTATATATATATACAATTATATATGAAATTGAGCCAATTGTGCGAAAAAAACATTTGTTTTGAATCATCCTGTTTAATGCTGACGTCTACTAATTAAAATTTACATTTTTTTTAATGTATATTTTATGCAATATTTGATCGATGTCCTATAAAAATTATTTACATAAACTTCTAATTAAAATTAAAAAAGAAATAAATTAAATTAATTACGTTATTAATTCTAATGAATCTGAATGCGATTTTTTTTTATACATGCGGTTTGTTTTTGTATTTAATTATTGTTGGTATTACTGTTAATAAATATTTATAATGATTGTTATTTTTAAATTGATTCACTCAACGAATCAATCGAATCTTAATATGAAGGCGTCTTCTTGTTTTATTAATTATTTTTAATATAAATCGACAAAATCCCCTCTACCGGAATTTCATAGAACTATTACTGTTCCTACATTCAATACGCTTTATAGGTTTGTTTATTTGTATTGCTCTAAAGTAGGTACTCCAAATCCAAAATGTGATGTCATCAGAGCAACGTCATCGATCTTTATCCATACGAATCAAATCAGTCATTCTGACAGTTCACACAATATAAACGACATTATAGGCTGTAGAATTTTGCCAATTAAATTTGAACATCTTGCACTATTATTGTTTGATTGTAACAATTTTTGCACAAAACTCGTGTGTCGTACATTTTTGCTCTTATGCCAACGATGTACGATTATTATGGCATAAGAGCAAAAATGTACGTGTATAAACAATGACGGGTGTCTAAAGATTGATTAGATGAACTGTATTGTGGGAGATTGGCTGCGAGGTCGATCTCGTCTAGAACAATTCGCGACAATATTCGGCGACGCAATGACAAGTCGTAAAACCATGAAATCAGCAGAGTTTGATAAAGTTGACAAAGGTTTATTTCTATGGTTTACTCAAATGACAGGAAAGGGACCCATATTACCGACAAGGTCTATGATACTTGCGAAACAGTTTCGTGATGGAAGTGAGACTTTTACAGCAAGTTGCTGATGGCTGGGTAGATGGAAGAAACTGTCAGCCGATGAAGGTGAATTGACAAAGCTTAAGGAATAATGTCAAACAAAATATAGTTTAATATTTGTATCAAACAAACGCACTATATTTAGTTGGCAATACTGTATGGTATCGTTCATCAGTTACCAAGATCATATGCACCACAGAAACATTGAAGGCAGCAGAATCAGCAGATAGCCTTGCAAAAAAATGCGATTAAACTGAATGAAACCACTTTACTGTATAAAGCCATTGTACCAGATATTCTTAGAACATGCAATAAGGAAATAACTGCTTCTTGGCAAGAGGAATGGGACAGATTCACAAGATCAAAAGCGCAAGATTATGTCAAAATTTGTAACAAGGTTAACACCTTGGTTTGAGAAATGTAACCTACTTAGATCTCATATTGTTACGTTTACAAGAATACGATTCAATCACTGTCACACCTTTCCACCTAAACGAAATTAAGATCAAGGATTCTCTAACTGTAGTTGTGGTAAAGTCGGTGATCTGCAACATTTATTATTTGAATGTCCAGACCAAACTAATTTTTCGAATGATCTCTACATGCAACTAATTCTTAAAAAAGACCAACCGTAAACTTTAAAATCCTTCTACTGCACAGTAGTTAGACAACTTGCTTTGCTTAATTTTGCATGCCACTATAGCTGAAGTCGAAATAGCTTATCATATTAATCTTATACATCCTTACAGATATCCTTTCCGAATTTAAACGTGTGTGCATCAACAAAAGACAATTCTATGACTTTATATTACAGAAGTGACTGGCTGAAATGGACCAATCCGGAGGCCAATTAAATTGAGAAGAAGAAGTTCATACGCACGCTAAGATTGAGCTTACGGTGACCTTGAATGAGTCTTAGTTCAATAACCAACAAACAAAATTGCATAATCTAAACTATTTTTGATTCAAGTGATTTTTAGATTTTCATTTCGGTTAGGCTATTTGGTAGCTTTTTAGCGGTTCTAGGCATACCTACTTCTCGTTTTAATTTTGAACTTATCGCGGTTGTCACAGGTTTATACAAAAACTGAGTGGCACTATGATCCATACTTGGTTCCACTATTTTCTGGAGGACCTATTTCAACATTTAATAGCACAAGACACACTACCGTATACTACTTTAGCAAGACTTTCCACTATTATTGTTAAAAAAATCTTTAGATATTGTGGCACCAAATCTCGACGAATCTTTCCGAAAATTTGGAGTATTGTGATAGACAACCCTTTCTTTGATCATATTCATTATAAAGCTGCAGACAATAGTTGTGGATGAAGCTTTCCTAATACTATGGCAACCACAAGAAATAACTGCACAGGAACGGCAGTTAGAACAGTCCCAGAGTGGATTTAGATATAATAGAAGTATACAACACTATATTTCAAGATCATATAATCTATAAGAGCCAACGTTCTGCATAGCATTTGTCGATCTAAAAAGCTAGCAAGAATTTAGACAACAGAAACGTCAAATAAGATCAAGAAAAATGCTTAAAATTGTTGAAACAATTATTTTGACACCAAGGTGTCGACGCACTAATGCGCGAAAATCAACTTCGCGCACTAATGCGCGAAAGAAAATCAACTTAGCGCAGTAGTGTGCGAAAGCCCACTTAGAATGGTACCTACATATGACGTGTTAGTAATAAAAAAATATGTTTGATATTAATTATACAGGGTGCTTCATTAATAATGGGAAATATTTTAACTGGAGATATTATGTGTCAAATAATGATCATTGACGAAAAATTGTCTTATTCAAAATCGCACCGTTTTCGAGATGGTCTTCAAAGTTCCAGTGTTGTTTACATAGGAAGTATTGAAGAATAATCGAAAAATTGTCCTAAAATGACAATTCCACCAGTGACGTAGAATCTGAGTGCTGGCCTACCCGGATTTTTGCGGTTTAAACTATTTTTAGTCACAAATCCTTCCGAACTTTGTCGTTTTCTCGAAAACTGGTTAACTGGTCTATTATGTGATGCTAATAATATGCCACATAATATCTCCAGTTAAAATATTTCCCATTATTAATGAAGCACCCTGTATATGTATATTATACTGCAGTGAACAAATATATGAATATTGTGCAGTCAGTGCCAACATGTTGATATTATAACTCATTACTTCTTGTCTTGACTATGGCTAAGGTAGTTTAATTCAGATACAATGATGTGCCTAAGATATGACGTCTAAATAACGGTAGGATTACGTAATTATTTCACAAAATAATTAATAAAAACAAGAAACACCTTTTAAATAAAAAAATTTCTATTATTAAAGATATGACGAAGAAACGATTTGTATTGCGATGATTGAATGATGTTCCATCCCGATTTTGCAAAGCTATTATTTCGTAGTTATATACACATTATTTTATCGTCGAAAAACAACAACAAAAAAGATCTCAGTGAAAAATATTTATTTTAAAATTTATCTGTGCTAATGATTAAAAAAATTAAAATCGGTATTATTAAACTTTAATAATAAATATTGTAGCTTCAATACAAACTATTTTTACTATATCATTGTATGTATTATGTATTAGTAGAATTAAAAGCGCCATCTATTAGTTTAAGTTAAACTAATTTTAAATGTTTAATATGTACACATTTAATGCTTCCACTTTTTTTTCTTGTTAATACGTAATTATTATAAATATAATTGTTTATATATAATAAAATATTATATTATTATTATTATTATTACAAAAGGTCCACTGATAATTATATCCATCTTGTTTTTTTATATTTTTTTTTGAATTCACAGAACGATATAATATATATTAAGTGTTAAAAGTGAGGTCGTCGCAACACTTTTAAAATGTATCCGTTCTTGGTGATGACGAGCTAAAAATATAATACAACATTGTGTTGGTTTTGAGCCGAAAGATAATCTCAGGTTGCGCTAAACTAAACTAAAATAATAATAAAATAAAAATCGAAAATAATAACATTATAATATATTTTTTTTCGAATATATATATATTATATTTCATATATAATTTTTTTTTAATATATTATATATAATTTAAAAAAAGAAAGCAAAAAATAAATTTAAAAACAAAAATAAAAATAATTATAATTAATAATAATAGTAAAATAACTTAAATAAAGCATCAATTCAATTTTCTTCTGGTTCTCTTTTTTTTAATCCTGATTTCTTCTACATGAACTTATTAATACGTATTATGTTCTCCTAACTAATAATAAATGCAAATCTCTATATAATTATGGCACAACGTATAAATATTTTTTATGACAATATTGTATTTTGTGCATCATCGTATTTATGCAATGTTGAGGTAATTCCATCATTTAATTATAAATATACATTAATATTTTTGTGCCTTTTAAATTTTGTATTTTTTTCTTAATAAAAATTTAACTTTTTATTATTAAATTATAAAATATATTAGGGGTAAAGTCGCAGACGGACATTTTCCATCTAAAATTTTAAAAATTATTTAAATTATGGCTTTACCTGCCATCTCTCACTAAGATTTTGGGAGAGGGTTAACCCCATTTTTATCATGTTTTAGCAGAAAAATGACTTCACGGTTTGTTTTGGACCAAATGGTTTAGTGGAGAGAAAGTTAATGAGAGTAAAGTTGTGTTCTAAGAAAGAAACCTTGATCTCGCTTTTCGTAAGTTAGACAGGAGGAAGGATTGAATCGTACGTATGTCGGGAATTACTTTCAACTCGTACAGTCTATGCTAGAAGAAAATGAACTCTCCGACGAACTTGGTTCCATATCCAACGTCGATGAAACCGACATGCAACTTAGCAATAAAGCAGATCATGTAATAGCTAAGACGTTTTTACCATAACCTCAAGAGAAAACGAGGAAACGATGACGTGTACAGCTTGTTACAACGCCGAATGCATTTTTCTACCACCAAGAAATCCGAATGGAAGGATTCACTACGATCTGGTTCAGAGATTGGACTAACAGGTTTAAAAATCAGTTTCTTCCTTTGTAAGGAGAGGGAGCCACATAGCTAATACTAAACGACCATACTTCCTATTATAATTTTGTCTATCTTTTGGAAACCGCAGAAGCAAATAACGTCATCTTTAAAGACTTATTACCAAACTGGAGAACTGACATATCCTCTATCAAGTGTGATTGGCTGGCATCGGTAAAGTACAGTCGATCTGTCTCACATGTATATATGAATGTTGTTGTCGGTTCGTATGAGGAGTATTCCACTTTGACTAGACCACTTTTTTTCATAAATTGAATTATAGATGGCTGAAGGAAGAAGTAGAGGGAACAATAAGCTATTGTTTCGATCTCCAACAAGTGTGCAAATCTGCCTAAACTACCAATACAGGAAGCGTATTATTCATCGCAAATATCATTTTATGCATTTTGTGTGGTTAATTTAAAATGAATTTCCAAATAACTGATTTGATTCGTTGTTTAAAACGAGGAAAAAATTAAAAAAAAAACTTGGAAATACGTTTGAGCAACAAAGAACGTTTTTTGTCGCAGATAAAGGAAAGGCCGTTTAATAAGCTTTTAGAAGAAACGTTTGGTAAGGAGTGGTATCATGAAGACAGATTTAGTTGGTACTTCGAACTTTACCCGACCACATTACGCTACAATCAGAAGAAATTAAATTATAATTTTTATGGTATTGTTTTTAGTATTATTAGTCTTATTTTTACGTTGATTTTTGAAGAAATAATAAAGAATTTTTATTGGAGTGTTTTTGAATATATATTTTATGAAGATGATGATTTGCAGGAAAGCCATCCAGAGTAAAGAGTAGAAGTTTCAAAGGTCACGGGGATATTTTTCGTGGAATCCGGAGTTAGGTACCAGAACATGCTTACGCAATATTTGATCAAATCAAAGAACACAAGAAGAAGGAATGTCTTTCCGAGCAACAGCAAAAACCACCCAGAACACCATTTCACGAGAGAAAGAGACTTCATTCGACCTCGTCTAGTTCGGAATGAAGATGAAGTAGTGTAGTACGACCTTGAAAGCGACACAATTGAGAAAAATGATGATGTCACATGTCCAGGTTGTGGGGGAATTATACAACAACACATTTAAGAAGGATGACGAGTGCGTCCACGAAGAAATTTACCTTAAAACGTCAAGTTGCCTGTCTGAACCCAAACCGTGCTTCCTACTTTTGTTTTTAAACGAATTGTGATCTTCTTCTCTTTTAATGTTGGCTAACTCACTCGACTTTACCCGACACAGCTTCCCTAATTTATTATATTTATATTTATGCTATAATTTTTTGCACGACTTCTTATATGAGGTGATTCAGTTTGGTATTCGCCATATATATTCGGAGATCAATTTATCTTTACGATGACATCTGTCAAAAAAGTGACTCAGTCAACTTTTTTTTGACAGATGTCATTGCAAAAGATAAATTGTTGATCCCATCAATAGGCCTTGCCATCGTGTTACTTTCTTCTAAAGGTAAAAAATTTACACTTGGGCAATACCAATCTTCATCATCTGGTATGTAATAAATAAATAATAAAAATATTATTAAAAAAAATTACTCAACATTGCCGATTTATTTATATATTTATTAATTTTTTTTGATTAGAAAATAAAAGGAAATATTTTAATTTATTCTTGTCCTAAATATTTTGGTTCCTCAAATTTTAAAATTCGATTAAAGCACAATAATGAAACTAGACATCCCGCTACGTATAAGATCCCAATTAATTATTAATAAATCGATAGAAAGAACTACAACTGTATTAATTTAATATTATCTGGAACAATACAAATGTTCTTTCTCACTTTTTATATTTTTATTTGCACTTTTACACCATTTTCCACACATTCAAAATAATAAAAAAGTTCACAAAAGCTTTTTTTTAAACAAAAATTTGAAAAACAAAGAACACTTCTCGCTTATGATATACATATTTTTTGTTTTAATTTTATCATTGTTGATTTGCTTTGCCACCTTACATTGTCGCATTCTAAACTTTGGTAGTGATTATGTTTTTTATAATTAATCTATATTATTAATATAATACGGGCTCATTTTTTTAAATTAATTTTTATAATTTTGTGATATTGCCACAGTAATTAATAATTTTTATTATTAACTTGTTTTATTATTAACAGGCAAAAGTGTGTAACCAAACTCTCAAACGTAATTATACTTTATTTGAAAGCTTCCGATTACAATAAAACCTTTCTTTTAATCTTAATTTCCAGTTTAACCGAGAGTACAAGTTTTACTCAGTTCGAAACGACACCCCATTTTTTGCGGAGATAAGTCTAAGATACCTAAAAAATCGATCTAAAAAGTGCTATTTCTAGGTTATGTTTCGCTACTGTTTTGACATTTCTTTTACGAAATATCGAGCGGCAATTTTAAAACGTCATTCAGGAATATAAAAATAATTATTTTTATTTTGCAGTATCTTTTAATTATTGTTTTTATATTCCTGAACGACGTTTTTTAAAATTGCCGCTCGATATTTCGTAATTCTGATTGGATCTCAACTAAAAAATCCTCGCAGAAATGTCAAACACTAGCGAACATAAATAGAAAAGAAAGAAGTTTTTAGATCGATTTTAGGTATCTTAGAACCCAATAACCTCTCGCAACTGACATTTCATTTCAACAAGAAAACATAACCTATAAAGTTTGACATTTAAGCGAAATAATACTCCTGTGATCCTGTGATTTTTGCCTTACAATTTACCCAATAAAAATGACATTGAAGTGACAGATATCACATCATCGATTTTATAGCAGTGAAATATTAACATATATCTAAAATAAAAGGGAAAAGGACATAGGAAAATTTGGTTAAAAACGAAGATAAATATTTAAGTTGGGTGATATTACTAAATAATAAATTAACAAAAAAAAAAAAAAACTATAACAATAACATTTTGTGCTTATTTCCATATCCTGATTTGTTTCTTTACCTGTTTATATATTTTTTTTATATTCTGTTGTATTATATTATATAATATATATAATATTTCATTTAATTTTTTTGGTTTTTAACGTTAATCTATATAATGTTATGTATAAGAAAGTGGTACAACACTCGTGAAACGTGTGACGCGACGATGACGACAATACATGACGCTCATCTTTTAGATTTTTTTGTTTTATTTTTAATTTCTCTAAATACGTGTATATCTGTTTTTGGTTTCTATTTTATCTTCTTTTGTTTTATTTTTAATTCTGTAATTTTTTTTGGTTTGTTTGTTTTTTGTATTTTCTTTAGTAGAGGCCGCAGTTTCTCAGATTGTTGGCTATGATAACGTCGGTGACGGCGTCGAAAGCACGGAATTGAATGTTGTGTGTGTCCGTTGCGCACGTCATATGGCAGTAGATTTCTTTGGTTGTTGATTTGTTTTCGCTTCGAATTGCGCCTGGATGTACGCCGCAGCTTCGCCGTACTCTTGGGCCCTAAACATAGAAAAATTTATCGTGATGTGTGTGTTTATAATGTTAAAAAAATGTTGGGAGCAAAATGCAATAAATGAAATTTTGGCCCCCAAATATGGGGTTTTAGTAAACGGAAGGAGATTCTAATCTTTCTGATTCTTAAACTGTGCAAAATATAATACACGAGAAATTTCAATGCCAATGTGGGGTTTAGCAAATGGAAAGAGATTCTAGTCGTCTGATTTTCAAACTGTGCAAAATGCAATAAAAACATGGGGTTTAGTAATTTTCTAGTCTCTGATTCTTAAACTGCAATGAAATATGGGGTTTAGTAAATGGAAGAAGATTCTAGTCTTCTGATTCTTAAACTGTGCAAAATGCAATATACGAAATTTTGGCCCCAAATGTGGGGTTTAGCAATTGGAAGGAGATTCTCGTCTTCTGATTCTTAAAACTGTGCAAAATTCAATATACGAAATTTTGGCCCCAAATGTGGGGTTTAGCAAATATAACGAGATTCTAGTCTTCTGATTCTTAAAACTGTGCAAAAATATAATATACGAAATTTTGGCCCCAAATCCCCCCGTCTAGCAAATGGAAGGAGATTCCAGTTTTCTGATTTTAAAACTGTGCAAAATGCAATATACAAAAATTTCGCCTCCCTCCCCCCGCCCCATTGTAGGGTAAAGCAAATGAAGGAGATTCTTAGTCTTCTGATTCTTAAAGTGTGCAAAATGCAAAATATGAAATTTTGGCCCCCAATGTGGGGTATAGCAAATGAAAGAAGATTCTTAAACTGTGCAAAATGCAGTATACGAAATTTTGGCCCCCAATGTGCGGTTTAGCAAATGTAACAATATATATGTATACGAATTTTGGCCCCCAATGTGGGGTTTTAGCAAATGGAAGGAGATTCTAGTCTTCTTATTCTTAAACTGTGCAAAATGCAATATAGGAAACTTTGGCCTCCCATTGTGGCGTTTAGCAAATAGAAAGAGATTCTAGTCTTCTGATTCTTAAACTGTGCAAAATCGTAATATACGAAATTTTGGCCCCAAATGTGTGGTTTAGCAAATGGAAGGAGATTCTAGTCTTCTGATTTTTAAAACTGTGCAAAATGCAATATACGAAATTTTGGCCCCCTAAATGTGGGCTTTAGCAAATGGAAGGAGATTCTATAATAGTCTTCGGATTCTTAAACTGTGTAAAATGTAACATACAGTATTGCCCTCTCCGCCCCTCCTCCATTGTGGGGTAAAGCAAATGGAAGAAGATTCCTAGTCTTCTGATTCTTAAACTGTGCAAAATGCAACATACGAAATT
>CM043016.1:11675824-11905536 GCA_023690525.1 Holotrichia oblita | reverse complement strand
TTGTTGAATTTTTAAACTCTGAAGGTTGTGGAACAGATATTGTCGAAAAAAACGAGAAACTCGGCGTCCTGAGTGGAACAGATTGTACTCGGCGTCCTGAGTCTTGTACCGAAGAGATTTCGGCTCTATCTATCATAGTTGCCGAGATATTTCGAAAAAACCGAGAAATTTGCTAGCCGGGCATTTGTCGAATTTTTAAACTCTGAAGGGTGGAACAGATTGTACTCGGCGTCCTGAGTCTTGTACCGAAGAGATTTCGGCTCTATCTATCATAGTTGCCGAGATATTTCGAAAAAAACCGAGAAATTTGCTAGCCGGGCATTTGTTGAATTTTTAAACTCTGAAGGGTGGAACAGATTGTACTCGGCGTCCTGAGTCTTGTACCGAAGAGATTTCGGCTCTATCTATCATAGTTGCCGAGATATTTCGAAAAAACCGACAAATTTGCTAGCCGGGCATTTGTTGAATTTTTAAACTCTGAAGGGTGGAACAGATTGTACTCGGCGTCCTGAGTCTTGTACCGAAGAGATTTCGGCTCTATCTATCATAGTTGCCGAGATATTTCGAAAAAACCGAGAAATTTGCTAGCCGGGCATTTGTTGAATTTTTAAACTCTGAAGGGTGGAACAGATTGTACTCGGCGTCCTGAGTCTTGTACCGAAGAGATTTCGGCTCTATCTCTCATAGTTGCCGAGATATTTCGAAAAAACCGAGAAATTTGCTAGCCGGGCATTTGTTGAATTTTTAAACTCTGAAGGGTGGAACAGATTGTACTCGGCGTCCTGAGTCTTGTACCGAAGAGATTTCGGCTCTATCTATCATAGTTGCCGAGATATTTCGAAAAAACCGAGAAATTTGCTAGCCGGGCATTTGTTGAATTTTTAAACTTTGAAGGGTGGAACAGATTGTACTCGGCGTCCTGAGTCTTGTACCGAAGAGATTTCGGCTCTATCTCTCATAGTTGCCGAGATATTTCGAAAAAACCGAGAAATTTGCTAGCCGGGCATTTGTTGAATTTTTAAACTCTGAAGGGTGGAACAGATTGTACTCGGCGTCCTGAGTCTTGTACCGAAGAGATTTCGGCTCTATCTATCATAGTTGCCGAGATATTTCGAAAAAACCGAGAAATTTGCTAGCCGGGCATTTGTTGAATTTTTAAACTCTGAAGGGTGGAACAGATTGTACTCGGCGTCCTGAGTCTTGTACCGAAGAGATTTCGGCTCTATCTCTCATAGTTGCCGAGATATTTCGAAAAAACCGAGAAATTTGCTAGCCGGGCATTTGTTGAATTTTTAAACTCTGAAGGGTGGAACAGATTGTACTCGGCGTCCTGAGTCTTGTACCGAAGAGATTTCGGCTCTGTCTCTCATAGTTGCCGAGATATTTCGAAAAAACCGAGAAATTTGCTAGCCGGGCATTTGTTGAATTTTTAAACTCTGAAGGGTGGAACAGATTGTACTCGGCGTCCTGAGTCTTGTACCGAAGAGATTTCGGCTCTATCTCTCATAGTTGCCGAGATATTTCGAAAAAACCGAGAAATTTGCTAGCCGGGCATTTGTTGAATTTTTAAACTCTGAAGGGTGGAACAGATTGTACTCGGCGTCCTGAGTCTTGTACCGAAGAGATTTCGGCTCTGTCTCTCATAGTTGCCGAGATATTTCGAAAAAACCGAGAAATTTGCTAGCCGGGCATTTGTTGAATTTTTAAACTCTGAAGGGTGGAACAGATTGTACTCGGCGTCCTGAGTCTTGTACCGAAGAGATTTCGGCTCTATCTCTCATAGTTGCCGAGATATTTCGAAAAAACCGAGAAATTTGCTAGCCGGGCATTTGTTGAATTTTTAAACTCTGAAGGGTGGAACAGATTGTACTCGGCGTCCTGAGTCTTGTACCGAAGAGATTTCGGCTCTATCTATCATAGTTGCCGAGATATTTCGAAAAAACCGAGAAATTTGCTAGCCGGGCATTTGTTGAATTTTTAAACTCTGAAGGGTGGAACAGATTGTACTCGGCGTCCTGAGTCTTGTACCGAAGAGATTTCGGCTCTATCTCTCATAGTTGCCGAGATATTTCGAAAAAACCGAGAAATTTGCTAGCCGGGCATTTGTTGAATTTTTAAACTCTGAAGGGTGGAACAGATTGTACTCGGCGTCCTGAGTCTTGTACCGAAGAGATTTCGGCTCTGTCTCTCTTAATTGCCGAGATATTTCGAAAAAACCGAGAAATTTGCTAGCCGGGCATTTGTTGAATTTTTAAACTCTGGAGGGTGGAACAGATTGTACTCGGCGTCCTGAGTCTTGTACCGAAGAGATTTCGGCTCTATCTCTCATAGTTGCCGAGATATTTCGAAAAAACCGAGAAATTTGCTAGCCGGGCATTTGTTGAATTTTTAAACTCTGAAGGGTGGAACAGATTGTACTCGGCGTCCTGAGTCTTGTACCGAAGAGATTTCGGCTCTATCTATCATAGTTGCCGAGATATTTCGAAAAAACCGAGAAATTTGCTAGCCGGGCATTTGTTGAATTTTTAAACTCTGAAGGGTGGAACAGATTGTACTCGGCGTCCTGAGTCTTGTACCGAAGAGATTTCGGCTCTATCTCTCATAGTTGCCGAGATATTTCGAAAAAACCGAGAAATTTGCTAGCCGGGCATTTGTTGAATTTTTAAACTCTGAAGGGTGGAACAGATTGTACTCGGCGTCCTGAGTCTTGTACCGAAGAGATTTCGGCTCTATCTATCATAGTTGCCGAGATATTTCGAAAAAACCGAGAAATTTGCTAGCCGGGCATTTGTCGAATTTTTAAACTCTGAAGGGTGGAACAGATTGTACTCGGCGTCCTGAGTCTTGTACCGAAGAGATTTCGGCTCTATCTCTCATAGTTGCCGAGATATTTCGAAAAAACCGAGAAATTTGCTAGCCGGGCATTTGTCGAATTTTTAAACTCTGAAGGGTGGAACAGATTGTACTCGGCGTCCTGAGTCTTGTACCGAAGAGATTTCGGCTCTATCTATCATAGTTGCCGAGATATTTCGAAAAAACCGAGAAATTTGCTAGCCGGGCATTTGTTGAATTTTTAAACTCTGAAGGGTGGAACAGATTGTACTCGGCGTCCTGAGTCTTGTACCGAAGAGATTTCGGCTCTATCTATCATAGTTGCCGAGATATTTCGAAAAAACCGACAAATTTGCTAGCCGGGCATTTGTCGAATTTTTAAACTCTGAAGGGTGGAACAGATTGTACTCGGCGTCCTGAGTCTTGTACCGAAGAGATTTCGGCTCTATCTCTCATAGTTGCCGAGATATTTCGAAAAAACCGACAAATTTGCTAGCCGGGCATTTGTCGAATTTTTAAACTCTGAAGGGTGGAACAGATTGTACTCGGCGTCCTGAGTCTTGTACCGAAGAGATTTCGGCTCTATCTCTCATAGTTGCCGAGATATCGGCGTCCTGAGTTTTGTACCGAAGAGATTTCGGCTCTATCTCTCATAGTTGCCGAGATATTTCGAAAAAACCGACAAATTTGCTAGCCGGGCATTTGTCGAATTTTTAAACTCTGAAGGGTGGAACAGATTGTACTCGGCGTCCTGAGTTTTGTACCGAAGAGATTTCGGCTCTATCTATCATAGTTGCCGAGATATTTCGAAAAAACCGACAAATTTGCTAGCCGGGCATTTGTCGAATTTTTAAACTCTGAAGGGTGGAACAGATTGTACTCGGCGTCCTGAGTCTTGTACCGAAGAGATTTCGGCTCTATCTATCATAGTTGCCGAGATATTTCGAAAAAACCGAGAAATTTGCTAGCCGGGCATTTGTCGAATTTTTAAACTCTGAAGGGTGGAACAGATTGTACTCGGCGTCCTGAGTCTTGTACCGAAGAGATTTCGGCTCTATCTATCATAGTTGCCGAGATATTTCGAAAAAACCGACAAATTTGCTAGCCGGGCATTTGTCGAATTTTTAAACTCTGAAGGGTGGAACAGATTGTACTCGGCGTCCTGAGTTTTGTACCGAAGAGATTTCGGCTCTATCTATCATAGTTGCCGAGATATTTCGAAAAAAACCGAGAAATTTGCTAGCCGGGCATTTGTTGAATTTTTAAACTCTGAAGGGTGGAACAGATTGTACTCGGCGTCCTGAGTCTTGTACCGAAGAGATTTCGGCTCTATCTATCATAGTTGCCGAGATATTTCGAAAAAACCGAGAAATTTGCTAGCCGGGCATTTGTCGAATTTTTAAACTCTGAAGGGTGGAACAGATTGTACTCGGCGTCCTGAGTCTTGTACCGAAGAGATTTCGGCTCTATCTATCATAGTTGCCGAGATATTTCGAAAAAACCGAGAAATTTGCTAGCCGGGCATTTGTCGAATTTTTAAACTCTGAAGGGTGGAACAGATTGTACTCGGCGTCCTGAGTCTTGTACCGAAGAGATTTCGGCTCTATCTATCATAGTTGCCGAGATATTTCGAAAAAAAATTTGCCGAGAAATTTGCTAGCCGGGCATTTGTCGAATTTTTAAACTCTGAAGGGTGGAACAGATTGTACTCGGCGTCCTGAGTTTTGTACCGAAGAGATTTCGGCTCTATCTATCATAGTTGCCGAGATATTTCGAAAAAACCGAGAAATTTGCTAGCCGGGCATTTGTTGAATTTTTAAACTCTGAAGGGTGGAACAGATTGTACTCGGCGTCCTGAGTCTTGTACCGAAGAGATTTCGGCTCTATCTATCATAGTTGCCGAGATATTTCGAAAAAACCGAGAAATTTGCTAGCCGGGCATTTGTTGAATTTTTAAACTCTGAAGGGTGGAACAGATTGTACTCGGCGTCCTGAGTCTTGTACCGAAGAGATTTCGGCTCTATCTCTCATAGTTGCCGAGATATTTCAAAAAAACCGAGAAATTTGCTAGCCGGGCATTTGTTGAATTTTTAAACTCTGAAGGGTGGAACAGATTGTACTCGGCGTCCTGAGTCTTGTACCGAAGAGATTTCGGCTCTATCTCTCATAGTTGCCGAGATATTTCGAAAAAACCGAGAAATTTGCTAGCCGGGCATTTGTTGAATTTTTAAACTCTGAAGGGTGGAACAGATTGTACTCGGCGTCCTGAGTCTTGTACCGAAGAGATTTCGGCTCTATCTATCATAGTTGCCGAGATATTTCAAAAAAACCGAGAAATTTGCTAGCCGGGCATTTGTTGAATTTTTAAACTCTGGAGGGTGGAACAGATTGTACTCGGCGTCCTGAGTCTTGTACCGAAGAGATTTCGGCACTATCTATCATAGTTGCCGAGATATTTCAAAAAAACCGAGAAATTTGCTAGCCGGGCATTTG
Source organism: Holotrichia oblita (assembly GCA_023690525.1). NCBI lineage: Eukaryota > Metazoa > Arthropoda > Insecta > Coleoptera > Scarabaeidae > Holotrichia > Holotrichia oblita. Next base: position 11,900,211 of record CM043016.1, on the reverse strand, counting down.
TTGAATTTTTAAACTCTGAAGGGTGGAACAGATTGTACTCGACGTCCTGAGTCTTGTACCGAAGAGATTTCGGCTCTATCTATCATAGTTGCCGAGATATTTCGAAAAAACCGAGAAATTTGCTAGCCGGGCATTTGTCGAATTTTTAAACTCTGAAGGGTGGAACAGATTGTACTCGGCGTCCTGAGTCTTGTACCGAAGAGATTTCGGCTCTATCTATCATAATTGCCGAGATATTTCGAAAAAACCGAGAAATTTGCTAGCCGGGCATTTGTCGAATTTTTAAACTCTGAAGGGTGGAACAGATTGTACTCGGCGTCCTGAGTCTTGTACCGAAGAGATTTCGGCACTATCTATCATAGTTGCCGAGATATTTCGAAAAAACCGAGAAATTTGCTAGCCGGGCATTTGTTGAATTTTTAAACTCTGAAGGGTGGAACAGATTGTACTCGACGTCCTGAGTCTTGTACCGAAGAGATTTCGGCTCTATCTATCATAGTTGCCGAGATATTTCGAAAAAACCGAGAAATTTGCTAGCCGGGCATTTGTTGAATTTTTAAACTCTGAAGGGTGGAACAGATTGTACTCGGCGTCCTGAGTCTTGTACCGAAGAGATTTCGGCTCTATCTATCATAGTTGCCGAGATATTTCGAAAAAACCGAGAAATTTGCTAGCCGGGCATTTGTTGAATTTTTAAACTCTGAAGGGTGGAACAGATTGTACTCGGCGTCCTGAGTCTTGTACCGAAGAGATTTCGGCACTATCTATCATAGTTGCCGAGATATTTCAAAAAAACCGAGAAATTTGCTAGCCGGGCATTTGTTGAATTTTTAAACTCTGAAGGGTGGAACAGATTGTACTCGACGTCCTGAGTCTTGTACCGAAGAGATTTCGGCTCTATCTCTCATAGTTGCCGAGATATTTCGAAAAAACGGAGAAATTTGCTAGCCGTAGTAATATTTCAGGCAAAAGGGTCGAGTAATGCATCAACTATCAAGCACGTGTAATTGCACATATTCGTCTGTAATTTTTTTAACTGGAAAAAGCAGTCGTTTGACCTCACACTATAATAGCGCATGATAAGAGAGACTCAATTACTTTATGGTAAATTAGTTTTAAATTTCTCCGCTAATTTATGTGTAAACAATTCTTTAAGAATAAAATCGATAACAAATAAATGAGGGTGTATTGGGAAAAACGCTTGGACACGTCGATTTGTATTTTTAAATGCGCATTTTTTTCAAAAATAAAAATTATACAGGGTGTGTCATGTGACAGTGGCCAATACCAACTTTCTTATTTTAAATGGAAACCCCTGCATATTATTTATTTTTTGGGTTCTTTGGAAAATTCTAGACATAATTCATGTACAATGTCCCATACCTATCTTCAACTGTTTCGGAAATATTAAGTGTTTTCAGATTTATTACGAAAATTAACATTAAAAAAAGAAAATTATTTTATTTGACAAATTCGCTACATTACACTAAAAACCTAATAAGTAATACTGATTATTTCTTAATAATGTAAAAAAAAAAACAAAAAACATTAATGTCAATTACTACATTGACATTAATGTTCAAAATGCTCGCCGCGAACGTCTTGGCATCATGCTAATCTGGTATAGAAATGTCTTCTAACATTACTCAACATCTCAGGCGTGACTGATCTAATCGCAAGCGTGATTCGTCTTTTTAAGTCATCTAAGTTGAGGGGTTTAGTTTTGTATACAAGACTTTTGACATATCCCCACAAAAAGTAGTCTAATGGCGTCAGATCAGGAGATCGTGCTGGCCATTCTATCGATCCGCGCCTCCCTATCCACCGATTTGGAAGAATTTGGTTCAGGTACTGCCGGACATTGATTTGGAAATGGGGCGGTGTTCCATCTTGCTGAAACCATACTGTATTGGCAGGAACTTGTGGGTTTGCTGGATTAGGATATAAGTTTGCGAAAGTTGGCACGACATTATTTTGGAGCAGTTCTAAATATTTATCTCCACCATCCTCCTACCATCAATGAACAATGTGATTTCCAACAATTCCTGCCCAAACATTAACTTTTTCAGGATATTGCGTATGTTCCTCTCTCATCCAGTGAGGATTCTCATTAGACCAATAGCGGCAATTTTGACGATTAACATGGCCGTGTAGTGTAAATGTGCTCTCATCAGAAAATAAAATATCTTCTAATTGGATCACATTGTTATCTAACATTGCCATCATCTGTTCACAAAAATACGTTCTCCTATCGAAATCGTCTTCCATGAGCTCCTGAGTTGGCATCATTTTATAGGGATGCATTTTACTTTCCTTTAATACTCGAAAAATTGATGTGTGGCTAATGTTGAACAGTGGAGCTGCTTTTCGACCAGAATTATGCGGGTTTTCTTGAAACTCAAGCATAATATCCAATTTCGTATCATCACTTCCTGCATTGGCAGCTACTTTTTTAATATGTCTTACATGACCAAGTTCGCAAAACTGTTTTTCTATTTTGCTAATTGTTCCTTGGGATACAGGCGGCAAATTTGGAAATTTTTCGTGAAATAAGCGAGAAACTTCCATTTGTGTCCGTGTGTTATCTCCATAACCAATGGTTATTTTGTGCATTTCTGTTAAATGAACCATTTTTCTGATATTATTACGTACAGTTAACGAAATTCAAACGACAATAGCACTGACACTGATCACTACTGTCATGCAGGCAGACAACATGTTGCTAAGGCTATGAGTTTTTACGAAAATAATCAAAACGGTCTTTGTATTTGTTTAATTTCATATCAGTAAAAAGGAACGCAGCAATGGTTTTTGCTTACTTTATCAATATCAAGAGCTAAATGGGAAATAGATTTTTAGTGTAATGTAGCGAATTTGTGAAATAAAATAATTTTCTTTTTTTAACGTTAATTTTGGTAATAAATCTGAAAACACTTAATATTACCGAAACAGTTGAAGATAGGTATGGGAGATTGTACATGAATTATGTCTAGAATTTTCCGAAGAACCCAAAAAATAAATAATATGCAGGGGTTTCCATTTAAAATAAGAAAGTTGGTATTGGCCACTGTCACATGACACACCCTGTATAATTTTTTTTTTTTTTAAAATGCGCATACACCCTCATTTATTTGTTATCGAATTTATTCCATTTGGCTGTTCCACACTGTATGTATATAGACCGTTATGATAGGCAAAACCATAAAATTTCGCTACGCAGTTTGGGAGGAATTGCTCGATTTTGTCGACGGCGTAATCTCGTGCTTAGAAAAATTGCAAGTGAGCCGGCTACTGCCTATCCCAACATTCTTAATTTTATACCAATAAAACTACGTTTTCTACCGCCAAATACAGCAGCTGCATTACAATAACTCAACCAAGAAATAATCGAAGCTATTCAGTTTCATTTTAGTACAATAAGTCGATTGTGAACTGTTTCAAACTGGTCCACAAACGCTTCGTTACCGATCTACAGCGTGTTGAAGTTTAATTTAAAAAAAAAACAGTAAAAATTAGATTTTTCCAAAACGACTTGAGATATCATAATGAAATTTTAGGCGGGTTAATAGCTGTGGGAGACACATACTTTACAATATAACACGATGTTTTAGTCGTACCAGTGGCGCGCGTATTGGCACGTCACAGGCTATTTTTCAAGAATAAAATAGAACGCCGCTGATTTCTCTAAAAATAAAAATATGTTTTTATTCTTTGTTCAATTGTGAAGAAAAAAGCTCTCTTAACTTGTTATCGTACGATGTACCGTTTTTTAGTAAAAAAAAACATTTTAGTGCATATCCATTTATCATGTTTTATTCACTGACATATTGAATGAGTCTCGTGATTAATAATTTTGTATGTGTCGAATTTGTTGAAGTTCCTTATCATGCTATCGCTATACGAATGCCGAGATGACCGACATGCACTACATTTATGGACTTGCTGATGGCAATGCATTAGATGCTAGGCGGTTGTATACTGAAAGATTTCCTGGCCGTATTGCTCCTGATAGAAAAACTTTCAAAAGTATTCATCGGCGTCTTTATGAAACAGGCACATTAAGACGAAATGGAAGAGCAGGAAGGCCAAGGATAGCAAGAACGGTAGAGCTGGAAGAGGGTGTGCTAGACATGATTGAAGAAGATCGAGGTACTTCTACTCGAAAAATTTCTGACACTTTGGATGTAAGTAATAGGACTATTTGGCACATTCTGGAAGAAAATTTGTTGTATCCATTCCATATACAACGCGTTCAAGCACTTCTTCCTGCTGATTTTCCTGCTCGCATTGCATTCTGTCAATGGCTTTTTTGCACAAAATGGTTCAAATCCCTCAATTCCTGATGATGATTCTGTTCACCGATGAAGCGAACTTTTCAAGAAAAGCAATACGCAATTTCCATAATAACCATGTTTGGTGTGACGAAAATCCACATGAAATTGTTGAAGATCGTTTTCAACATCAGTTTTCGTTTAGAACGTTTAGCTTGGGACTGTGGGTGACTGCCTAATCGGACCGGTATTATCACCAGGGAGACTTACCGGGGAAGTGTATCAGAACTTTTTGGAAAACACGCTCCCTGGATTTCTGGAGCCCCATTAGCAATTAGAGATGCAATATGGTCTAGGCACGATGGCGCACCAGCCCACTTTAGTCAAGTAGCTCGTGATTTCTTAACACAAGCATACGGAAATCGCTGGATTGGCCGAAGTGGACCTCACTTACGACCTGCACGATCTCCGGACTTAAATCCGCTGGATTTTTTCCTGTGGGGTCATTTGAAGTCCTTGGTGTACGCTACTCTATTGGAAAACGTAGAAGACTTAAGAAATCGAATCATTGCTGGGTGCAATTCAATTAAAACCGATCCTGGTGTTTTTGAGAAAGTTCGCCAGTCAATGAGGAGAAGATTGGATTTTTGCATCCGAGCTCGAGGTAGTCACTTTGCACAGTTTTTGTTTGGTTGGTAAAATTGTTGGTTTGGTAAAATATTTGTTTTTGCCCTTGAATAAAATCCTTGTTCTTTAAAATTTTGGACATGCACTAAAATGTTTTTTTTTTTTACTAAAAAACGATACGTCGTACGATAAAAAGTTAAGAGAGCTTTTGTCTTCACAATTGAACAAAGAATAAAAACATATTTTTATTTTTAGAAAAATCAGCTGCGTCCTATTTGTTTCTTGAAAATTAGCCTATGACGTGTCAATACGCGCGCCACTGGTACGACTAAAACATCGTGTTGTATTGCAAAGTATGTGTCTCCCACAGCTATTAACACGCCTAAAATTTCATTATGATATCTCAAGTCGTTTTGGAAAAATCTAATTTTTACTGTTTTTTTTTTAAATTAAACTTCAACACGCTGTAGATCGGTAACGAAACGTTTGCGGACCTATGTTTATAGGAACTTTTTTGTATAAAATGACCCGGGCAATCACCCCCTTTAATATTGCCGCATCTTTTTTAAACACCCTGTATATACGTCTTTATATCATTTTTCAATTCATCATTTCAATAGTAAGATTTGACAAATTCGGCTTTGAATTGAATATAATATAATCAACAAAAATATAAATCCATGGCAATCTATCAAATTGTGTTACATAACCCACAACACCCCCCATTACCTATGTTGTGATCAACTCCCCTTAAAAAAAGCTAGTAATTGTGTATGATTTGTGATTTAAACTTCACGGAAGGCTAAGGTCTAAGGTCGGGGTACCAAACTAGTTGGCAACCTGTCGCCTCGCGACTGACGCAAAATTGTCACCAAACTCTTTGGGTATTTCTATTATTTTTGACAAGATTATTTGACAGTTCATATTTATTATCCGGGTTTAATTTATCGTTTACTATTCTCCAGAGTGTTTTGGTCTTGTTAGAAAAAAACGATTTAGTTTGGTATGATAATAATGGTGCTTTTCACTTTGTTTTAACCAAAAAAAAAAGATCCTGCAACTCGCTAGAGCTGGTCGTAACATCATTGTTAACCCAGTCATGATTTGACTTCCTAGCGTTTCGCGTTTTTTTCCGCTTCGGCGAGCATGACATATCAAAACACCACAAGCTTATGAGATCATCGGTAGCAATTCAAAGATCAGTTGACACATATGCATGTGATACAGACAGTTTCTTGCAAACATTGAATAAGGAAATTCTTTTTTCAAGTGACTCGAACAGTATTTGTTTAGACGACGACCTGTCAAACTAAAATTTTGTGTCAACTCGGGAAATCAGCAACAGAATGTTACGAACTGTTACAGACAGTTCGTGGTGATAATTGTCTATCACGTGCATCAGTGTTTGAGTGGTATAGAAGGTTTAAAGATGGTAGGGAGTCATGGACGTCCTCGAACTTCTCAAACCGACTTGAACATCGAAAAGTGAAATAAATTGTTTAGAAAAATCATTGATTAGGTGTGAGAGCTATTGCAGAGCAAGCAAGTCTTAATAGGGAAGTGGTAAAATAGATTTTGCATGAAGAGGATAACATGAAAAAAGGTTTGTGCAGACTGCTTTCTCCAAACCAAAAACCCAAACGAATGAACGTTTGTGCTGAGGTTTTGCGAACCATCGAAACTAACCCGACCGTTTTGGAAAGGGTAATAACATGTGACGAAATATGGATTTTTCAATTTGATCTCGAAACTAAGCGCAAATCTCTGCATTGGAAGACTCCCGATTCACCAAGAGTGAAAAAATCAAGGACGAGCAAATCGAAATTTGAAGCCATCTTGCTTGTTTTCTTTGATATTCGTTGAGTTATCTAAACTAATTGGGTTCCAGAGGGTCAAACAATTAACCAGGATTATTATTTAGACGTTTTCAAAATTCTTCGTGCAAAAATTCGGCATTTATATTGTATTATTTTGACCATGTCTATGTTCTTTAATTTGAACCATGACAATATGTATTATTATGCTAGTATTTCACAGCAAGCTGGTTTCTTCTGCTTTGGTCCTGTATACGGTTCCGGGGAACAAGTACCAGTCCATGGGGATGAGTCAGTCTGTTTTATATTAGTTGTTTTCACCCAATACCCTCCGCACGATGTTACAGGTGCTAAATATCATTGCCTTTTGTATTTGCATGTGTATTTGTGATGGTAATCCTAGACTCTCAAGACCTTGATACAGTCTGTAGGGGATCTCGCCTGTAGCTCCTATTACTATAAGCACAATCTCAACCTGCTGCTGGTGCCATAGCTTCTTGATCTCGTTCGCCAGGGGTAAGTATTTGGAGATCTTCTCTTCATGTTTTTTGGCTATATTGTGTGGCAGGGGGATTGCGACATCTATGATGTAAGTCTTCTTTTCCAGAATGTCTACGAAGACAATGTCCGGAACATTGGCGGCAATGGTGTTATCGGTCGGGACCTCCCAATCCCAGAGGAGCTTATACCGATCATTCACAATCGCTTTTTGAGGTGAGTATCTGTAATACGACATCTTTTCGACTTCTATACCGAAGATCTCACACAATTTCAGATGTAAGATGTTTGCGACACTATTGTGGCGTTCAGTATATTCCTTCGGTGCTAACACCGTGCCAGATGGTCTTCCTACCACATACTCTGCATTTATCATTGCGCATTTCCGGGTCTCGCAATATATGCTTCCTGTACGCTTTAGTGGCAACTACCTGGCATTGAATAGCGAATACGAAACCTTCGGTTTCAGCGTACAGATCTCCTCGCGTTAGCCAGGCAAATGTGGCTTTCCGGTCAATTTGTGGGTCCTCCAGTTGTGTCGGATATCTACCATGCAAAGCTTTTTGTTTCCATTGCCGCACAACGCCCGGTACATCCTCTGACTCCCTGAGAAAGCCGTGATTTTCGTGCTTTAACTTGAGGGGGATAAAGTCATCATTTCGAACAACCGCCTCGTGTATTACGCTGATCCGATACGCGATTCCTTTTTTCACAAAAATAGGCTCTAAGGTTTGTCACCTGACGCTTGTGTTGGTCAGCCGCCTTCGGGACTCCTCTCCCTCCCTCTACTCTAGGCAGATGGAATCTCTCCACGGCACTCTTCGGGTGATGAGCTCTATGATGGTTGTAGTCTGATATCCGAGGTACTTATAATGATCCTGCTCTTCCATTATATATATATATATTCCTCATCATTCATGACGTAATCTTCGCTGTGCTGCCATCGTCCTCCCGTCATCGTGTGGACCTTGCATTTGTCCAAACCGTAGTTCATGCCGATGTCATCACTAAATGTTTTTGCTGTCTTCAGTAGATCATCGAGGTGTGGTCTATTGGTCGCATAAATTTTCAAGTCGTCGATGTAAAGTAGATGGTTAATAGTTGTGTTTGTTCCACTGAAGGTGTACCCGTGCTTTCTGCTTCGCAATGCTGTTGTTAGCGGTCGCAAGGCTAAACAAAACCATAGTGGGCTCAGTGCATCTCCCTGGAATATCCCCTTCGGATCGGTATTTCTTCAGATACTATTCGCTTCGTTGGCGTTTGGAGCACGACTGTAGTTCTCCATCCAGAGATAGTCTCTTGGAAAAAATGTGTTATGCGCGAATCTACACGGTACATCTCTAAAACTCGCAGCAGCCACGAGTGTGGGACACTGTCAAATGCCTTCTGGTAGTCTATGAAGGCTGTACACAGAGCTTTCTTTTGTTTTTTTGCTTCCCCCGTGATCACCGCGTCGATAATGAGTTGCTCCTTGCATCCTTGGGAGCTCGTCCTGCACCCCTTCTGCTCTTCATCTATCAGTTTGTTGGCTTCCAGATGTTCATATACTTTATTTGCCAGTATGGATGTAAAGAGCTTGTATATTGTCGGCAGGCACGTGATCGGCCTGTACTTGTCGGGGTCTTCGGATGCCACTCGCGTTTTCGGGATGAGGTGGGTGATTCCCTGGGTCAAGAAAGCAGGTGTTTTGTTTCCAGGTGATTCCAGCATTCCATTCATACAGTTTGCGAGCGCTTAGTGCGTAGTCCGGAACTTCTTATACCAGTAGTTGTGTAAGATGGATTATTATTTAGACGTTTTGAAAATTCTTCGTGCAAAAATTCGAAAGAAAATGCCTGATTTATTGAAGAGGAAGGCATTTATATTGTATTATTTTGACCATGTCTATGTTCTTTAATTTGAACCATGACAATATGTATTATTATTATTATCATGACAATGCGCTAGCTCACAACGCTCTAAAAGTTAAAAAGTTTTTGGCCAAACACCCGATCATGCTAAAAGGAACTCGTCACGAGTCTGTAGATGAGGTCAAGGCAAAAACGGCACAGATGCTCAACAGCTTGTCTGAAGATAACTTTTAAAACTGCTTCGCGCAATGGTAACTTTGAATGGAGGGGTGTGTGGCTCCGGAAGGGAATTATTTTGAAGGGGATAATTTCTAAAGCCCTAGTCTCGTTATTTAATTGTCAGATCGTGTAGTCCATATGTAGATCTAACATAAGTTTGCTGTTAAAAATCCCAATTTTTATTGATTTTATTGATTCAAAAAATGTTCGTAACTCAAGAAATCTGGTTGAAAAATGTCTGATGCAATTACTTATTTCGTACTAACAGAATAATTACTTGATTACCCTGGCTTTAAGAACTCTAGCGGTCTATCAGTTGGTGACTGACTAGGACCTTATGCCTAGTTGAATCTACGGTGGTCAGATCGCGCTGTCGACGGTCAACGATTATGATATCGAAGGCTTTCACGGTTTTAACTATAATATCGCAATAAAATCTATGAAGGAAGGTAGGAAGACAATATTATATAGGGTAATGATAAACTGTAATTATTATACTCGTATTATTGATATATTTTATTAGTTTTTACAGAAATTTGTTTTTAACAGCATGTTTCAAGACTCTACTTATTCTTTCGATATATTCCTCATTATTTGATAAATTAAGATTGAAGAGGGTTTCACCTTCTTCTTGCGAGTCACTCCTTATCTTTTCAGCGACATTTAACGTTTCTCCAGTTTCGGCTAGCACAATTTTCGTAACAGATAGGGATGCCATTATTCCATATTTACAGAATTTTCTCCAGTCATCTTTGAATGCATCGTATGGATAGATTTTATCGGCGTCGTTACCTAATTTTTCCAAGAAATCTTTCAAATTTTCATAGTAGTAGTCCAAATAAAAGTCTAATTTATCCAAATTTTCTTGAGTGATGGCCGAACAATAAAAGAAGTTTGATAAATCCATTACAGGTAAAGTTTGTCTTACAATTTGGAAATCGACAAGTCGCAAGTCTACGGGCTTTTTACCATCTTTCTAAAAATTAAAGAAATTGTTATTTAAACCTGGTTTTAGTGATGAGATTTTGAGGTACTTACATCATATTTAAACTGCATATTATTCATCCAACAATCACCGTGAGTTATGATTTTATGATTGCGATTACAATTTATAGTTTCTTCTACAAATTCGTAAAAGTTTTCCAAGGATTCCTCCAGTTTTTCGAGGACGATACTATCAATCCTTCCATTCCCATGTTCTTTTAAAACATCGAGTGAATTCATCAGAATCGATTTGAAATCAAAATGTTTGTATAAGTCCATCGTATCGTCTCCGATTGTTTGGCATAAATTTGCAAAAACATCACCTTGTTGGTCTTTGAGAGCGTACGATACTCCGTGGAATTTAGCGTAATTCTTAAGCACCATTAAGATGTGATCTTCATCCAGAAGCTTCTTCTTATCGAACACCTTAAAACCCAAATCGTTTAAATTTTCCAAAAGCAAAAACTCGCGTGATTCTTCAGCGTTCGAATTATAACATTTGGGTGTTAGATTTAATTCTTGCCCAATTTTCTCTTGTAAAAATTTGTTGTAAGCTGGAAAAAGTTTGGTGTAGACGGCGACTTCTCGTTTAAAAATCATACGTGTATTTAAGGCGACGCGTAATTTTTCATCTTTCGGAGCTGCTTTCACGAAGAGATCGAAACTCGTTTCCCCTTTCTTAACGGTAATCGCTTTCGTTACACCCAAATATCCATCGCCAAGATTAGGCCCATCTCGATAGATAATTTCAGCATCTTCTATCCCTTTTTCTACTAAGAAATCGCGTAGAATTTCTTTAATGTCACTCTCGTTGATAGTATCGTCAATAGTCATATTTAAATGCACAACTAAAATGTGTTTTAACAAACTTTGCACTATTAAACTGTGTCTTGAATGATGTTTATATATAAAGTGATCATGTATTGATATTGACGTCTTAAAAAATGCAACGTAATCAGAGAACTAGTAACTTTAATGCATACTCATTGCTGCTATCAACGATACTTTCAAGTGCTTATGTATTAAATAGTGTAATATTGAAATGATGAAATTGCGAATTCATTCAGCATTCAATGAAACTAATTTAAATAAAAGAATTGAGTGCCCTGTGAAGCATCCGAACATTCGTTTATAAATCGTGAATGAGATTCCACAAGCAATTCTTGCTGTCACTTTTTATGCTGAAATATGCAGATGACAGTTTGTGAACTTGCTACTTTTCCTTGCAGGGATTTTTGAGAGATCAAAGTTGATGTCCCAAAGAGAAATTGCTGAGTAGCGTTTAAGAAATAGTTTCAGTCATCCACACACAAAAATTACAAATTTTAAATGTACTACATAAGTACTTTCTATAAATAACCATTAATTGTCGAATTCTCATTTTAACAGTTGGCAAGAGATAACAAATATATGGCCAGGAAAAAAGGGTGATTGGTGAGAATGGCCTATTAAAAGTAGTATACTAGCGCAATGGAATTTTAAAACAAAATTTTTTAGTTCGATATAGTTGAATATAAACTATCACGTGATTAAATATCACTTCCGGTTAACCGTAAGAACCGGAAGTGGGCATCAACTTCGATTTCTTAAATAGCATGCTATAAATTAAATTCCAAATTCAGCTTCTACGATAAATTTTACACATATTTCATGTATCATACCCTACACCTATTTATATATATTGGCTACGCGCTGGACCCTCCCAGTAACCACGGCCTTTTACTTTATACTGATTATTTAAACAAATATAATAAATACTAGGAACACTAACTGGCCCTAAATTGATAAAGATATTTTATGTTAATTACGGAGCGGACTGGACTCCTCAGTGGCCTGCCGGGGAGTGGGACAGGATCGTACCACCTGACACTCTGCTATAATACCATGTAAGACGATATATTCGAATTTACCGTACAGTTCTGAACAAAAGTCACCTGTTTGCTCGTTGTCGGTTAAAACTGTTACATTTTTTAACTATTAAGAATTTATAACAATTAATTAGAATAAAATAACATTTCCAATATATACACCGTGTTTCATGTAACTAGCACATTAGACGTTTTTGTGCTTACAACACGAATTTTTTTCCAGAAGTTTTGCCTTCTCACATAATTGACCGCAATCTTTCAAGTTAAAATATTTTTAAACTCGTGCAACTTGTGGTTACACCGGAAGTAGGCGCCATCTTTGTTATTTTAAATGTGACACCCTGTATTTTATTTGAGATATGAATTGCTTATTTATATAGAAGAACAGAGATACTGGATTCGATTATTTCAAAGTCAACCGTTTCGGAGATATTCAACTGTTTTCCATTTTTAGGGCACTTGATCATAAATTTTAAAAGTTCTTTATCTGAGACATGAAGAAAGATAAACAATTGAAATTTGTTCCTGAGATAGTCAAAGTATTGTCCTATTCGAATATCACCAGGTTTAGCAATAATATTACACAGGGTGTTCTCTAATTAATTTACAATTATACACATTTCAAATGCAAGGAACTCATTTTTTCAAATGATACACCCTGTATATTTTAGCCTTTTCTGAAGCAGAAAAAAATTGCCTTACGATCCACTGTTACATTCCCTATACCTATCTCTAGAGGCTTTTGAGTTATTGGGGAGATCAGCCTGAAGGCCTGATATTTTGCCAAATAACAAAAGAGGTTTAATTTTGGCGATAAAATATGCCTACAGTAACGAGCAATTTTTGTTTCAACAATTTCACTAGAAACATTGATGTATCAAAATCACAAGCCGTAGGCGAGTGGGTTTGCATCAATGTTTCATATGCAATAAATAATTGCTTAAAGCAACAAATTTGAGTGGTCGATGAGCAAATTTAATAGTCATTTGTAAACATGTTAGGCGCATGGAAAAAAAGTCTTCTAGTTCAAAACCAAAAATTTATTGATTGCGAAAACATTTTTGATCTCCCGGTATAAGTCAAACAAAGAAAACAAAAACAAATCTAAAAACAAAATCACAGCAAGTGCTCAATATGTCCACCGCCTACTTCAATGCATTTATTTAACCTTGTTTGGAGCTGGTCAGTCGTTGCACGTTCAATCATTTGAACTTCAATTTGGTCAAATGCTCTTCGCACCCTATCCTCTAGTTCTTGCCTGGAGTTAACTGGTGTTGCATAGACCTCTTTTTTATGTAACTCCATAAAAAAAAGCCAACTGGAGTTAAATCCGGAGATCTAGCAGGCTAAAGACATGGACCAAACCACCTATCTTCAAATAGCTGGGTCAAATCTTGATATGCAGCATGAGTAGAGTGAGCTGGAGCTCCATCCAGTTGAAACCAATAATAGTTTTGGTGTGGCATGTCATTGACTATGTTTGCCACCACTTCCCTAATGATAAAATACCCTTCCCCACCATATTATGGCAAATACATTAAAACTAAATCGATATTGAAAATAGCTTAGTCGTGAAAAGTGGGGATTTTCATCTGCCCAAAAATGACAATTTTTATTATTTACAACGCCTTACCTGGTAAACTTGGATTCATCCGACCATAATGTTACGAATAGTTAGCCACTATTCTTCTCTTAGCGTCTCCATTTCTCAGTTCGTGGACTTTCCTTTGTGCATATGGGTGCCATTTGTTCTTTGCTAGAACGCATTGAATTGACGTCATACTAATATCTAAATCCACCTTTGCTTTACGTATCGAAGCATGGGGATAAGTTGTGAAATATCCCAGAATATTAATTTCGTTGTTTCCTTCACCTGTTACTGGCTTAGTACAATTTCTTTTTGTGTTCATATTCCAATGTCGGAAAATATGTGTTTGAATTTTTGCAAATTTGAAGCGATTCATCGGAGGTAAATTCGGGTATCTCTGATTGAACACACGGCAAGTTCTACTTATTATGCGATTACATTCTCCGTTAATGCAAAATTAATTAAGAATACTTTCATTTGGATAATTATTATTATAGCCTTCCATTATGCACTAATAAAATCATTCAGTAAAGTACAAAAAATATCCAAGCATCAAATTAATAACACTGACAGCGAACGAAATTTTGACAACTAATCCTTTTGTTACTTCCATTGCATTCTTGAAATTGTGTGTGATAAATGGCAAAATATCGGGCCTTTAGGCTGATCTCCCCAATATCTCAAAAACCTCTAGAGATAGGTATAGGGAATGTAACAGTGGATCGAAAGACAATTTTTTTCTTTTCTTTTCCAAAAATGCAATAATATATAGGTTGTTCCATTTAAATAAACAAAGTAACCTGTCGTACAGACAAAACTGAACATCCTGTATATAATAAAATATTTTCTTGCTATAGAGAACTTCATTCTAAACATCTTTTGTTAAGAACATTTTAAGAACAAAGCCACAATCAGCCGATCCCAGGAAGATGCCACATCCTGTATATATTAATGTCAGTGTCTATTATCGTACTCTTGCCATGCGCGGGTATCATGAATTATGTACATTCGTAAACATTACTCGGCATTATTAGCATCAGGCAGGTGAATTGTATATTTTAAACTCTAAATATTACGTGAGATAAGATGCATATTATTTTTTCCTGGCTATATGCACTTGCTGTTTTCGTCCCTGTATTATTTGAATTAGTTTGAATGAATACTGAATTAACCCACAAGTTAGTACAAAACACTTGAATCTAGTATCGTTGATAGGAGCAATGAGTATGCATTAAAGTCGTTAGTTCTCTGATTACGTTGCATTTTTTTAAGATATCTATATCAATACATGCATCGCTTTATATATAACCATCATTCAAGATACAATTTAATAGTGTTTAATAGTTTGTTAAAACACGTTTTAGTTGAGCATTTAAATATGACTATTGACGATCCTATCAACGAGAGCGACATTAAAGAAATTCTACGCGATTTCTTAGCAGAAAAAGGGATAGAAGATGCTGAAATTATCTATCGAGACGGGCCTAATCTTGGCGATGGATATTTGGGTGTAACGAAAGCGATTACCGTTAAGAAAGGGGAAACGAGTTTCGATCTCTTCCTGAAAGCAGCTCCGAAAGATGAAAAATTACGCCTCGCCTTAAATACGCACTTGGTTTTTAAACGAGAAGTCACCGTTTACACCAAACTCTTTCCAGCTTACAACAAATTTTTACAAGAGAAAATCGGACAAGAATTAAATCTAACACCCAAATGTTATAATTCGAACGCTGAAGAATCACGCGAGTTTTTGCTTTTGGAAAATTTAAACGATTTGGGTTTTAAGGTGTTCGATAAGAAGAAGCTTCTGGATGAAGATCACATCTTAATGGTGCTTAAGAATTACGCTAAATTCCACGGAGTATCGTACGCTCTCAAAGAGCAACGAGGTGATGTTTTCGCAAATTTGTGCCAAACAATCGCAGACGATACGATCTTATTATTATTCAAACATTTTAATTTAAAAACGACCCTAAGTGATTCTGTGGCTGTTTTAAAAGAATATGGGAATGGAAAAATTGATAGCAGCACCTTCGAAACAGTGGAGAAACTAATCGAAAACTTCTACGAATTTATAAAAGAAACTATAAATTGCAATCATGATCAAACAATCTTAGTTCATGGAGATTGCTGGATAAATAATATGCAGTTTAAATATGATGTAAGTAGCTGTAAATTTCATCATTAAAACCAGAGGTTTAAATAACAAATTCTTTAATTTTTAGGAAGATACTAAAAAACCCGTAGATTTGCGACTTGTCGATTTCCAACTTGTAAGAAAAACTTTACCTGTAATAGATTTATCAAACTTCTTTTATTGTTCGGCCATCACCCAGGAAAATTTGGATAAATTAGACTTTTATTTGGACTATTACTATGAAAATTTGAAAGATGTCTTGAAGAAATTAGGCAGCAACGCAGATAAAATCTATCCATACGACAAATTTAAGGAAAACTGGAGAAAATTTGGTAAATATGGAATTATCATGACTCTAGGTGGGTCGAGAATTGTGCTAGCCGATGCTGGAGAAACGGTAAATGTGGCTGAGAAGATAAGGACCGACCCGGAAGAAGCGGATAAAACTCTGTTTTCAGTTAATTTATCAAATAATGATGAATATGTTGATAGAATGAGTAGAGTCTTGAAACATGCTGTTAAAAATAAATATTTGTAGGAATTCAAAGACGAAATAAATTTAACTGCAAATTGCCTAATCAATGCATTGCAATCAGCGTCATTTGTGTAATAAGTAATGTCTTCCCCCCTTTGAAGAGCATATCAAACTTTCTTCCGGCGCTGATTCGGTCGTCTTCGTTCGGTGGAGATTAATACCCAACTACAGGGTGCCCGGATTTCGTAGGGGCAACTTCTTTGTTTGAAGACAAAAAAGTGTAGATTTAAAAACACACTAAGAATCCATTTTAAAATTTTACTTGTCCATATACTTCATTTGTTTAATATTGAAGAAAAACTGTAATCTTCTAATTTCTTTTATTTGCCGTAACTTTTTTGTTACTTGAAATATTAAGATGCGGTTTGAAGCAATTCAAATTGTAATCTAAATACTTGTATTAACGCTTAATAAAACAAATTTTTTTGCGCAAATTTTTAGTAATCTCACATAACCTCAAAATTTTAAATTGGAACCATGCAATTTTTGTGGCTGTTTTAAAAGGAGATTTCCTTCTGAATACAATCATGTATCGCATGATATGAAAATTTTGTCAAAATTTGGAAAATTAAGCTTATTCTGATTACGGGCAGACATCACAACTTTTTGTTTATCGCGTTATCTGTGATAACAATACGGTTGTTAAATTTTAACAATCTTATTACAATTAAGACGGTGACTCTGAGCTCAAAACCAGAACTACCACTTCAAGATGATTTGAATTTTATCGATGCAGTAGTGGATTGGGGAGTCCCATGGTCAGGTACAAATTAATGCACTTAAACATATGTAGTTTAAGAAACAAGTTTGCACATCTTGAGGCCTTATTGACTAAATCTGAATTTCCTAGTATTGTATGTTTGTCAGAACACTGGCTGACAAACCATGAAATACACAACATAGTAATTGAAAATTATAGACTCGTTAACTTTTATACTCGTTCTACTTTGAGAGAGGGCGGAGTGGCCATATTTGTGCAGAATTGAGTTTGTTCTGTTGAGCCATTGGAACAAGAGTTTGAATATACTTATGCCACAGTGTCCATAGGTGCTGAGTCGTGTATTGTGGTTTGCTTGTACAGGTCGCCGATAGGGAGCCTGGGTACTTTTAGGGATAAATTATTTGATCTACTCGACAAAGTGAGTGATTTGGGTCAAACTGTAATAGTATGTGGAGATTTTAATGTAAATTTTTTGAACGGGGCAGGTTCAGCGAGTGTTTTGACCATTTTCAAATGCTTCAATCTCATACCTTATGTAACAGACCCTACAAGAATTACGTCCACGTCATCTACAATGATTGACAATATTTTCGCAGATGCCTCAGATAATAAGTATGTTTGCTCAGTAGGAAGTTCGGATTTCTCTGATCACGGCTGGCAGGTCCTGGAAATAGCAGGTATGTAGGGGAGACTAGTGTAAAATGATCCCTCAGAGTATAATGATCCCCCTCGATTTGAACGAATTTACTAACCCCACCTAGGATCAAACGTATGCATTACGTCCCATCTGTATTACATCCACACAGACAGTAGTTTTGGAACATGCGCAGGTGTTATAACAAAATTATTTGTGAAACATTGAAAGTCGTTGCTTTTATCTAAGGTAAGGGTTCTTTTTATTGTTCGTAAACTTCATGTTTTTATGGTGTGTTATTATCGCCTTTGTTATAAAAGTATTAAACTGTCTTCCGAGTGTAACATTCCATATTGTTTCGGTTTGAATTATTTTGTGCAAGGTTATGTTTTTACCCAAAGTGTAAAAATGCAATTTGGGGTAATATGATCCCGCGCAGTATGTGCATAATGATCCCGGGGATCATATTACCCAAACATTATTGTTGTTGTTCTAGATGCCACGTAAATATATACGTAAGACAACCCGTCAGGGATGGGATGCGGAGGCGATGGTGGCGGCTTTAAAGGATGTAAAAGAAGGTGCGCCATATAAAACTTCCAGTCATGTCCTTAAAAAGAAGAGCGAAAGGCACTAATAAATGTGCAACCGGAGCAGAAAAAATACTATAGGTGGCAAACAACCTGTATTTTCTAAGGACCAAGAAAAGGAGCTGGTAGCCCATCTACATGACATGGAAACCAGAATGTACGGACTCACAATTAAGGATGTCATGAAACTGGCCTTTCAGTTGGCTGAACAGAACAAGCTGAAACACCCATTTTCCAATGAAAAACGGAAAGCTGGATATGAATGGCTCAGGGGCTTTCGCATGCGAAACCCTGACATCACTCTTCGCTCTCCAGAAGCCACCTCAGCGGCACGAGCTAGGGCTTTCAATAAACCGGTTGTGGACAAGTTATTCAGGATACTTCGTGAAATACAAGATGATAAACAATTCCCATCTCATAGGATCTATAACGTGGACGAAACCGGCCTTAGTATATACCGTCCCAACAAGGAATACCAAGACATTTGCTAAAACAGGCCGTAAACAAGTGGCAAGAGTAACGTCAGCGGAAAAGGGGAAACCACTACAGCAGTGATTTGCATGTCTGCATCCGGAATCTTCGTCCCGCCGATGCTTATCTTCAAAAGGGTCCGTATGAATTTGGCGCTCATGGACGGTGCTCCACCTGGATCTGTGTACGCATGCAATCCATCGGGCTGGATGAGGACGGAAGTATTTGCTGAATGGTTCGACCATTTTCTGCGCCACGTGAAACCAACAGCAGATGATCCCGTCCTCCTAATTCTAGATGGACATTTGTCCCATACGAAAGACTTGGACGATATAAAAAAGGCCCGCGAGTGCCATGTCACCATCTTATGCCTACCCCCACACTGTACACACAAAGCTTTGGAACGATGGATGAATAACAATCCCGGCAGAGTCGTAACCGTCCAACAAATAAGCAGGATATTTAGTGAATCCTACCTCAAATCCGCAGTTCCACTCAATGCCATTAATGGATTTCTAAAATGTGGAATTTGCCCGTACAATGCTGACGTTTTCTCCGAAGTGGACTTCATTGCTGCTCAAACTACTGATCAAGATGAAGAAGTTGAGCTAAATGAAGAACCTGTCATACCTGCGGCAGTCTTCGACGAACCTGTGTCTCCTAAATCAGCAACAATCTTAGATGAGTTTCGGAAAGCTCCTGCCGAACCAACACCAAATTCTACTGGACCTACGCCAAATCCTGTGAAGGTTACAATTAACTCTACTGATCCTGCAATGAGAGTAAGAAGTTGTACTCCACCACCTGCAAGAAATACGGGCATAAACGAAAGGGCCTCCACTTCCTTCACAGTTTCTCCGCGTGATATACTGCCGTTACCGAAAATACTTGGGAAACGGTCTCTGAAAAGAAAATCAACTGGAACAAAAATTCTCACCAGCAGTCCATATAAAAATGCGCTAGAGGAAGAAAAATCAGGAAGGAAGCATTAGAGCTCAAGCGTAAACGGCGCATAGACATGAGAGCCAACAAAAAATTTAAACTAAATACAAAAATGACAAATAAAGCAAATAAGCAAAAGAAGACAAACAAAAAAGAAATTTCTGATTCCGGCGATGCTACCGATGATGACACCGAATGCATGTATTGCACTTCAAAGTATTCAATGGACAAAGGCGGAGAATGATGGATATGTTGTTCTCTATGCGGAAAGTGGGGCCATGACCAGTGCGCTGGAGTTGATGATGACTGTTCAGCCTACGTGTGTGATATGTACACATTGCATGAATATTAAATCTGTCTTTCAATCGAATATCATGGAGTTATTTTGTCGCATGAGGGAGGGATCATATTATACACAGGTGTGTATAAAACGATCCTTCTGTAGTGTTTCACAGTAAAATTAAAAAATATATCAACAATAACAATGTACACGTATTTTGTTGTAGCAAATTGTGCACAATAGTCCATAGTTTAAACTCACATTAATTAGCAAAATTAAATTACATTAATAATATTTTTGAAGAATTGTTTACCTTAAAGGAATCATTTTATACCAGTCTCCCCTACAAATCACTTCCGATATTTGAATATAGGCGAACGTTTTCACGGGAAGCAATTGCTCACTTCCGGACTGCGCTTGCTGCTGAGAATTGGCAAAGTGTATTCACGGCCATGGGTGATGTATTTGAAGAGTTCTACAGGATATACTTATATTATTTCGATTTGTCATTTCTCATGGTAAAGCACACTGGTATTGAATGGTACACGCGTAATTTGGCTATAAAGGCCAACCAACTTCGTGATCCCTATGACACATAAAAATAATAAAGATCCAACTTTACTAGATGTATATCTCAAACAGAAAGAGATCTATCAAGAACTCGTAATTAAAACCAAAAAAACCTTCCACGAAAATAAAATGTTAAACTCTAAGAACAAGAGTAAAACCGCATAGAATATTATCAATAAACTGACTAATACATCCAAATGTAAGATTGAACATATTTCACTAAACAATCTGGCTGGTGATGTGGTGAGTGACCCCTAGGGGGTGTGTGAGTTGACAAAAGATGACAATGCTAGTTATTGATAAAAGATTAGTTTATCTTCTAGCAGGAGCACCATTGCATTTTTTATCAGTAACATCATTATGACAGAAACAGAAAAAGTTTAGCATAGCATTTAACATTTAACTTTTAAAACTATTAATATACTTCTTTACTATAATATATACTTACCGATAAATCTACCTCTTCTGCTATTTCTCTGTTCGTTCTGCCAGTTTCCTATATTGCAACTATTTTTGCTCTATTTTCTATCATCTTCGGTCAATCTTTCGGTACAGGAATAAAAGAGCAACTGCATGTACAAATTTTATTTTTCTTATATACGAGGGAGCGTTTTATATTCGCGGAATGAGGGATAAGGGTGCAAATAAAAAACCAAATTATTTTTCTTTTTCGATATATTCACCTGCAAGACGGATACATTTTTCACATCTTTCAATTAATTTATTTATACCCTCATAAAAAAATGATTTCTCTTTATCTGCAAAATACGCCGAAACTGCCTCCTTGACTTCATCATCGGCAGTAAATTTTTTACCCCGCAGCTCTTTTTTCATTTTCGGAAACAGGTAATAATCACTCGGGGCCAGGTCTGGACTGTAGGGTGGGTGATTCACAATTTCGAAGCCCACCTTATGCAGGGCAGCTAACGCAACGCGGCTCTTGTGGACGGGCGCGTTGTCGTCACCTTTCGTCAATTTTCCCCGTCTTTTCTCTTTAATGGCTTCTTTTAGTCGCTCTAATATTGAAGCGTAATATTCTCCGGTTATAGAAACACCTTTATCTTTATAATCAATCAACAATATTCCTTCCGAGTCCCAAAATACCGTTGCTATGAGTTTCCCAGCTGATTGTGACACTTTAAATTTCTTGGGAGGTGCTGTGCCCTTTTTATGCCACTGCATGGAGTCTTGTTTGCACTCAGGTTCATAATGATGAACCCAAGTTTCGTCTCCAGTAACAATTCGACTCAATACACCATCCTTGTCTTCATTACAGAGGAGCATTCTCGGCACCCATCTTGCGCTGATCTTAGACATGCCGAGATGATCGTGTAGGATTTTAAAAATTGTTGTATCGGATACTCCAACCATTTCTGCGAGTTGTTTCTTCTTTAGTCGAGCATCTTCGAGTACAATTTTTTCAACTTTTTGGATAAGTGCTGGCGTGGTCACCTCAATGCTCCTGCCCGGTCTCGGGTCGTCTTCAAGGGATTCCCTTCCTTGTTTAAATAAACTATGCCACTTGTACACCATGGTTTTTCCTGGACAAGAGTCGCCGTAAACCAATGACATCTCATTCATTATGGTCGCGACTGATTTTCCTTGCCTGGTAAGGAACTTTATAACGGCACGATATTCGATTTTAATCTAATTATGAGTCGCTGCACAGGCCACGCCCCCAATGTGCCTAATCACCCCCTACAACCCGCTTATTCCGCGACAACCCTTGTCAAAAGCAAACAAATGACCTGTTTCCTTATTACGATTGGCCGATGCACACTTTTCCCCCTTTATTGCAATCGCTTTTATGCTGACTAATGCGGTATTTTAACCATTGAACAGTTTGTCCAATGTACATATCTACACACCCGGACAATGTGAACATGGAACTTTGTAAATAGAATTAGACTGAAGTAACAACGGAGTTTTGTCTTTTTAAAGAACTGTATAATTCTGGGTGTGAGTTTGTCAATAAAAAGCGTTTGTATTTAAATTCAATTTTTCCATCGGTCTATCATAAAAATTGGAGCTGTAAATTAATTTCTTAAATAGTGGCTTGGGATAACCGTTATTTGTGAAAGTATCAACAAGGCAGTTTAAGATTGTTCTGAAGGAACTGATTATTAGAAATATGTGAAATTCTATTTTTAATAGCGATAACAGTGTTAAGTTTTTGATTCTTAATATGGTTGGAATGTTGGCTTTTGGTACCAATGCTCGAATAACTTTAGTATCCAAGAAGAGTAAACTATTATTAGTTTCAAGTTCAACAGTGAACTGTAAGTTAAGTTTTCATTATTTTATTTCATTATTGACCATTGTTTTCTTTTTGATTAATTGTAGTAATCTCCTGATGAAGTTGTTAATAAACGAAATATTGAGATTTCAATAAATAGAGTTTTATTGACTCCAGTCACAGACCGCATACCTGAGTATTACGAAAAATATTTTGTCACCGACAAACAAGACTTTGTAATTCAGCTATTCGGGAAAAAAATAAAAACAAATCAGCACAATCATCAGTTGTAACCTACACCTTTATTTATGTCTTTTTAAATTCCTACAAATATTTATTTTTAACAGCATGTTTCAAGATTCTACTCATTCTATCAACATATTCATCATTATTTGATAAATTAACTACGAACAGGGCTTTACGTGCCTCCTCCGGATCGGTCCTCATCTTTTCAGCCACATTTAACGTTTCTCCAGTTTCGGCTACTATAACTCTCGTGATACTTAGAGTCATCATTATTCCATATTTACAGAATCTTTTCCAGTCATCTTTGAAGGTGTCGTGTGGATAGATTTTATCGAGGTCGTTACCTAATTTTTCCAAGAAATCTTTCAAGTTTTCATAGTAGTAATCCAGATAAAAGTCTAATTTATCCAAATTTTCTTGAGTGTTGGCCGAGCAATAAAAGAAATATGATAAATCCGTTACAGGTAAAGTTTGTCTTACAGCTTGGAAATCGACAAGTCGCAAGTCTACGGGTTTTTTAGTAACGTCCTAAAAATTAAAGAATTTGATATTTAAACTTGATTTTAATGATGAAATGATGATAAGCTACCTACATCGTATTTAAATTGCATATTATTCATCCAACAATCACTGTGAGTTATGATTTTATGGTTATGATTACAATTTATAGTTTCCTCTATAAATTCGTAGAAATTTTCGATTAATTCCTCCACTTTTTCCAAGCTGATGCTATCAATTTTAGCACCTCCGTATTTCTTCAAAACATCCAGCCCATTACTCAGAATTGTTTTGAAATTCACATTCTCGAATAAGAACATCGTATCGTCTCCGATTGTTTGGCACAAATTTGCGAAAACATCACCTCGTTGGTTTTTGAGAGCGTACGATACTCCATGGAATTTAGCGTAATTCTTAAGCACCATTAAGATGTGATCTTCATCCAGAAGCTTCTTCTTATCGAACACCTTAAAACCCAAATCGGTTAAATTTTCCAAAAGCAAAAACTCGCGTGATTCTTCAGCGTTCGAATTATAACATTTGGGTGTTAGATTTAATTCTTGCCCAATTTTCTCTTGTAAAAATTTGTTGTAAGCTGGAAAGAGTTTGGTGTAGACGGTGACTTCTCGTTTAAAAATCATATGTGTATTTAAGGCGACGCGTAATTTTTCATCTTTCGGAGCTGCTTTCACGAAGAGATCGAAACTCGTTTCCCCTTTCTTAACGGTAATCGCTTTCGTTACACCCAAATATCCATCGCCAAGATTAGGCCCGTCTCGATAGATAATTTCAGCATCTTCTATCCCTTTTTCTGCTAAGAAATCGCGTAGAATTTCTTTAATGTCGCTCTCGTTGATAGGATCGTCAATAGTCATATTCAAATGCTCAACTAAAACGTGTTTTAACAAACTTTGCACTATTAAACTGTATCTTGAATGATGTTTATATATAAAGTGATGCATGTATTGATATAGACATCTTAAAAAAATGCAACGTAATCAGAGAACTACCGACTTTAATGCATACTCATTGCTCCTATCGACAATACTAGATTCAAGTGTTTGTGTATGAAATAGTGTAATATTGAAACGATTAAATTGTGGATTCATTCAGCATTCATTGAAACTAATTTAAATAATACATATGTACCTATTTATGTTGTACAGTCTTTTAAACCTTTCCTTGTAATAATTTGACTAGTCTTACGCTGCATAATTAGCCTTGTTTCATTTACACTAAATATTGTTGAGGGATGAAAGTTGACGTTCCAAGGAGAAATTTCTAAGTCGCGTTTAACAAACAGTTTCAGCCACCGTTTGTTAAAAGATTTCGCTTCACTCCAGAAAAGATTACAAACTTTAAATGAAATACATACTTTTTATAAATAACCATTAATTTTCTAATTCTGTTTTTAACAGTTGACAAAAGATGACAATGCTAGTTATTGATAAAAGATTAGTTTATCTTCTAGCAGGAGCACCATTGCATTTTTTACCAGTAACATCATTATGACAGAAACAGAAAAAGTTTAGCATAGCATTTAACATTTAACTTTTAAAACTATTAATAAACTTAATAACTATAATACATACTTACCGATAAATCTACCTCTTCTGCTATTTCTCTCTTCGTTCTGCCAGTTTCCCATATTGCAACTATTTTTGCTCTTTTTTTATTATTTATTTTCTATCATCTTCGGTCAATCTTTCGGTACAGGAATAAAAGAGCAACTGCATGTACAAATTTTATTTTTCTTATATACAGGGTGACATAGAAAAAACTACATTGCATAGTGCCACACAATAGAGGACACTAAAATAAGAAAAAAAGTTCCTATGAACATGGGTCCGCAAGACCTTCGGTTAAAAGATACGGGGTGTTGAATTTTTTTTTAAATTTATTTGTAAAAACAATGATTAATTAAAACAAAAAATTAAGTTTTTAGAAGATGTTCAAATTGTTGCCCTTGTACTTCAATACATTTTTCCATTCTTCTTCTTAATGATTGACGGCATCTTTGAAATATTCCTAGGTTATTACGAAATCTATCTGCCGATTCCATAATTCTTATCCACAATTGTTCTTCATTATGTATTTCTACAGCATAAACTTCATTTTTCATAAATCCCCAAAATGAAAAATCGAGGGGATTAAGGTATCGGGACTACGAGCTGGCCCCCCTCGACCAATCCACATATTTCCAAATCTCCTATCCAAATATTCCCTTGCCACTCGAGAAAAGTGAGCTGGCGTCCCATCATGCATGTAATACATTCTTCCAGTAATGGCCAATGGGACATCTTCTAATAATGTGTTTAAATCATTCTCCAAGAAATTTCGATACAGTGCACCTGTCAATCGATTGGACAATCGAAACGGGCCAATTAAATAATTGTCAATTATACCTGCCCACACATTAATTGAAAACCCATATTGGTGACTTCGAATTACAGTTTGATGAGGATTTTCATCACTACAATGGTGCATGTTATGTAGGTTCAGTATACCATCACGACTAAAACCAGCTTCGTCAGTAAACAAAATTGATGAAATAATGTTTTATCTTTGGTTTTGCAACCATTGGTAAAATTGTACACGAGGAATAAAGTCATGTTCCAATAGTGAATGAATATTTTGGAAATGATATGGGCGAAGTTGTTCTTTGAAAATTTGTCTAACTGATTCACGGTTAAGGTTTCGTACCGCTGAACTTGTTTTTCTGGTGCTTGTTCTCGGATTATTTTCTACCATTCGTAAAACAGTTTCTTCGTTTCGCACAGTGCGACGAGTTCTGGAAACCCCACTATTCAATTTTGGTTTTCTAAAACAGCCATCTTCTCTCAAACGCCTATGCACATCAATAAATGTTAGAACATTAGAGACTTAGGGATAAAGGATATCTTTCTCGATAAATACGTTGAGCTTCGTAAGAATTTGATCTAGCTTCGCCGTAACACATAATCATGTCCCTGTATTCTTCAAAAGTGTAGTGAACCATTTTTGAAAGCAAATTTGAATAATCAGTGAGAAAACCTATGAAAAACTTAATCACGAACACAATATTCCTCAAACAACAATTACATCAGTTTGACAAGTGTCATTATGACACATTATTCAATTGTTATTTTTTGATTAATTAGCGTGCATTGTCGGCTTTCAGATGCATTTGTACTGGAACCATAGATATTCAAAAAAAACCCAAAAAAGAAATAAAATTCAACACCCCGTATCTTTTAACCGAAGGTCTTGCGGACCCATGTTCATAGGAATTTTTTTCTTATTTTAGTGTCCTCTATTGTGTGGCACTATGCAATGTACTTTTTTCTATGTCACCCCGTATATACAGGGTGAGGCATTAGTGCGTCAAAGCTCAATATATCCCTTATTATTGAAGATATCAAAAAACTTTATGTACAAGAATCATAGACAGTCTTAAGCTACACATTTTAAAATTAATTTCATATATACAGGGTGTTTCATATCGCTAGGGTGAACCAAACATACATTTTCTTAAATGGAACACAATATATATTATTTCAAATTCGGATTAAGCCCAGCTTCCTCGTTCTTTCAATATAAGGTTTCATTGAGTTATACCGACTATTTCAGAAGTTATGTTCAATTTTGTGTGACAATCGTTACGTATTTAACGTCCTGTGTATTCCATACGAAACAGCTTGAAATTATTTTTTTACTGGAATAACTTTTTTATACTGTTACACTTTTATAACGAAGTGGTGTTTTCCCAATTTTACGAAAACTTTGTACAGGGCCATTCAAAACATAAATGCATTATTTTCTAATTTTTTTTAAATGGAACACCCCGTATTTTATACTAAGAAAGGGAATAATACTTGATATACTTTCATTTTTATTAACCAATCCCTATATCTAAAATGGTTAGTTTCTGAGATATTTAATGATTTTTAAAGAAATGTGAGCATTTTGGCAGTAATTGGAATATGCCATGAAAATGTGACATTAGCAAAGTCTGAATCATATTATTTATCAGTTAATCAACTAGTTTTATTTGTTAGTATAGTTTGTTACCTAGATTTCGCAAATTTAATTACTCTTTAAAATGAATTTTTCTGTTGAGGAATTGCCAGACATGATATGGGTACTAGGAGAGTGCATGAAAAATTGTCTACTTGCTAAATGAATTTACTAGGAGAGATATTCTGCCCGCCGACAACCTGAAACGATAACCCTGGAAAGGTTAATGGATCGCTTGACTCGGACAGGTTCTGTAATATATGAAAAACATGAAAGAGCGAAAACTGTTCCTACCGAGGAAAAAGAATTCAATGTGGTTCTTGCAGTTACGGATAATCCACATATTAGTACCAGAGAAATCTCGCGGCAACAAGATATTAGTCAAAAGGCTGTCCCAAGAATACTCTGTAAAAATAAATGTCATCCATATCGTATGCGATTGCATCAGGAGTTACTCGACGATGACTTGGCCCGTAGAGTTGCTTTTTGGGAATGGGCTCAACAACAAATCGGCAACCAAAGAGATTTCTTTAATTTTGTTCTTTTTGGAGATGAAGCTACATTTCATAAAAATGGAAATGTAAATCGCCATAATTTTCATTATTATGCTACAAGTAATCCCTATTTTGTAGGAAATTATAGTCAAAATAGGTGGTCTTTGAATGTATGGGGTGGAATAATTGAAGACTACGTAATTGGACCACATTTTTTCACAGGCCGAGTGAATGGTCAGGTTTATTTAGACTTCTTAGAAAACCATTTACCATTATTGCTGGAAAATGTTCCCATCAATATTCGTCAAAATATGTGGTATTTACATGACGGGGCTCCGGTACATCACACTAGACCGATTCATAATTAGAGGAGGACCAAACTACATGGCCATTATTGTGAACCTTGTTGTATTTAAACTTTGGCTAAAATGCTAAAATATTAATTATCGATATAAGTTTTTTATTTTGTACTTAAAGATTATTTTAATTAATGATTTAGCATTTTTCTAATGTCACTTTTTCATGGCTAATGTATTATATTCCAATTATTGCCAAAATGCTCACATTTTTTTAAAAATCATTAAATATCTCAGAAACTAACCATTTTAGATATAGGGATTGGTTAATAAAAATGAAAGTATATCAAGTATTATTCCCTTTCTTAATATAAAATACAGGGTGTTCCATTAAAAAAAATTAGAAAATAATGCATTTATGTTGTGAATCGCCCTGTATACAGTTTTCGTAATATTGGGAAAACACCACTTCGTTATAAAAGTGTAACAGTATAAAAAAGTTATTCCAGTAAAAAAATAATTTCAAGCTGTTTCGTATGGAATACACAGGACGTTAAATACGTAACGATTTTCACACAAAATTGACCATAACTTCTGAAATACTCGGTATAACTCAATGAACCCTTATATTGAAAGAACGTGGAAGATGGGCTTAATCCAAATTTGAAATAATATATAGCATGTTCCATTTAAGAAAATGTATGTTCGGTTCACCCTAGCGATATGAAACATCCTGTATATATGAAATTAATTTTAAAATGTGTAGCTTAAGACTGTCTATGATTCTTGTACATAAAGTTTTTTGACATATTCAATATTAAGGAATATATTGAGCTTTGACGCACTAATGCCTCACCCTGTATATACAGGGTGTTTAAAAAAGATGCGGCAATATTAAAGGGGTGATTGCCCAGGTCATTTTATACAAAAAAGTTCCTATAAACATAGGTCCGCAAACGCTTCGTTACCGATCTACAGCGTGTTGAAGTTTAATTAAAAAAAAAAACAGTAAAAATTAGATTTTTCCAAAACGGCTTGAGATATCATAATAAAATTTTAGGCATGTTAATAGCTGTGGGAGACACATACTTTGCAATACAACACGATGTTTTAGTCGTGCCAGTGGCGCGCGTATTGGCACGTCACAGGCCATTTTTCAAGAAAAAAATAGAACGCCGCTGATTTCTCTAAAAATAAAAATATGTTTTTATTCTTTGTTCAATTGTGAAGAAAAAAGCTCTCTTAACTTTTTATCGTACGACCCTGTAAACACCCTGTATATACGTTCGAAGTGTATTGTATCTCGTGTGGCCTCTTTCTTAGCCGAAAATGTCCGATGAATATAACACGTTAAGTGGAAAGTATTATTGATATAAATCCATCAGCAGGGGGAGACATTACTTTAAAAACAGATAGTACATACATACAGGGTGTCTCAGCGAGACCTATTTGAACCCAAATTGGCCTTTGTTATTAAAAATTAACAAAAATTAATTTCTAAAAGATAATTTATTAAATTTAAAATTTCGATTTTATTTACAAAAAAATTGTAAGTTCATAAATCGCATGCCCATATCATCTCAAGCATTAATAATAACCACCCTTGCTATATCCACCGGCTGAGATCCCATTCGAGGAAAAATCACCGGAATATCCACCAGCGGAATATCCATGATCGTCCCCACCGAAACCAGCCCCACCACCATGTTCTTGTCCGGCAGCTTGAGCGGAAGCTGCGGCGTTAGCCGCGTTGGACTGAGCAATTTGAGCAGCAGCCCCTGCTTTCTGAGCAGCGGCTTGAGTCGCAACCAGATCGTTCTGAGCGGCGTGCAATTCTTCATTCAGAGCAGACAAGCGTTGCTTGGCAGCACCAACCATAGCTTGTTGCGAACCGTATTCAGCTTGGGCTTCTTCGGCGGCTTGCTGGGCGTGGGTGAGGGTTCCTTGGGCAGCGTTAGCAGCATTGTTTAAAGCGTTCACTTGCTGTTGAGCTTGTTCAGCGGCTTGTTGGGCGGAATTAGCCGAACGTTCAGCTTGGTGGAGTTGTTGAATTTCACCTTGTAGGGATTGTTGAGCTTCGCTGACGTCAGATTCGAGTTTGCTCACTAAGATTTGTTTCGCTGTTAAGGCTGCTTGAGCGGTAGCTGCGGCCTAGTTTAAATGAAGGATAAAGAATGTATTGAAGGGGAAATTTGTACATTGTTTTACTTACGCTGATTGCGTTTT
Source organism: Holotrichia oblita (assembly GCA_023690525.1). Lineage (NCBI taxonomy): Eukaryota > Metazoa > Arthropoda > Insecta > Coleoptera > Scarabaeidae > Holotrichia > Holotrichia oblita. Next base: position 11,869,620 of record CM043016.1, on the reverse strand, counting down.
GGGCAAGGCTGCTTTTGGCTGCGAAAGCGGCTTGTCTAGCTGCTGCGTGTTGGTTAGCCACGGCGTTATTGGCTTGTTGCGCTGAACCTTCAGCTATACTTTTAAACCGCTTCCTGCGCTGAATCCGCTTTTGTCGCCAAATCCTCCGTGGCCACTAATCGATATCGATTGGAAGTGACCACCTTCTGCACCAGCAGTATCTCGCAAGCCTGGAGCGCAAGACCCCAACGACACTATGATGTTTAAAATAAAAATTTATTTTTATTAAAAGGATTAATTTGTTTTATTCAAAATAAAATTACCTGCGCAAACTGCTACAATGATGAGCTTGTACATGATTGGAAAAATCACTGTGAATTATATTATTGTTAAATTGTTATTTATTTATTGATTAAGATATTAAATACGTACCGTGGTTAATATTTGGTGAACTCTTGAAGATGTTAGACGGATACTGACATGTTAGCTTGTTGACTTAGTATTTATACCAACATGATTTTACAGTTTCTGATTCCTTTAACTTCTCTTTTTTTTTGGGGATATCAAGGTGGGGATTGCGTGTGCGTTGCCTCTTTATTCATTGTAACAACTGCGGTCTAATCTTCTTCAATAAACTGGAATATATTATATCATTTTAATATGATAAACGTATGTAACTGGATTGAGATTGCGTTTAATTTTGTTGTAATAGATTCGCGAACGATTAAGATTAAGGAAGTACCGTTCAATGAAGAAACAAGCGTGAAAATTACGTGTTTAAAGAAGACAATTCGACGGTCTCTCTCGCTGATAGGGATTATAACACGTAAATGTATCTAATTTCACTTGATATTATTCAATGCAAATTTCAAAATCGCAAGCGAAACTATGTTCATATCCATATATATCCGTAGCGGTAAAGATCTGTTGCAATATTAATCTTTAACATCGCATGAGCTGTTATTAAATCTGAAATAGAAGAAAAGAAAAAAATTAGGTTTTTGTATTGTTGGTTTTAATCTATATAATACTTCGGTTACTACATTTATTCATGTTCATGTAGCGTTAAAGGAGATTCTAGTGTAATTGACGAATGTAATAATGTATTGCAAATAAATGTGTTAATCATGTAAAATATGTTGACACATCTTAACTTAAAAAAATTAATTTTTGCAAATATTGTAGAAATAAATTCGTGTAACGAATCGATTAAATTCAATTATAAAACATGATATAATTAGGGTTGTGCAATAGCAATTAAATCATCTTTATATGTAATAAGTTTTGTGTGAAATTTTTTGGCAATTATGTGTGTGTACAGGGTGGGCAAATTTCGATGTTTTAATAGGGGATCTCGGTAACGATAAGAGGTATCAAAAAACGGACCACGCATCCTCGATCTGTTTTTTCGAGAAGATGATGATGGTGAAAACCAAATTCGGCTATCGGCTTTCGGTTTCGAGTTATCCCTGAAAATTCGATTTTTTTCCCATTTTCGTTTTATCACGATATCTCGGCTATTTATGAAAATTGGCAAAAATGACTTTTACGTTCTTGAGGCACTTTTTTATTTAGAATGCAATGGCGTTGGAGAATTTTTGAAAAAATTTTCGAAATTCCTGGTAGGACATAAAGTTGTATTTTTTTATATGGAACATACAGGGTGCCCGTTTTTCGAGCGCAAGCATGGGTAACTCGGTTATTATAAGAGATAAGAGATCGGTTAAATTAGGGCAAAGTTGCGCATTTGGGAGAGAAAAGATATGCTGCCGAGAAACTTAAAAAATTTTCATGGGTTGCTGAGATTTTTGGACATTATCAAGGCACTTTTTTACAAGGAATCCAAATGTGCCATCTATTTTTTCAAGACGTCCTAGATTCAAAAGTTACGGTAGTTCAACTTTGCACCATATTGAATTTTTACATTTTTGAGTAAAGCTCTTGATTCTGATTACTATGATGTATCACACGATATTGTCCAGTTTCACAATTTTATCAAAATAACCAGAAACCCGATTTTGAGAAGAAAGCCTTGGAAACAATTTCCATACTTGTGTTTAACAAATGCATTTGTGACAGTTCGATTAAATTTAAAATTTTAACGTTCACAAAATTTATCCAGAAAATGATGATTTTAATAAACAAATAAAACAAAATAACATTATAAGAGATACTCGAAGGTTTCACCGTCTACTTCTAAACACAATTCTACGCGTCTCCTTAAATGTTGTACAGCTCTTGAAATATTCCTTCTTCTTATTTTAGTCCTTAAAGTGGTAATTATCTTTCTTCGCAGCTCATGAATATCAGCAGGCACTGTTTCATAAATAATATTTTTCATAATTCCCCATAAATAATAATCCAACGGAGAAAGATCAGGTGAACGCGCTGGCCAACGAATGTCCCCATTATTTGAAATTACTTTTCGAGGAAATAGTTCAGACAAATAATCACTTACTCTCCTAGAGTTATGCGGCGGAGCACCGTCCTGTTGAAACCAAAGGTTATTCAATAGGTTGAGGCAAATGTTGTTGTCGATATAATCCGTAAGATATGTCCTTAAAAAGTGTCAATAGCCGTCTGTATTCAAAGTCTCTTCATAAATGTATGAGTCAATGATTGTGTCGCCTAACAGACCGACCCATACATTTATCCCGAACCGTAGTTGTGGTCGACGTCCTTCATGTACATGAGGATTTTCAATGGACCAGACATGTTCATTGTGTCGATTAAACATGCCTGAGTTTGAAAACTTACACTCATCCGTAAATATTACTTTAGCAAGGAAATTAGGATTTTGTTCCAACTGGTCCATAAAACTCCTACAAAACGCTACCCGTCTATCGCTATCTCCAGGATGCAGAACTTGGGTGACGTGTTTTTTAAAAGGATAATATTTATGTTTCTTTAGTACTCTCCATACCTTCTGACGCGTTATGTTTAGATCTGCTGCAATGGCTCGTGTGGAGGTAGAAGGATTTTCTTGTACCTAAAGAAAAATGTATTTCATTGATATTATTTATTTTGTGTGAGATTCTTAGGAATTCTCTTACTCTTTGTAAAATATCCACTTCATTTTCATGCGGCGGTCTAGCATCATATTTTCTAGGCTTACAAAACGAACCAAAATCGCCTAAATTTCGGTGAAGTAGCAGAAAATAGGTCTGAGCTGGTTGTTTCCTTTCTGGATACCGCTGAATATATGTTTCTGAAGTAACTTGTACATTTCGATGTGAAGCGTAATAAATCTCTAGCATATCTCGTTTCTCTTCACTTGAAAACGGCATTTTGTCGAAAAAGTTGGGCAAATTTAATAAATGTAGGTGACAACAAGCAAAACTTAATCGAACTGTCACAAATGCATTTGTTAAATACAAGTATGGATATTATTTCCAAAGCATGCTTCTTAAAATCGGGTTGTAAGTGTAAAGCACGTAACTTACAGCCGGAGCAAAAATATAGAGAAAATGGAAAATGTTAACATTGTGGGTTGATGACACTAACCACAAAAACATTCCTGTAACACAAGCTGTCATATGCGAAAAAGCAAAGTTGATTTTTTCTGATTTGAAGGCGCAATATCCGTAGCACTAAATTAAGCGGCGAAGCAGCGAGCGCTAACGTAGCAGCAGCGGCAGCTTACCCTCAAAAGTATCAAGAAATTGTGGAACAAGGCAACTACCCTGCAGATCTCATCTTCAATTTTGATGAAACAGGTCTGTATTGGAAGAAGTTGCCATCGAGAACGTTTATTTCGCGAGAAGAACGTAGCGCTCCTGGATTTAAAGCGGCCAAGGATATACTAACTGTTCTCTTGGGATCAAATGTTTCTGGTTCCTTAAAATTAAAGCCAATGGTAGTGTATCATTCCCAGAATCCACGGGCTTTTAAACGTCTTGACAAAAGCTCCCTGCCAGTTTTTTGGAGGTGGAATAAAAAGGCTGGGTCACTCAGGAGATTTTCACAGACTGGTATAAACATTATTTTTGCCCTAATGTGCTTACGTTTTGTGATCGAAATAACCTTCCAAAGAAAGCAATTCTCCTATTGGACAATGCGCCGGGACATCCGCAAAATCTTGACACCTTAGACACGGGATTGAACGTCAAGGTAATTTACATGCCCCCTAACACAACCTCCGTTTTACAACCCATGGATCAGGGGGTAATTGCTACCTTTAAAGCATATTATTTGCGCATAACATTAAAAGCAATGATTAAGGCGATAGATACTAATTCCAATCAGACCGTTAAAGATTATTGGCGATCACACGATATTTTAAACGGAATCAAAAATCTGAAGTCCGCTTGGGACGAAGTGACAAACAATTGATTAAACGGCGTTTGGCATAAACTTCTGCCTGGATTTATACAAGGTGCAGGTGTAGAAGAGGTAGATAACATTAACATAAACGAAGACATTATCGGGCTTACACGCAAATGTGGATTCGAATACGTAACAACCGAAGATGTGACCAAACTGTTAGACGTGCATGACCAACCACTCACAAATCAAGAATTAGAAGAGTTGATGGAGGTATTAAATCGCCCTCAATCAAAAAATCCCGAAGAAGAAGAAGAGGAGGATGAGAAAGAAAATGATGGGAAACCCCTAAAAACGGCCGATCTAACTCGTATACTTTCTTCTATAGAAAGGTTAGCAGATGAGCTCTGTGAGATAGATAGGTCTTTAAGATGTCCCCAGAAAAAGAAATCTAGGGGTGACAAATCCGGCGAACGTGGTGGCCACCTTACTGGTCCGCCCGTGCCTATCCAGTTGTCTCCAAAATTTTCAATCAGCAATCCTGAGACTATTCCAGTGTTATGGGGCGGTGCGCTGTCTTGCTGGAAAAAATACATTTCTTATTTCGTTCAAAGGCAGTTCTTCCAAAAATTCTTCTACTACATGTTGGTTTATGATGTTATAATACCGTTGACCACTTAATTTTTCCTGATAAATCTGGTATGCCAGAATACGATTGTCAAATAGGGCACACCAAACACTAAAGCCGAATAGACCCTGATTTTAAACATCGACGGCACGGTAGGGGTTAACATCAGACCACCAATGTTCATTGTGTCGGTTAAAAATTCCGGCACTGCTAACGTAGACTTCATCCCTCCAAATAATTTTTCTAAAAATGATGGATCCTCCTGAATTTGTTGAAGATACCAATTGCAGAATTCTAATCAGTCAATAGGAGCTGCTGTTGTTTCCTCACTTTGTATGGCCTAAACTTATGTTTCTTCAAAACTGATAACGCACGTCGTCGTGATATACCCAATTCCACTTCAATTTGACGGCTTGAGACTGAAGGATTTGCCACTGCCATTCCAATAACATTGACCGTAACTTCCTCAGTATCTTCCTTATTAGGGTGATCACCTATGTTTGCATTTGGAAAGAGGGCCGGAAGTGCTGGAACAACCTCATTTCGCAATAAATTTAAGTAGACGTTGCCAGTTAAATTTCCTCTTATAAAAAATGGTCCTATGATGTTGTTTCTAACAAGACCAGCCCAGACACTCACCTTTTGAGGACGCTGTGTATGGACTTCTTCAATCCAATGCGGATTTTCAATTGACCAGTAGCGACAATTATGTCTGTTCACAGTGCCGTTGAGACAAAACGTTGCCTCATCTGAAAAAATGATGTGATCTAAAACATTAGGCTGCTGCTCGATCAATTCCGTCATTGTTTCGCAAAAATGTAGTCTACGATCTGGATCATCTTCAGTTAACTCATGGACGGGGCTTTCATTCTTGCTGATTTGAGAATCTTATGAGCAGATTTTTGAGAGATCTCATGAATTTGACCTAATTTTGTTGTGGACACGTGATGATTTTCTTCCACTGTAATTAACACATTCAAACTAGTTTCTTCATCTGTTGCTGTTAATGGACGTCCCCTTCTAGGTAAATCCTTCACCTGACGAAAAACTTCAAACTTTTGAATTGTTCGGCATACCGTACTTTTACTAATGTGACGATCCGGATAAACAGTATTAAACAAAATACGAACCTCTTCAAAAGAACGTTGACGATCACCGTACCCACGCGCATCATTAATATCTCAATTCGTTCTGATTCAGTAAGTTTTACTGCCATTTTCAAATGTGTCAATGTCTAAAATAAGTAAATTTATAGCGATGCAAAAGTTAAAACGCTTTTAAAATTGTCAAATGTGACGGCAAAAAGGATGCAAACACTAAACAATAACTTTTTCAAAGGTACCTTGTTTTTTCTGTATTAGGACACTTTTTAATTTTCTAACTGTTTTCTTGTGAATAAAAATAAACATCTTAATACTTCCTTTTTTACTAACGCTGTATGTTCCATATAAAAAAATACGAATTTCGAAAACTTTTTCAAAAAATTCTCTAACGCCATTGCATTCTAAATGAAAAACTGCCTGAAGAACGTAAAAGTCATTTTTGTCAATTTTCATAAATAGCCGAGATATAGTGATAAAACGAAAATGGGAAAAATCGAATTTTCAGGGATAACTCGAAACCAAAAGCCGATAGCCAAATTTGGTTTTCACCATCATCATCTTCTCGAAAAAACAGATCGAGGATGCGTGGTTCGTTTTTTGATACCTCTTATAGTTACCGGGATCCCCTATTAAAACATCGAAATTTGCCCACCCTGTACATATACTCGTACGTTGTACGTAAACTCGAGATTTTAATTTAGAAATGAATTCCGAACAAATTTTGCGTGAAAGTTTTATTAGTTAGATACACATGTAGATAGACATAATATGACTAGATACCTATTCGATTTCGTAGGAATATTATATAAAAAAAATCATTAGAACATTAATTTTGTTTTTAATATAATGCAATTTTCAAAATTCTGTTTTTAAATTTAAAATTATACATTTTTTTTTATTAGTTTTATTACGAAATCCTACTTGTTCACACATTATTTACTTTCTAACTTAATTAGCGGTTGTGGATTTCTAAAAGTATGTCTAAATAAATGTAACTGCATACGCGGTGTTGCATCAACAATTGCAAATTGGGTTGTAATCCAAAAAAGTGTTGAGTAATGTAGGGTGTGATAAACATTGATGCCAATAGGTCATATGTAGCGTTAATAGTTATTCATTTCATGCTGATTTGATACTTAGAGTTTTTTTAGTTTTATAAGATTGGTAAGAGATATACTGACTTCCAGAAAAATTGCAACACCTAGAAGTTGTCGAATGATTTTATTGAAATTTTCAGGAAACGTTTATTTTCATTAAACAAATTGATGATTAAAATTTGAATAAAATCTAGCCAGTAGTTTTTTTTTGCATGTTGTTTCCATTGCACATAGTAACTATAAATTTGAAGTATTAGACCATTTAGTAACTGTCAAGTTTGCAAATTGTTGTTGTTACGTCACAATTTCATTCTGCACTTGATAACAATGCCGAGAGTACGTCAACATCAACATTTTGTCCAATTAAGTGATTTTGAACGTGGCCGTATTATTGGTATGAGAGAGGCCGGACTTTCGCTAAGAGAAATTGCTCGTCGTGTAAACCGAAATGTTTCAACGGTATTGAGGTGTTGGTCCAAATGGTCCGAGGAAGGGGTTCAACATCGTCGCCGTGGATCTGGACGTCCTCGAAGGACTACAGATCGCGAAGAACGTCGCTTAAGACTTTTGGCCACAAGAGATAGATTTTCAACAACTCGATCAATTGCAAATGATTGGATGAGAGGTACAGGACTCAGAATGTCAATGTCAACTGTTTATCGCCGGATAAGATCTTATGGATTGCGTTCATATCGTCCATTTTTATGTCTTCCTCTTACACCACTTCACCGTCTACGCAGACTAGAGTGGAGCAACTTAAGGGTTAATTGGGCGCAGGAATGGCATCAAATTGTGTTTAGTGACGAGTCCCGATTTTGCTTGTGGGCCCACGATGGTCGTAGGAGAGTCAGACGGATGCGTGGAGAACGTAAAAATCCAACATTTTTTGTGGAACGCAACACAGCCCTCACTCAAGGAGTTATGACATGGGGTGCAATATGTTATGGTAGCAGATCACCCTTGGTCTTTATTGACGGCAACCTTAACGCACCTGGTTACATTGCTAATGTGCTACAACCAGTTGGCCTTCCATATCTTCCGGGGCTGCAAAATCCCATTTTCCAGCAGGATAATGCGCGCCCTCATACGGCAAGGGCTACAACACAGTTTTTGGAAGAATCTAACATTGTCGTCCTCCCATGGCCTGCTCGGTCGCCTGATTTGTCGCCCATGAGTAGGTAATTTACCGCACCCTCCAGATAATTTACACGATCTTCAACAACGGATTCAAGAAGCTTGGGACGATATACCACAAGCAGCTATAGATCACTTGATTAATAGCATGCCAAGGCGTCTAGATGAGTGCATTACAAATCGTGGCGGAGCAACTCATTATTGAAAAAACTTTTAAAGCTTTTATTCTTTTGTTTTTAAAACTTAGTCATAACTTTGTTTCATAGAAATAGACGTTTTCTGAAAATTTCAATAAAATCGTTAAACAGCTTCTAGGTGTTGCAATTTTTCTGGAAGTCAGTATATAAAGGTGGTACAGTAGAGAACATGCATATACTGGGTGATTGGTGAGAATGACAAAAGTATTATACAAACGGAACGGAATTTTAAAACAAAATTTTGCAGTTGGATATGGTTGAATATGAACTATCACGTGAAAATGTTTTTGAATAAATATCACTTCCGGTTAACCGGAAGTGGGCTTCAACTTCGATTTTTTAAATAGCATGCTATAAAATAAATTGCAGATTCAGCTTCTACGATAAATTTTACACATATTTCAGATACTAGTACTTAAAAACTGAAAAATAGACTCTTATGTTAGTGTCAAATAAATGTCAAAATCAGCTCAAAACTTCATCATTTTCGGTATGCGTGATAAGTTGTTTGATACTGAATCTTAGATTTATTAAATAAAAGTGAGTCTCTAGCATTTGCAGCTAATTTTTTTATAACTTGTTATTACGCATTCATTTTGCGATTGAGACCCTGACATGTTTAACAAATCGTTTGACGTACATATGTATATACAAATAACAAAGTACTGTCAATATACCCATCTGCTAAGCATTACCTTACGATCTGTCAGATAATCATTTTAATTATTTATTGTATACAACAGGGCAGTCGAACATAAAATTATGTATACAGGGTGTTATGATGAAAATTTGTATGTAATAAGTAAAGACATGTATTGGTTAATTTTTGTTTTGTTTCCAATAAATATGAAACAACGTCCAATGCTCTAAACACGCTGGACAGCTGGTGCAAACAAGAGCGGCTTGTAGTCAATGCTCAGAAAACACAAGTTGTCACGTTTACAAGAAAAAGATCGTTAGAGGGTCTGCAACCACTAGTAATAGGTGGGGAAAGAATACCACAGGCCAAAGAGACGAAATACCTAGGGGTATGACTGGATCAAAGGCTCACGTGGAATACGCATATCCAAAAAATAACCAACAAAGCTACTATTGTCTTGGGCAGGTGCAGGAGGTTATGTGGAAAAAACTGGGGCCTTAGCCCTAAAATGACTCTGTGGCTATATACCAGGGTAATCAGACCTATGATAGCATACGGAGCTATAGCTTGGTGGCCAAAGGTGCGACAGGCGGGGGTGGCCAGAACGCTGGGTGGCGTACAAAGACTAGCTTGTCTGTGCGCCACAGGGGCAATGAGATCGACCCCCACAGCCGCAATGGAAGTCATTCTAAACCTGCCACCGCTACAAATCTTTATACAAGGAAGCGCTAGATCTGCACCTTACAGACTCATGCACAGTCAGGCACCGATAAGAAAATCGTACGGTGCAGAACATCAAAAACTACTAGATGAACTCAAGGCGGGGCCCCTAACGGGGACGCCAAGCGACGCCATGGTTCAGAAATTTAACCTAGATAGAAAATATCAGGTTATAATACCAGATAAGAAGGACTCTAAAACGGACCACGGCGTAGGAGCTGGCATTTATAGAAAGAAGCCGTGCAAGGCCATTGAGCTTCATCATCAGCTTCATTGAGCTTCAGCAAGGACTCGACAATTTTCCAGGCTGAGGTTGCTGCGATTCACCACTGTGTCAAAGAAGTAGACAGTTGGGCCGAACCAGAAAAAAGCGTCGCTATTTACTCTGACAGCCAAGCAGCACTTAAAGCGATTAGTTCCGCAAGTGCTGACTCAAAGCTGGTTTGGGACTGCGTAAGAGCCCTAAATGAGGTGGGCACCCTAAGGAAAATTACTTTGGCCTAGGTCCCCAGCCACACGGGAGTGAAGGGAAACGAGGCTGCCGATGAGCTGGCCAGACGAGGCTCGTCAAGGCCTTTCATAGGAGCGGCCCCTTCCTTCGGCCAAATCACAAATTAAGAGGTCCATCTACGAATGGCCACAAAACAAGTCTAAGGAATGGTGGGAAAGATCGCCAGGACAAAGACAGGCTAAGGAGTTCCTAAGGGAACAGAGGCCTAAGTTTACTGAAGACCTACTGAGTAAAGACAGGAAGACTGTCAAAATGATAGTAAGTCTGATGACCGGTTATTGCAGACTGAATAGGCATATGTTTAACATAGGCCTGGCAGAAAATGCTCTCTGCAGATTCTGTCAAGAGGAAGAAGAAACCCCAGTTCATGTTTTGTGCTACTGTGACGGCCTAGCGAGGACAAGGTTTCTAGTAATGGGGGTAGAGAACCCCACAGCCAACGGCTACACAAAAGAGCCGCTCTCAAAAATGATAAGTCTGATTAAGAAGGCGAAACTAGAGAGCATTCTCTAAGGTAAAGGGGATCACAATAGACCTGTAAAGGTCGCGGTGAAACAGGCCCGCATGCCACCCCACTCCTAACCTAACCTAACCTAACGTCCAATGCACCACTGCCTACTTTTCAAGAATACATTACGTAGACAAAATTAATATCTGAAATTAGTGTCGTCATGTCAAAGCTACCTTGATTTAACCTAATTTTTAGTACATAATTGCCATTTAAGTAACTGACGGATATTACTAACTGGCAGATAAAATTTAGCAACTACAATGATTTATCTTGCAGATAACTTCTATTTAACACTCAATAAAGCAAGTTAATTTATTTATCCTCACATCAATAAACCCACCCTCAGTGATATAAATTTAATTCAACTTTCACCACAAAAGAGAAGAGAATTTTTCGACGCGTAGTTCAGTGCTTGTAACTTTGTTCATGACTAACTTATTAGAGAAATACATATTCCACATTTAAGCTGTTCTTGTCGTTAATGATCGATTTGTGGTGAAAGAAATCGTTTTTCATCTTCTATTTATAAGCAAGCGATTTTTTTAACTGCATAGCGGGTAACTGTATATTTCAATACATATTGATACTGTTGCATATTTACAGATGCAATAACTAATTCTTTCACGAAATGTTATTGAACGAATAAATTTTTTTTTTAAATTTTAATCTCTATGCCTATTTCTGCATCGAAGTTAGATACATATGTATTTAGAATCAAATAACTTTTTCTTAACGCATTTTTCCGTATTTGGATAAATTCGATGTTCTCATAATATACCATGACGAACATTACTAGCAAATTTACATCAAGTTATCGCATCAGGCTTGAATTAATGTGAAAACTTATTAAAAACAATAAAATAATGAAAAACCTTTCCATGCGATGTAACATCAATACCTTAATCATTAGTTGTAGACAGTTGTAATTGATACAAAATGTTTAAATTCACTTTTATCCCTTTTTTCTTTTGTAAACATACACATTCTATTGTATTAAATACGTGCAAAATATTGAAAGCCCACACGTCAGCTAAACTGAATTACTCACGCTAGACACAGCGATAATTTCCAGACAATCTATTTGAACTTTACAAAATAAGGTATAAATGAATGGCATTCAGTTCCATCTGATTTATAACACACAAGCATTCTTCCCCCGATATTGCTATCCTATTCTATCTTATACAAAACTGATATCGGCGAGTTTCTCATCTGCATTTCCACCAAAGTGCTACTAAAATTCCCTTTAAATTCGCTGTAGGTCGTTGCTTTTCTGGGTGTCGAACCTGTACAAAGGTTAAATCGCTGAATCAATCTAAGACATAACTGATTTAAATCATGGCTCATACTCTGAAAACTTTTTTGTGGCCCAATATATATTAAACTTGTTCTTTTTATGTGTATTGTTTTATTTAATTAGTGGCTATAGAGACTTGCTCTACGTAATAAACAAATAAATACAGCGATTACTATTTCCCACTTCCGTATGTTAATATTGACATAGTGGGTCGGTATTTTCACAGTATTTTTTTAAGCAGTTGGTACAAACGTCAACGACATCAAAATTGACAGAATGCACAATACAAAAAGAAATTGGCTACACATATAGAGCATTCAATTTTTTAGATCGCGTCAAATCAATTTGTAAAATCATTTTGACATCTAATGATACTTTAAAATTAAGACGGTACCGTAAGCCATTCAAACAGAACAGACCTTTGAACTATTATTCCAATTGTCAACAAAAAAAAAAAAACTAATTAAATCTCATATTAGACTTAAAAATGATGTAGATTTTGCTTAGCTTGAAGTTGACTCGTTGAGACTCTCACAGACATCAAAGCTCTCTAATTGATTGATAGCTCTCCAGAGAGGTATGTGGTGTAAGCGGAACTGTACCATTAGAGCACTCAATCAAACAGAGTCTGAGTGTCAAGAGAATCTGACGAACGTAAAGAGCTGTAGAGATACAACTCGTACTAAGGTATAGTTTGTAATATCAAAGCAAAATTTGATTAGCAACTATCGTTCCTATTGTTAAACCGGAGCCAGTTGTAGTTTCGGAGTTTTCTACCAAATCCATGATTCATCGAACGTTTTGCAAGAAGTACTTCCTTGAACAGCAAATGGGTAACAGATCGATCGAGTACTACATTTTAGAGAGAAGTAGTTTTGATTCCTACTGCTTACACATAATCTTTATGCTCTTTATGTTATTATTTTAAATATTTTGCAGATAATATAAAGATTATCGAACATTGTTTATCTTTCAATAAGCACAATTAGGCCTATTTGGTTAAGTTTAAAAGTAAACTTGCTGAAGTTGTTTTTTAGCTGTACATTATTATATAACCTAAATCTTAACGAAGCAATAAACAACGCTTTCTTTCTAATATATTCATCTCGTCTAGGGTTATTAAAAACTTAACGTATACTTAGTACAACTCCGATTTAAATTAAATGAGATTAAATAAGCAAGTTTGAAATGTATAATAAAATTATTATGTATAGCATATCGTTATTTTAATAATAGGAAATCGTAAAAATGCTCCGAAAACTTCACATCTCGTTTGCGGTAACGCTTTATAGTCTAATCATATTAGTTCCACTGTTTATACAGAACCTACAATCTATCGAGTTTTTCACGCTTGTTTTGTAAAGAATGTACCTAATGATTCAACGGATAAAAAATCGAGCGAGATGAAGTAATCCATACCTTACATGACAATCACCAATGTAAAAATGTACAATTGTATAATTGCCCGGATTATAATTAAGTACCTACTAAGAAATGCATAAGTTTTAATTCGTATGCTACACTTTCAAATACATTAAAATTAACAATACAATTATTGTCAAATTAAGATACAGACGTCTCTTAATTTCAATGCCGTAACCTTTCCTTGGTTAACCAGAAGAAATGCGCCTTCTTTCCCCCAACATTTTTCAGTATAAATATCCGAGATAATTCATCGTAATTATCAGTAATCATTCGAACATCTACAACACAACTTACCAAACAAACCACCAATCCAATCATGCAGAAATTCATCTTCGTAGCTGTCGCTTTAGGTAAGGATATCATCAAGTTTTAAAAACGAATTATAATTTAAAATTTTAAATTTAGTATCCTACATTTCGGCTGCACCGACCTCAGATTCAGCTGCAGCAGCCGGTGGTCATTTCTCATCGATTTCATTCGGTGGAGGACATGGAGGTGGTGGTGGTGGTGGTAAAGGATTCAGTGCTGGTGCAGGATTAAAAACTATCGCCCAAAGCGCAGCTTTACAAGCCAGTAATGCCGTAGCCAACCAACATTCAGCAGCTAGCCAATCAGCTGCAGCAGCTCAAAGTGGATACGCCCAAAACGCAGCTAGTGTAATTATTTCTTTATATACATACTTGTTAAAAACATTATTAAATCGTTTAATTCCCAGGCTGCTGCTACAGCTCAAGCCGCTCTAGTCGGTAAACAAATCCTCGTCCAAAAATTACAATCCGACGTCAACGAAGCCCATCAAGCTTTAGAAGGTGAAATCCAACAGCTCCAACAGGCTCAACGTGCAGCTCAAGCCGCCCAGGAAGCCGCCGATCAAGCCCAAACCCAAATCAACGCTTTAAGCAGCGCTTTGAACGCGGCTCAGGGTACCGTACAACACGCTCAGCAAGCCGCTGAAGAAGCTCACGCTCAATTGGGATCTCAACAAGCTATGGTCGGCGCTGCCCAACAACGCTACAGCAGCCTTTCTGACGAATTGCAAGCCGCCCAAGGAGATTTAGCCGAGACCCAAGCCGCCGTACAGAAGGCCGAAGCTGCCGCTCATATCGCTCAGGCTAACGCCGCTAGCGCAGCTCAATCTGCTCAACAATCCGGTGGTGGTGCAGGAGGTCATGGTGGATTCGGTGGTGGTGATGGTGGTCATGGTGGATTCGGTGGTGGTGATGGGGGTCATTATTAGATGATTTTTTTAAATGTGTAATCTGATGATCATTTTGTGTATGTGAATTTGAATAAAATATAGCGAATTATATTTATGAATTCGAGTTTTTTTGTTTTCTTGAGTAGTGTGATCACAACCTGTAAACATAAAAAATAAGTATTTCAATAGTCACTTGTCAAAATGAAGAAAATTTTGAGCACTCGCAGAGAAAATTGATTAAAATAAAAATCAATTATCAAGCAAAAATGAAATTTATTGGTGTACTATTCTGAATAACACCTTGGAGTTAAATTTATAAAATTTTCAACTTAATTAATATTAATTTGTTATCGTGCTTGTCTTGCCATTTAACAATTTATCACTATTTCGAGGTCTGTATATTGCAAATTCGGTTTATCTGATGACGAAGACAAAATTCTACATGACAATATTTGACTTGTCCAGCGAAAGCGACGACGAAGGTGAGTAATTGAAAATAGTTGACAGTTTTTGACTGATTTTCTAGGCCATATTGGTGATCAATCAAATCCAATCAAATCTTTTAGATCAAGGAAAAGAACCAACACATATTGAAGTGCAGGAAGAAGAAAATGAAAAGTACATTGCACAACTGCAAGGCTTGACAGAAAAGAAAGATAATTCAATTGGCACAAAGAAGAATTGCCTGATATCGTTGAGCTGAAAAGTCCCTATAAAATTTTCTAGAAGTATTTTCTAGATGAATTAATTGAAACCATTGTCCAATGTACCAATATTTATGCAGTACCTAATGGTAACACATTATTTATTGGTATCCACGTTTTGATGGGACACTTACATTACCCACAAATGCTATTGGGAGCCCATAACCAAGGAAGGCAATCCTAAAGACCGTTTGTGGAAAGTTAGACCTCTATCTGATACCATTCGACAACGATTCCTTAGTTTACCAGTTAAAGAGGATTTGAGTATGAATGAGCAGATGATACTTTAAAAATTATTTGCTTTGTGTGGTTCAAGTGGACAAATGTATGATCAACAACAGAAATTGAAGAAGATATTGTGAAGCGTATCCCATAACGCTTCGCATGTTCACGCATGCTACTGATATTGCTTGCAGAAATTCGTGGATTGAATACAAAAAGCAAGCCATGAAATTAGAAATTCCTCCAAAAAATATTTTTGATTTACTCCATTTTAGAGCTCACATTGCCGAAGTGCTTAATAAAGTTTACAAGACTGTTACCAGGAAAAGGGGCCGTGTACAGTCTCATGATCAAGCTGAAACACCACCTCCAACCAAAAGGGCAAATGTGGAAGTGAAACCCCAAACCGAAGTGAGACTTGATAATGTTGGGCGTTTACCAAAAATAGGAGAACAACAAACTAACAACAGTAGGTGCAAAAAATCAAAAACTGTTTCTATGATTCTTCTTCTCCTCATTTCTTTGTGAATAAAAGAGTTGGAAAAAAGCAGTCTTATATGTTTAATGGGTTGTGGGCGGAAGTATATACTATTCTCCAATGCGCACACACAATGAATGTGAAAGCGGTGACCAACAGACGAATTCACATCATGTCTGATAGCCAAGCGGCATTGAAGGCGTTATTAAGCCGGAAGGTGTCGTCCAGGCTGGTGACGGAATGCCTCGACGAACTGGTGAAACTGTCGAACCGGAACAAGGTTTGGTTGACTTGGATACCGGGCCATCAGGGGATTGAGGGCAACGCAAGGGCTGACGAACTCGCGAAGAGAGGGTCAGAGATGGAAATGTACGGCCCAGAACCTTTCTTCGGGGTCACAAGGCAAACGGTCCGGAGACATATAGGAGACTGGGTTCGTACGAAACAGCAGGAATACTGGGGAGCCTCACCCGGTATAGTACATGGCAAAACCTTTATAGGGAAGCCATGCAGGAAAAGAGCTAGAGAACTACTACATCTTAGTAGGAAACAGCTCTGCATCGTAACGGGACTAATGACCGGACATGCTGCGGTGAAAGAACACCTACACAGAATCGGAGTGTTTGACGGGGACACAAAGTGTAGACTTTGTGGGACAGAACCGGAGACAGTCGATCATATACTACGCGACTGCGAGGCACTAGATCGCAGAAGGCAGAATCTGTTTGGGATAACGAAAGGAGACCCAGAGATATACCTTACCCACTCGGTTAGGGACCTGTACAGGTTAGTGGAGGGGACTACCGTGCTAGAGTGGGTGACTTGAACAAACAGATGTGGCACAATAAGCCTGATGGCTGCGGTGCCTACCGGTGACTATAGGTCGGACGGGTCTGGAAAAAAAAATGGGTTGTGGGTTGTAAAATCATTAAAAAAATGGGCAAAAAAAATGTGAGCGAAAGGGTTGTGTCCATCAAAAGAAAAGGGTGACCAAGATTTCCACCCCACGTATTTAGCGACCTGTTGTCAACTTCTCTTCATTATGAAACTTTGATTCCTCCGTAAATAAAACAAAATTAAAGAAGTCTCTGTCGTTAAACTAGTTTTGCATCGGTCCAATTACCAAATCCTAAATCCTGTTTTCATCGAAGCTGATTCGTGTCTGTTACCTCTTGGTTACCGCTGAATTTGTCCAAACTTGTAGTTAGCTAATCTTAAACCTTTTTGCTTTTCAGCACGTCAGAGGACTTATCGGTAGATAGAGTAAGTTGAGGGGTTTTGTTCGGTAGTAAGTTTAAAAATCGAGCTAGTATTACATTTAATGTAAAATGAGAGGTAGAGAATGGTGTTCCACAAGGTTCAATTTTCGGACCTATATTGTTTGTTAATTTACGTCAATGATTTGGTTGCATGACTTAAAGTTTGACCAACACTATGACGTGATATAATATGCAATAAATTAATAAAACATCATTATTATTAATAATAGTGAGGATCAACATTTTTATTCAAATTTGATTATAAAGATTATAAAAAAATTATTCTTGAATTAAGAGATTACCGCATCACTATGGGCTTCGATCCAATCCAAGAAAGATGTAACTCTAGTATAAACCGATGGCCATCCAATCTCGCAACCTAAAGCTAATCCAAACGAAACTATTCCGATCTAAAAATAAAATTTAAATTCAATTCGATGAAATACCAACAAACAATTTAATTTAGGTAGGTAGATTACCTGTTTGTTTCCAATAACTAGGGGGCCACCAGAATCTCCACTGCAAGAACCGACACCTCCGGTTCCAGCCGTACAAATATGACTGTCTTGAATCACACCCAAATATCTAATGTTGCAGCGAAATTTTCTCATGACGTTAACTTCGACTTCGCGTAAAACCGGACTGACGACTGTTGATTGATCGGAATCCAAACCCCAACCGCTGACCACCGCGTCATTATTCGCGAAATTATTACCGACGTCTAAGCGATTAGGAAGACTAATCAGCTGGATGGTATCTGCAATTATTTCATCATTATTTAAAAAAAACTTCGATTGAAAGATGACTAACTTGTAAGTTTGACTTCTTCGTCTAATTCAATAATGGCGATATCGTTGATCAAGAACCATTTATTCCAACCGTTATGGATGTGGAATTTAGTGGCGTGAAGACGGATCTGTCCTTCTTCGTTTTCTCGAAATTGGTGGGCGCCCAAGATGACCTCAGCGGAAGTGACGCTAAAATGAGATTTTGTTGTTTTTAAAAGATTCGTTTTTGGTGGAAATTTTTATACCCTTCAACGCAATGTGCTGCTGTTAAGACGAATTTTCTTGAGATTAGAGAACCTCCGCAGAAAAAAGTGCCATCAGAATGTTGTAAGAGAAGTGCAGCCTATTCAAAAATTTGTTCGTAGATTGTCGAATTTATATTACGTAACTTACTTGATAGGGTCTTGAGTGAGCTTCAACTTCATTTCCGCCAACGATTCTTGTGTTATCCGACTCCAAAATCGTAGGCAAGATTGAGCGGAAATGCGGTTCAATATTACGTGGTTTTATTTCCGGAAAATCGACACCGGCCTAGAAGACATAATTTTAAGGTTAGAAATCATATTACCCCTTTCATCAAAAATGAAAATTACCTGGACTAGAATCACAGTAAGAGCTAGCACTAAAAACGACTTCATCTTGATTAGTTGATAAAATTGAACTGACTGGGTTTATCGTTATATTTAACTGTAATTTATATGTGAGATAGGAGGACGAAAATTAAAAAAAAATCAGCTTTTTTTTTAAAGTAGATTAGTAGCTTAGTCTTGTGACTAGTATACTGTAGGTGTTAATCTATTTTGTTGGGTAATATCTAGTCTGGTGTACCTAATAGGGAAAAAAAATCAATCGATAAGATCGAAGTACCTGTTGAATTATCGATTTGCTATAAATCTAATCAAAATATTTGGTTTCTCTGTGAAAAAATTGAAAGTTTCGACATTTATATGTACAAGTAGTGTGTTTAGTGCGTTTCAAGTATCGGTTTAACTGTAGACTATTACAGAATACAAAATCGTCGAAAAACAACAATTTGAACAAAACAATCTTGAGAACTTAGAAAACAAGTGAGGTTTGTGAGGTTTCTCTGAAAGGTGCATTTGAGATGTTTTTTGGGTGAATTGTGTTTTTCTTTTCTTCCGCGTTTAACAAAGAGATTCAATGAGGATAGTCTAAAAAGGCTAGAAGAAATTGCGATGTTTATTAAACTCAGCCTTACAATTTTAAAACTAAGCGAGACTTCGTTTTTGCTTCAGTGATTATGGAGTTCTGTTGAGCTACAACTGCTTTCGAAAGCTCTAAAAGAAAGATAAAAGGCGGTGGTTTGAAAGACGGGAAAGACTGTTATTCCTCCACGCCAGTAAACAAAGAATTAGAAAATTTGATGAACACTAGGTAGCAAAACGAGTTAAGCGAAAGTTCTTTTGGAAAAAATAGAGGTCACTCATGCCTGACACCAAACAAACCCTTAACATTTTTAGTAGTAGACCAAAGGTACGAAAAAATTGTTGAGACAAGTCATATTTGCATTGAAGCTAATATTTTTGGTAAAAATTACTTTAGAATCAGTTCTAAAAAGTAGAAACATTAGAACAATTTCTGACAAACTTTCTATTTTTTCTTTTTTTCAAATTTCTTATCTCGAGTAAGAATAGAAAATGAAATGGTAGAAACTCTTTTCAATTCCATTATCGTTGATTGGCTATTTCACAAAGAGAAAAATGATGAGTGTGGTACGTTTTGTATCTATATTGTTGATGGTATAGGGTTCTTGTCCAAATCCAATTAGAAAGAAAAAATCGCACAAATTTTTTGGCACGAAAAGTACGGACCATTTCTCCCACATCTAATTCTTAATGTGGATGAAACCAGCTTATCTACTGTCCACGTTTCACCTCAAATTTTGGCTCCTAAAGCCATAAAAAAACTTGGCAGTGCAGCTTCAGATGAACGAGGCCTAAATGTAATTTTAATAGCAACAATACATAAATGCACCATCTACCACCAATGTTAATTTTTCCAAGGGTGCACTTTAAAGGTCACATGCTAAAAGGTGCTCTAGTTGGTGGTAAAGGAGGTGCTAATCCGTCTAGATGATCGAACGAGAAACTAGAGTGGTTTGAATTTTTCATTGATCATGTTAAACCATCTGAAGCCAATCCCGTATTGCTGCTTCTAGACAAACATGAGAGCCATGTTAGCGTAGCTGTACTTGCAAAGGCTCGAAGTTTTGATGTGAAGATGTTAACGTTTCCTCCGCATACTTCACATAGACTACAGCCACTTGACCACACATTATTTGGATCTTTTAAATCGAATTACAATAGAGCAGTTAACGACTGGATGTCTGTAAATGCAGGCAAGCCACTATTTCATCGATGGAACAATCTCTTAAATCATGGAAGTGGTCAGAGAATTCTTGGGTAGGTGTTCTTGGTTCGCTAAATCCTCCTGTACAACTGTCAAGGAGAGGATTATTGCAGAGTTATTTCTAATGTTATATACTGAATATTATTTGTTCATTTGAATTTTTGTTACAATAAAAGCGTTATTTTGTTTATTCAATACATTCTTAAACAAGATATACGTATATTTATGATGTTCAGAGGTACACGATGACCCTGTACCTTGGAACATTTCAGTCAGCGTATACAAAACACCCTGTAGACCATTGTTTTTCATATTAGACTTTTAAAAGTGGTTTGAAATAAATGGAAAATAATTGTCCTATATGGTAACTCCCTAAAATATTGTATAATCCGAAAATTGTTCAGTCAGTAGTAACTAGAATATTAAATCTTTGTGCTCTTATGAACCGATACCAATTAATAAAATGTGGTCCTCACATTTTGCATACTCAACCTCAACTTCCAACCTTCTTTTCCATATGTGACACACATTTCTTGAACTGTTTGATAAACTATCCGCTCATCACTTTCGATCAAATCTCTAAACTGATTTAGTGAAATGACACACCTTTCTACCTGACCCTCTCCCCCTTCCCCACCACATAATCAGAATAGAATTAATTGCTGAACGTCTAACTCTATCAATAACAATTTTTCAAGTTAGCCACACCCCGACGGTACTATGACAGCTGCCGTAAACCATCCGTAAACTAGCGACATCTGTCACTTTGTAGTTTGTGTGGTGGGGGGTGGTGAGCCAGAAGGAAGTGAAAGATATCGCTAGTCAGAGATAATCGAGAAAGGAAAGTTCAATATTACTGTCAGTGACAACGTTTTACGCCCTCTATGAAGGTAGTGGAACTAAAATTGCAAAGCGCCTTAATTCAAATTAAATTGATATTCTTTGTCAATTAGAAATAAAATAATTTGCTTTTTCCACAAGTCTAATAATATATATGCTTTATTTTCTTCGACTCTTTGAATACTTATTTTGGAAATACAAGTCAGATTTACATATTTTGCTTGATTGGCCACTTAATACTTTACTTCGTCCTTTGAAATAATTATAAAGAAATAACTTTAGTAGATTTTTAATTGATTTCAACCTCACTTGATCACTGTGTTGCTCACAAAAGAATGTTTGTGTAAAGTCTGATGAATTGTTTTTAATGAATAAATAAATGCGTTTGTATAGGTAGGTACATTATCTTCATGGGTACACTGCGGTAAAAAAATTTGACAAATCAAGTAAACTTTTTTTAATAATTGTACATATTGTAAGGTGGGATAATTTAGAACTGAGTCATTACGATTGTATTCCTTCATTGAAGTATGGGCATGAATTGCACTATCTGTAGGGTTGCCCATTACGTTTAACGTGCAAATATTGCATTTATTAAAATGTTGCTGCATGACATATTACTTTTTATTAAAAATATTAGTTATGAAACAATCTCAAACATTTTATGTAATCACTACATCACTGTTAGCTTCGATCCAATCCAAGAAAGAAGTGATCCTGCTGAAAACGGATGGCCAACCGAGTTCGCAGCCCAAAACAACACCAAACGAAACTTGACCAACCTAAGAGATCATCAAAATTAATACCGATATCGTTTAAAATCGTTTTAAATATTAATACCAGTGTGTTGTCAACGACAAATGGTCCACCAGAATCACCACCGCAAGAACCAACACCGCCCATTCCAGAAATACAAACGTGACTAGATTGGATTACACCCAGAAGATCATTGCAATCCGAATTGGTCATAACATAAACCTCCACTGCTCGTAAAACTGGACTGAGAGTTCCCAATTCATCCGAGTAAATTCCCCAACCGCTAACTCTACCGCGTTCGTTAGCGAAACTGTTTGAAACATCAGATCGGCTCGGAAGATTCACCAATTGGATTTTATCTGCAATTTTTTTGATATATATTCGAGTAGGGAATAGATTTTTGGGGGAGTTTTACCGCTAAGTTCGATTTCATCGTCGAATTCAATAGTGGCCATATCGTTGATGAAGAAGCTCGCATTCCAACCGCTGTGGATGTGGAATTTGGTAACTTGAACGCGGAGTTGACCTTCTTCGATTTCACCGAATCTGTGAGCGCCGAGGATGACTTCACCGTATATAACGCTGGAATAAGATTTGATTTTAGGGTTATGGATTTCGATGAGGTTCTTTTGTAATACTCCTCGACGCAATGGGCGGCTGTCAATACGAATTTTCTGGAGATCAGGGATCCACCACATAAGAAGGTGTAATCAGGGTGAACTAGAATGAGCGCCGCCTATAATAAATGTAATTTTAAGTTTTTTTTTTGATCTTATACAACACCTGAATACATACCTGATATGGGATGGAATTCCTCTCAACTTCAGATCCGCCTACAATTCTATCAGCAGATTGGCGAAGAGTGAATGGAAATTTCGGTAAGAGCAGTGAATCGAGTTGTCGGCGTTTGATTTGGGATAAATCGATGCTCGCCTGCATCAAGTAATGATCAAAAATTATATAAAATCCCTCCCCCAAAAAAATTACCTGAGCCAAAATTAAAGTAACAGCCAATACCAGCAGTGATTTCATCGTTATTAAATTAGTGAAGCGTGATGCAATTAATGTGTTTACCGGTCAAGAATTTGATATTTATATACAATAGTTCGCTAATCAATTATAAATATATATCTGGACTGATAATCTGAATCTGGAGGTGAGGTTGTTTTCCACAAAACGTGATCGATTTCATTGTAAATTTTTGTAATCTTATCTGAACTAACTGATTTTATTAAGAATACTGTGTTGAGATCAGGGAAATACCTACTAGTTTAATTCAAAGTCCAAGACATTATTATCGACAGCTTCGTTTCTCTGAAACGTGCATTTGAGGTGTTTTTTGGGTGAATTGTGTTTTTTCCGTTTAACTAAGAGATTCAATGAGGACCTAGTCCTTTCAAAAAAACAGGGATAGTCCAAAAAAGCCAGAAGAAATTGCAGTGTTTGTTCAATTAAGACTTTCAATTTTAAAAGTAAGCGAGCCTTCGTTTTTTGCTTCAGTGATTACTTCTGTTGAGCTATAATTGCTTTCGACAGCTCTAAAAAGAAAGATAAAAGGCGGTGGTTTGAAAGACGGGAAAGACTGTTATTCCTCCACTAGGTAGCAAAACGAGTTAAGCGAAAGTTCTTTGGAAAAAATAGAGATCACTCATGCCTGACACCAAACAAACCCTTAACATTTTTAGTAGTAGACCAAAGGTACGAAAAAATTGTTGAGACAAGTCATAGTATTTTCATTGAAGCTAATATTTTTGGTAAAAATTACTTTAGAATCAGTTCTAAAAAGTAGAAACATTAGAACAATTTCTGACAAACTTTCTATTTTTTCTTTTTTTCAAATTTCTTATCTCGAGTAAGAATAGAAAATGAAATGGTAGAAACTCTTTTCAATTCCATTATCGTTGATTGGCTATTTCACAAAGAGAAAAATGAAGAGTGTGGTACGTTTTGTATCTATATTGTTGATGGTATAGGGTTCTTGTCCAAATCCAATTAGAAAGAAAAAATCGCACAAATTTTTTGGCACGAAAAGTACGGACCATTTCTCCCACATCTAATTCTTAATGTGGATGAAACCGGCCTATCTACTGTCCACGTTTCATCTAAAATTTTGGCTCCTAAAGCCATAAAACAACTTGGCAGTGCAGCTTCAGATGAACGAGGCCTAAATGTAATTTTAATAGCAATAATAAATGCACTTGGTAACCATCTACCACCAATGTTAATTTTTCCAAGGGTGCACTTTAAAGGTCACATGCTAAAAGGTGCTCTAGTTGGTGGTAAAGGAGGTGCTAATCCGTCTAGATGATCGAACGAGAAACTAGAGTGGTTTGAATTTTTCATTGATCATGTTAAACCATCTGAAGCCAATCCTGTATTGCTGCTTCTAGTCAAACATGAGAGCCATGTTAGCGTAGCTGTACTTGCAAAGGCTCGAAGTTTTGATGTGAAGATGTTAACGATTCCTCCGCATACTTCACACAGACTACAGCCACTTGACCGCACATTATTTGGATCTTTTAAATCGAATTACAATAGAGCAGTTAACGATTGGATGTCTATAAATGCAGGCAAGCCAGTATTTCTTCGATGGAACAATCTCTTAAATCGTGGAAGTGGTCAGAGAATTCTTGGGTAGATGTTCTTGGTTCGCTAAAACCGCCTGTACAACTGTCAAAGAGAGGATTATTGCAAAGTTATTTCTAATGTTATATACTGAATATTATTTGTTCATTTGAATTTTTGTTACAATAAAAGTGTTATTTTGTTTATTCAATACATTCTTAAACAAGATATACATATATTTATGATGTTCAGAGGCACACGATGACCCTGTACCTTGGAACATTTCAGTCAGTGTATACAACACACCCTGTAGATCATTGTTTTTCATATCAGACTTTTAAAAGTGGTTTGAAATAAATGGAAACGTCAATTTCCTGCTGTGTTGATAAATATTGATAGAATGAGTCAGTAGTAACTAGAATATTAAATCTTTGTGCTCTTATGAACCGATACCAATTAATAAAATGTGGTCCTCACATTTTGCATACTCAACCTCAACTTCCAACCTTCTTTTCCATATGTGACACACATTTCTTGAACTGTTTGATAAACTATCCGCTCACCACTTTTGATCAAATCTCTAAACTGATTTAGAGAAATGACACACCTTTCTACCTGACCCTCTCCCCCTTCCCCACCACATAATCAGAATAGAATTAATTGCTGAACGTCTAACTCTATCAATAACAATTTTTCAAGTTAGCCACACCCAGACGGTACTATGACAGCTGCCGTAAACCATCGGTAAACTAGCGACATCTGTCACTTTGTAGTTTGTGTGGTGGGGGGTGGTGAGCCAGAGGGAAGTGAAAGATATCGCTAAGTCAGAGATAATCGAGAAAGGAAAGTTCAATATTACTGACAGTGACAACGTTTTACGCCCTCTATGAAAGTAGTGGAACTAAAATTGCAAAGCGCCTTAATTCAAATTAAATTTATATTCTTTGTCAATTAGAAATAAAATAATTTGCTTTTTCCACAAGTCTAATAATATATATGCTTTATTTTCTTCGACTCTTTGAATTCTTATTTTGGAAATACAAGTCAGATTTACATATTCTGCTTGATTGGCCACTTAATACTTTACTTCGTCCTTTGAAATAATTATAAAGAAATAACTTTAGTAGATTTTTAATTGATTTCAACCTCACTTGATCACTGTGTTGCTCACAAAAGAATGTTTGTGTAAAGTCTGATGAATTGTTTTTAATGAATAAATAAATGCGTTTGTATAGGTAGGTACATTATCTTCATGGGTACACTGCGGTAAAAAAATTTGACAAATCAAGTAAACTTTTTTTAATAATTGTACATATTGTAAGGTGGGATAATTTAGAACTGAGTCATTACGATTGTATTCCTTCATTGAAGTATGGGCATGAATTGCACTATCTGTAGGGTTGCCCATTACGTTTAACGTGCAAATATTGCATTTATTAAGATCTTCACTTATCACTTTTGAAATATATCCAATTACAGAATCATCGGTTGCGAATTGGTCCTCTAAATTATGTGATACTGCCACAATAATTGGAGTAAAATATGTTTTTAATGTGCAGAGAAAATGTCCTGTACCATCCCGCTCACAGTTGTAGGACATAGAATGCGTCGATACCAAGTTGTTGACGAACAACGACTGAAAATATGGTCCAAATGTCGCACATGTTGGGTTAATAAATCTGCCTCCATGGTGTCGAAGCTGGTCAAAATAATTTTCCAGTGGATCTTGGTTAAAGATCCTAGGGCCAAATGATTTAATGTTAAGATCAATTAATTTCTTTTGTACAAGCAGAAAACTTTGTAATGTCCAAATCCAATTCTTTAAAGACGGTGGACTTGGAACTTGATGACCATCCATATTAACAAACTGAAAATGGTGTAAGTGTTTGATAGCGCTCCTCCAAAAACGGCTATGAGGTGAAGTGGAATGTACCACTTTTCTAAGGGGTTTAACAGAAAAATGTCTTACGATTTCTGACTGAGCATGTGCCCTTCCATTAACACTAACAAATAAATCATCAAAGAACTGTAACAAATAGGCTGTGTCACCTGCTTCTACAGGAATTGTTACAGTTCCATCGAAATTCTTTGATATTGTAAAAACAAAAAATGTTGCTGCATGACATATTACTTTTTATTAAAAATATTAGTTATGAAACAATCTCAAACATTTTATGTAATCACTACATCACTGTTAGCTTCGATCCAATCCAAGAAAGAAGTGATCCTGCTGAAAACGGATGGCCAACCGAGTTCGCAGCCCAAAACAACACCAAACGAAACTTGACCAACCTAAGAGATCATCAAAATTAATACAGATAGCGTTTAAAATCGTTTTAAATATTAATACCAGTGTGTTGTCAACGACAAATGGTCCACCAGAATCACCACCGCAAGAACCAACACCGCCCATTCCAGAAATACAAACGTGACTAGATTGGATTACACCCAGAAGATCATTGCAATCCGAATTGGTCATGACATAAACATCCACTGCGCGTAAAACTGGACTGAGAGTTCCCAATTCATCCGAGTAAATTCCCCAACCGCTAACTCTACCACGTTCGTTAGCGAAACTGTTTGAAACATCAGAGCGGCTCGGAAGATTCACCAATTGGATTTTATCTGCAATTTTTTTGATATATATTCGAGTAGGGAATAGATTTTTGGGGGAGTTTTACCGCTAAGTTCGATTTCGTCGTCGAATTCAATAGTGGCCATATCGTTGATGAAGAAGCTCGCATTCCAACCGCTGTGGATGTGGAATTTGGTAACTTGAACGCGGAGTTGACCTTCCTCGATTTCACCGAATCTGTGAGCGCCGAGGATGACTTCACCGTATATAACGCTGGAATAAGATTTGATTTTAGGGTTATGGATTTCGATGAGGTTCTTTTGTAATACTCCTCGACGCAATGGGCGGCTGTCAATACGAATTTTCTGGAGATCAGGGATCCACCACATAAGAAGGTGTAATCAGGGTGAACTAGAATGAGCGCCGCCTATAATAAATGTAATTTTAAGATATTTTTTTGATATTATACAACACCTGAATACATACCTGATATGGGATGGAATTCCTCTCAACTTCAGATCCGCCTACAATTCTATCAGCAGGTTGGCGAAAAGTGAAGGGAAATTTCGGTAAGAGCTGTGAATCGAGTTGGCGGCGTTTGATTTGGGATAAATCTATGTTGGCCTACAACAAGCAATGATCAAAAATTATATAGAATCCCTCCTCCAGAAAAATTACCTGAGCCAAAATTAAAGTAACAGCCAATACCAGCAGTGATTTCATCGTTATTAAATTAGTGAAGCGTGATGCAATTAATGTGTTTACCGGTCAAGAATTTGATATTTATATACAATAGTTCGCTAATCAATTATAAATATATATCTGGACTGATAATCTGAATCTGGAGGTGAGGTTGTTTTCCACAAAACGTGACCGATTTCATTGTAAATTTTTGTAATCTTATCTGAACCAACTGATTTTATTAAGAAAGTCTAAGAACGCTTAAAATTATCCAATGAAGTCATAAATGTAAACACATTGTAATTCTTTTTTTTTTTGTAAGAAAATAAAATACCACGAGGCAACTGTATATATTTATTGACAAAATTGAATTCATTGAATATATAGTCATATTTACCTGTAATTTATATTTAAGGTAGGACAGCTTTTTTAAAATGAATAAGCTTAATTTACTAATAACTAGAAAAAGTAATTATTTAAAATATTTGACAGCTTAGGAAACAAGTGAGGTTGGCGAAGATTTGGTCAAGGTTGGCTTGAAATATCTCTCTGAGAACCGAACTCTACCAGTCCAATCAAACTAACTAAACTATTATTATCGACAGCTTGGATTCTCTGAAACGTGCATTTGAGGTATTTTTTGGGTGAATTCTGTTTTTTCCGTTTGACTAAGAGATTCAATGAGTAGTGTTGCCGTCGAGACGAGAGATTATCGTCTCTCGTCTCGTTTCACCCTCTCTCGAATGAAAGCTCGAGACGAGACGAGAGAAAGACCCTCTCTCGTCGAGAAATTTTCGTCTCTCTCGATTTCTCTCGAGCAGAAAATGTTGGTTTTATAATTTTTATGATTTACTGTGAGTGTTTGCATTGACATGTTAAACAGTTAAACCCTTATTCATGTTTCTTATATATTTTTTTAGTTAAAAATATGCAAAAGTTGATATGTACAGCCTTAGTAAAAAGTCCCGGAACGGTCGAATAACTTTGTTATTTGAAAATTATGATTTCTGAAATTTGGTATGGGGTATAGTTAATATAAAAATAATTTACTATGGTTCATCGTGTTTTTACCTTTTTCGTATTTGATATTGGGTTTAAGTCACGAGAGAGACGAGAGACGAGACGAGAGATGGCATCTCTCGAACGAGAGAAGCGTCCTCTCGTCGAGACGAGAGATCCATTTTATCTCGCCTGACGAGATGAGACGAGAGAAGGCCTTTTCTCGTCTCGTCTCGTCTCGCGGCAACACTATCAATGAGGACCTAGTCCTTTAAAAAAAACCGGGATAGTCGAAAAAAGCCAGAAGAAATTGCGGTGTTTGTTCAATTAAAGCTTTCCATTTTAAAAGTAAGCGCGACTTCGTTTTTAGCTTCAGTGATTAGTTCTGTTGAGCTACAACTGCTTTCGAAAGCTCTAAAAAGAAAGATAAAAGGCGATGGTTTGGAAGACGGCAAAGGCTGTTATTTCTCCACGCCACTAAGAGAAGAATTAGAAAATTTCCTGAATACTAGGTAGCAAAACGAGTTAAGCGAAAGTTCTTTGGAAAAAATAGAGGTCACTCATGCCTGACACCAAACAAACCCTTAACATTTTTAGTAGTAGACCAAAGGTACGAAAAAATTGTTGAGACAAGTCATAGTATTATTGAAGCTAATATTTTTGGTAAAAATTACTTTAGAATCAGTTCTAAAAAGTAGAAACATTAGAACAATTTCTGACAAACTTTCTATTTTTTCTGTTTTTCAAATTTCTTATCTCGAGTAAGAACAGAAAATGAAATGGTAGAAACTCTTTTCAATTCCATTATCGTTGATTGGGTATTTGACAAAGAGAAAAATGAAGAGTGTGGTACGTTTTGTATCTATATTGTTGATGGTATAGGGTACTTGTCCAAATCCAGTTAGAAAGAAAAAATCGCACAAATTTTTTGGCACGAAAAGTACGGACCATTTCTCCCACATCTAATTCTTAATGTGGATGAAACCAGCTTATCTACTGTCCACGTTTCACCTCAAATTTTGGCTCCTAAAGCCATAAAAAAACTTGGCAGTGCAGCTTCAGATGAACAAGGCCTAAATGTAATTTTAATAGCAACAATAAATGCACTTGGTAACCATCTACCACCAATGTTAATTTTTCCAAGCGTACACTTTAAAGGTCACATGTTAAAAGGTGCTCTAGTTGGTGGTAAAGGAGGTGCTAATCCGTCTAGATGATCGAACGAGAAACTAGAGTGGTTTGAATTTTTCATTGATCATGTTAAGCCAACTGAAGCCAATCCTGTATTGCTGCTTCTAGACAAACATGAGAGCCATGTTAGCGTAGCTGTACTTGCAAAGGCTCGAAGTTTTGATGTGAAGATGTTAACGATTCCTCCGGATACTTCACACAGACTACAACCACTTGACCGCACATTATTTGGATCTTTTAAATCGAATTACAATAGAGCAGTTAACGACTGGATGTCTGTAAATGCAGGCAAGCCACTATTTCTTCGATGGAACAATCTCTTAAATCGTGGAAGTGGTCAGAGAATTCTTGGGTAGATGTTCTTGGTTCGCTAAATCCTCCTGTACAACTGTCAAAGAGAGGATTATTGCAGAGTTATTTCTAATGTTATATACTGAATATTATTTGTTCATTTGAATTTTTGTTACAATAAAAGTGTTATTTTGTTTATTCAATACATTCTTAAACAAGATATACATATATTTATGATGTTCAGAGGCACACGATGACCCCGTACCTTGGAACATTTCAGTCAGCGTATACAAAACACCCTGTAGACCACTGTTTTTCATATTAGACTTTTAAAAGTGGTTTGAAATAAATGGAAAATAATTGTGCTACCTGGTAACTCCCTAAAATATTGTATAATCCGAAAATTGTTCAGTCAGTAGTAACTAGAATATTAAATCTTTGTGCTCTTATGAACCGATAGCAATTAATAAAATGTGGTCCTCACATTTTGCATACTCAACCTCAACTTCCAACCTTTTTTTCCATATGTGACACACATTTCCTGAACTGTTTGATAAACTATCCGCTCATCACTTTTGATCAAATCTCTAAACTGATTTAGTGAAATGACACACCTTTCTACCTGACCCTCTCCCCCTTCCCCACCACATAATCAGAATAGAATTAATTGCTGAACGTCTAACTCTATCAATAACAATTTTTCAAGTTAGCCACACCCAGACGGTACTATGACAGCTGCCGTAAACCATCGGTAAACTAGCGACATCTGTCACTTTGTAGTTTGTGTGGTGGGGGATGGTGAGGCAGAGGGAAGTGAAAGATATCGCTAAGTCAGAGATAATCGAGAAAGGAAAGTTCAATATTACTGACATTGACAACATTTTACGCCCTCTATGAAAGTAGTGGAACTAAAATTGCAAAGCGCCTTAATTCAAATTAAATTTATATTCTTTATGAATTTCCTGATGAGGGGTGACAAAGTTTGTATAGAAAAGAGACCTCTCACTTCTACATGCTTACGCTCAGCTCAGTGTCCTCCAACCGAAGCAGACTACAATCACAGAATTGCATTTGGAGCTACATATAATGCATTTGGTTTAAAAAAAGACGTTCTAAATTCCATACATAGAAAACCAGCTTTAGAAATAAATTATCATAATTAATTATCTCATTATTTTATTTATTTATTTTTAACTTCACTTATAGGAACAATATTTCAAACCTATTCTATTCATTACATATCAAACATTTTATGCAATAACCACATCACTGTTAGCTGCGATCCAATCCAAGAAATAGGTAACCCTGCTGTATACGGACGGCCAACCAATTTCGCATCCCAAACCCAATCCGAACGAGACTACACCAACCTAAAAAAAAGACAACGTCAACATTAAAGATAATTTAAAAGAAAAAATTAATATGCATACCTGTGTGTCTCCAACGACCAACGGACCACCAGAATCACCACTGCAAGAACCAATACCACCGATTCCAGATGAACAAACGTGGCTATCTTGGATCACGCCCAAATAACGAATATTGCAGAACAATTTCGTAATGATATTAACATCTACCTCGCGTAGAACCGGACTGACAGCTGAAGCTTGATCGGAATCTTTTCCCCAACCGCTGACTCTACCTGCTTCGTTAGCGAAAGTGTTGGAAGCATCAGATCGGCTTGGAAGCTTGACCAATTGAATTTTGTCTACAATTTCGATATATTAATATTAATTTTTTTTTTGCATAGGAGGAGAGGGAAAGGAATTATTTGAATTACCGGTAAGTTCGACTTCTTCATCTAATTCAATAGTGGCGATGTCGTTGATCAAGATCAACGAATTCCAACCGCTGTGGATGTGGAATTTGGTGGCTTGAAGGCGGACCTGACCATCTTCGTTCTCGTTGAATCTGTGAGCACCCAGGATGACTTGAGCGGATGTAACGCTGGAATAGAATTTGATGTTAGAGAGATTTATTTTTGATTTTAATAAGAGATTTCGTCGTACTCCTCAACGCAATGGGCGGCTGTCAATACGAATTTTCTGGAGATCAAGGAGCCACCGCAGAAGAAGGTGCCGTCAGAACGAGTTAGAAGTAGCGCCACCTATAATAAATTTAATTTTAAATTTCTAACCTCACTTTAATATTAATTTTTTTTAAACCTGACCTGGTATGGGATGGAATTCCTTTCAGCTTCGGATCCGCCTACAATTCTTTCATTAGCTTGCTGTAAAGTGATCGGTAGCCTGGTTAAGACCAGTGCGTCGAGTTCCCGGCGTTTGAGTTGGGATAAATCGCCGTTGGCCTGTCAGAAGGAATAATTAAAAGTTGAGTTAAAAAAAAAAATTAAATATTTACCTGAGCCAAAATTAGAGCAACAGCCAACACTAGAATTGATCTCATGGTTATAATAATTAGTGAAGTACAAACCGACTAATGTGTTTAATTCGAAAATTTTAAGGTTTATATACCTATCGTGGTTTTTTCCAAAAAAATTATGAATAATGGATTAGATTCAAAAATGTATGTTTCGAGAGTCGTAATCTGAGATTGTATTGTTAGGTTTCCGTAAAATGTAATCAATTATATTGTATTCGAATCAAAATTAACAAAAGGAAGGGTCAATTAATAAAAATTAGAATCAGGTGGTACATCCTAAAAATTGATTTGTTCTTTTTTAAAATAAAATAAGATAGAGGTATAATTTTTAAGCTCTATTTTATATGAATTATAGAAGAAATGTGTATCAGGAACAAAAGATCAAGCAGTTTAGGTGCTAACATACTTAATGATTCATTTTTAATCGCAGCAGGTGACCAAGTTTTGTTGTTACTTGCTTCAGAAGTTTTCGACAGCAATTTTCTCCGACAACCAAGCGGTCCTATTAGTAAGGAATGCTGCCAGAACTTTGTTTGTAGGACCGGAACCATTTTGCGATATAGTGACTCCAAGATATTCCTACAACAAACCTTGCTAGAACTAAATAGAAACAGATTTTGTGGGGGACGGGGAGAGGAGAGGGGGGATGAAAATCTGGAACACCTGACATCTAACTGCATAAAATTGTAAATTTTGGTCAAAACACATGCACAATACATTAAAAGTGAAAGAAACGCAGGTGTTTGACGATAAATTTACCGTTTTATGAGTTTCTTCATATCCTGTAGGTGGCGCAAAATACGGTTTCAGCTGTTAGTATTGTACTGTCCCATCTCTATTATCTCTGACTAAGACAAAAAAGTTTGTCAGTACGTTATTGTAGTCGATTACGTGACTGTTTCCGGTGTGGTAGTGTTCAGCTACTGCAGATTTTCCAGTATTTCCCTGTTCGACATCTCCGCGATGCTCTTTCACTCAACACTGTATACTGCGCCCGGTTTGTTCAATATAATATTCTTCAGCCTTCCTTTTCTGAAAGAGATTGTTATATCTTTTGTTGAAGGTATTAAATTATGGGGGAGAATAGTAATACTTCACGGTCACGAGGCAACTGCTTTATTCACATTTTACATACATATGTCGTATTCCAGCGATACACATGGGTACAAAAAATACCATATAATAAAAACCAAACGTGCAAGCAACACCAAACAAATACACTGCATGCCAAAACTTTAAAACATTGTACATGTATCTGAATACGTACGTAAATACATAACAATACCTCTTCCCTTAACAAGAACAATAACAACTAATTAAAATTGAAGTCTTTCTGGAGGTCTAAGTTGACTTCTTCGTCTTAACACTCTATCAGAAACAGAATTATCACTACTAGAATTAACTAATGTTGATCGTGGAATGACCGAAATCGATTTAGAACTTTGGCTTGATTTATCAATTTTCAATTGATTTATATGACGTTTCCATTTCATTCCACCATCGACACTTACAATATATGTGCGTTTACCTAAGACTCTATATATACTACGTTTACACCACGGTACTTCCTTATTTCTAAAATCTCTAACCCACACACTATCATTTTCATGAAATGTCTTGTTTCTTTTTCCGTGGTAAAACTGTTTGTTTAAATTGTTTTCGCCTTACCGTCTCTTTTGTTGAAGGCAACAATAAATCAAATTTTGATCTTAATTTTCTACCTATTAACAATTTAGCAGGACTTTCTCCCGTTGTTGTATGGGGAGTATTTCGGTATTGAAAAAGAAAGCGTGCTATTAACAAACTTATATCAGTGATATTATCTTTACGGCCTTTCAAAATCGCATTCTTCATAATTTTAACACCGCTCTCTGCTAAACCATTAGTGGCAGCATGATAGGGAGCTCCTGTTAAGTGTCTAATACCACTATTATTTAAAAACTTTTGAAATTCATGTGATGTAAAAGCTTTAGCATTATCTGAACAAATTTCATTGGGTAAGCCGAACCTTGCAAAAAGCTCTCTAAGTATCTTAATTGCGGCTTCAGATGAAACACTCGATACTTCAAAGCATTCAATCCATTTAGATGTAGCATCTTCAATTACAATAAAATTTTTATTTAAACAAGGACCAAAAAAATCGATATGAAGCCTTGTCCAAGGTTCTGTCGGCCAACTCCAAGTAATCAAATTGGATTTTGGTGGTAATGTAGAAGTACTATTGCATATTTGACAATTTCTAGATATTCTTTCAATTTGTTCATCAAGTAATGGCCACCAAACGTATGACCTAGCAAACGATTTCATTTTGACCATACCTGTATGAGTAACATGTAATTCATTTAATATCGCGGTTCTATATTTCGTAGGTATTATTAATCTATAACCCCATAGTAAACAATTCTGCTCGACGTTAATCTCATTACGTCGTATGTAATAAGGTCTATGCTCTGGTAATATCTTATTACGTGGCCAACCGTGTAAAACAAAATACATTACTTTACTTAAAATAGGATCTCTACTTGTCTCCAATCGAATTTGTTTAAAATTTAAGGGAAACTCTTACTCTTGTAAATAATTCATATAAGAAATTTTATCCGAATCTATCATCGCATCAGAATTTCTACATGGTGTTCTAGACATGAAATCAGCGATATTATTTCTGGAATTTACGAATTTTATTTCATAATCAAAACCTGATAAAATATGAGCCCATCTCTGTAGCCTGTTAGCTGCAAAAGTTGGTATACCCTTTTTAGGATTAAAAATTGTTATTAACGGTTTGTGGTCTGTGACTAACACAAATTTCTTACCAAATAAATACTGATAGAATTTCTTTATGCCAAATATTATTGCTGCAGCTTCTTTCTCGATTTGCGAATACTTTAACTCCGCTGAATTTAATAATCTAGACGCTAAAGCTATAGGCTTATCTGAACCATCCTCAAAAGTATGATTGATTACTGCTCCTAACCCGTAATTCGACTCATCTACCGTTAATTTAATCTCGCGTTCTGGGTCAAAATGAACTAAAATCGGAGAAGAAACCAGCAATTCTTTTACATGATCAAAACTTTTTTGACATTCTTTTGACCAACACCATTTAGTGTTTTTCTTTAGCAATTTATATAGGGGTTGCAATATTATTGACGCATTGGGTATGAACTTTCCATAAAAGTTTACCATACCAAGAAAAGATTTTAACTTTGTTATACAATTCGGTGCAACACAATTTTTAATTGCCTCAATTTTATCCTCACACGTATGTAGACCGTCTTTACTAATAACGTGCCCTAAATATTCTACCGAATCTTTGAAAAAAGAACACTTTGGTTTTTGAACTTTTAATCCGCAATCTTTTAAACGTTTGAAAACTTCTTCTAAATGTTTTACGTGTTCCGCATCATTCCTACCCGTTACTAAAAATTTTGAAAAATCGCGGGTGCACTAGTAATCCCGTACGGCAGTCTAGTATAAGAAAATAAACCTTTATGTGCTGATATAGTTACCAATTTTTGCGATTCTTCAGTTAAACAAACTTGTTGATACGCGTTTGATAAAACTATTTTAGAAAATTTATCACCGCCCTGTAGTTTACTAAACAAATATTCAATCCGCGGCAGTGGATACTTTTCCTCCAGTA
Source organism: Holotrichia oblita (assembly GCA_023690525.1). Classification (NCBI taxonomy): domain Eukaryota; kingdom Metazoa; phylum Arthropoda; class Insecta; order Coleoptera; family Scarabaeidae; genus Holotrichia; species Holotrichia oblita. The sequence continues at coordinate 11,833,173 of CM043016.1, read as the reverse complement.
ACTGTGGATTCAGGGCAATTTTGAAATCACCACAAATACGCACAGTTCCATTTGGTTTTAATAAAAAATCTAAAAGGAAAGCCATTTTGTACTCGTCGCCAATTGTTATATCTTTTGTTGAAGGTATTAAATTAACAGAGATGAAATTTATAAAATCAGAAACTAGAACTACTGACCTCCAACCTCCAACCCTGAAAAATTGGTCTTTATCACCATCATTAATATAATAAATATCTGGAGTGTACTAAAAAAAGATGGATTTGACTATTTACTTGGAAGGCACCTTCATCAGGATCCAATCGAAAATCTTTTTTGGCCAAATTAGAAGCCACAATGTGCAAAATTGCAATCCAACCGTAAACGCTTTTATTGGTGCATATAAAGCAATGAGTGTCAACTCCACATTAAATATTTATAACACTAATTTCAATTGTGAAAAGGATGACGGAGAGTATCTGTTGGGAGGTTTGAAAATGTTTTTGAAAAGTGATGCCATTACACTGGAGTCACAATCATTAGCACATCCATTACAACCACACCCACTACCACCACATCCATTGACAGTTAGATCTGCAATTATTACTCCAGCAGAAACCAGTACTCAGTTAGCACAATTGGCTAACAATTATGTCGCTGGATTTTTATTAAAAAAAAATAAAGAAAATTATGGTGCCGTGTACTGCTTGCACGCAGTCATTGTTTGCAGAGGTGGATGATAATCCTGACAATCGTTTAATTAAAGCTCGTGAATATGGGGGTGTATGGGTAAAGCATTTGTGCCATCCCACTTCAGAATTAGCCGTATCTGTTGAAAACATTATCTTAGAAATAAGGCAAATTTTAAGAAATGCTCCTCATAATAATAAGCTAGTGCAGTTGATGGCCGAGAAGATAAAGAATGTGGTTAATCTTTTTTTTGATGCCATGCGCACAAATTGCAACATATTGAATATATAATTAAACTTTCTATCAGAACATGAACACATTATTGCCAGGACATAAATAAAATCAGAACGGGGAAGGATTCTAGGGCACAAAATAGTAAAGATCCTGTAAAACTAAAGTCCTTAGAAATTTTAAGGAGTCAGCGTAAATGTAAAAAGTAGTTAATAATGTTTTTTAGCAAGTTGAATTTATTATATTCAAATTAGTAACGCCACAAATGTCAATATATGAATGTATATAATGTAGGTATTATAATAAACCTACACAATTGTTTACTTAATATTAATAATTAACGTGCCTTAAATTATTTTGTATCGTTTACAGTTTACATTTTCATATTTTCTTTATTAACTGTTAGAGTTTTTAGGCTTTTTCTAACGTAATCCAATTTTTCGCGAGCAAAATTTGATAATAATATTTATAAATCGTGGAGAAGTTATTACTGACGTCCATTTGAATTTCCCGCTAAATTAAATTACTTCCTTCGTTTAAACACCAGAGGCGCTCAAGTATTCGGTTCAAACCTAATGTACGGGCGTCGAGTATCTACTTTACTGTCATACAGTGTTTTAAACTTTCGAACAAAAAATTGTCCCAAAGCAAACCAACCCCCTTCAGTTGAAATTGGTGTCGGTTAGCAAAACATTTTGGGACATAGGAATTTCTCCTAATGTAAACTTGATTGATAAAATGGGAACAAATGTCAAAAGTGACAGGGGTTCATCTAAAGCAATCTAAAGCTAAAACACGTCGAATTTAAGTGCCCACCAAAAAGTGATGTTACCAGTCAGATTGACCGATGGTGTTCCAATAAGGACTATAGCTGCCGAATTACAAATTAGTAAAAACACACGGTACTATGGTATTACTACAGATAATGTGGTATTGGTCAATTTTGTAAACGTCAATAAATATCTGGAAGCAATGTATGCTTACAATAAGTAAATTTTAGAATTTTGAAAGTGGTTAAGGCAACATCGTGCCCAAAAATTTTTTGCTCACTGAGGGTACATACAATCTGGCGAATAAAAAATAATTTTGACAATATGCTTTTATATTAACTAATTAATTGTTGCTTTTTAGTAAATAATTATAATAATGTAATAATATCTTCTTAAAACGTCAATTTGATAATATCAAACGTCGTCAAAATCATGTCAAAATGGCGTTGAATACGACCAGGCCGGTTTCACTAGGCTACTACCAATATTTTTAATGCGAACGTCCCCATGAGAGGCGCTGCAATGCAATAATGCTGTTCAAATGTTAATTTGTTTAATTTTGATTTAATTGACATTTGTCAAATTAATTGTCAATATATAATTGCGTTAAGCGTTGTGTTCAATATTATTGATTATTGCGAGTTCTTTTCTTTCTTCAAACACAATATTTAATTACTTTGGTTTTATTGTTTCATTTTGTATTTAAGTAATTGCATGTTAATTATTTTAGTGTTCTAGCATATTATCCACGCTGCGTTATAAAAACTTGTTTTGCAGTAAAATATGGTAGCAGACACTGTTTTGCTAATCCAGCGAAAAATATGGATATGTTTAAAAAATGGATCAATGTACTGTGATGATGAAATTCGTAGTTTGCCACCAGAAAATGTATATCAAAATCGAAGAGTTTGCAGAAATTATTTTACTAATGATCAATTTGGATCTAATAACAGATTGTTGTCTACTGCATATCCAGTTTTAAATATTCCCAGTAAGCTTTCGGCCTAATTCTTATTATGCGTTTTGTTGTTGTGGCAAAATATTTAGCATTTCAGCGATCCTGCGCTTTTCACCTATTTTTATCAGCGGATTAAGGTAGTTTTGAATTGAATTATTAATATTATGTCGTTAGTATGATTTGAATATTTTTTATATTATTTCTATGGGCGTCCTATTTTGGTAGACATCTACAATATTGCTTCATACTAATGAAAAATGATTTCACTTACAATCATTTTTCGGAGAATTTTTGAAGAAGTTCCAGCTGAGAATTTGCCAAATTATAACATATCTTCTTATGGAACCGGATCTGGAATACCTACCATCAAATTTTCGTATTTCTCTGTATTTAAGCCGGCCACAGCAGTGAAAGCATAAACTCCCACTGTTATTCATATTATAAACAAATTGCAGCAGGGGGCTAAATTGCTTATAAATGATATAGTTACTCATCATTAACTTAAATTTCTGTTTCTTTTTTCTATTGTATAGAAAAATTCTATTGTATACAGAATTCTTGTGTACTTACGGTCCGATTTCATAATAATGTCCTTCCTTCGGTTTATTCTCGGTTAACTAATGAGTATGGTAGTTTAACGGTACATCAAAAGAGGATTTTAGGAATATATCAATTAATGATCGCATAACACTAATTTTTGTTTTGAAAGGCAATTTGTATTTAATAGTGACTTTAAATAATAATACGGCATTAGGTTTTATTACGAAATCGGCCCTTATTTCTATCAAATATGTTATCCTTTTGTAATTTACTTTATTCATATAAATACAATATAACTTTATATACATATTTGTTATTTATGTTTTGTATTAATTTATTAAATATAAATTGAAGTAAAATGCATCGTACGCTTTAGTATATTTAAGCGTGGCGCTTTCCCATAAAAATGCGAACGTACTCACTAGATGACGCAAAACTTGGTTATGATTGACATGCGTTATCTGACGCATCTATATTATATTTCATCTATGAATACGACTGAGATTGATTTGTAAATGTCAAGCTGGGTCGCGATAGATTTTAATAACAACCGATAGAGCAAATTTGACATGTAAGCATCAGCAGTGGCCGCGTTGTAATGACATTTACGTCACTATAAATATGACCCTAAATGTCAAACGTTCTCGCACAAGACATTGGATGTGGACGCCTCTGATATCGCCGAGTTTGTTATCATATATAATACAACGAGTGGTTTTGTGATTATCGATAATCGCCGGCTTGACACGAGATATGTTGCCAAATATTAATTCCACGAGTCCGAAGGACGAGTGGAATTATTTGGCAACATGTCGAGTGCCAAGCCGGCGATTGCAGATAATCACAAAACCAAGAGTTGTATTCTTTAGATTATACAACGAATAAAGCAACTTCAAATTAGGTACGACATTTTGAGGTTAATTTCTAACGGGTAATACATATAGGAAATGTCATCACTGACAAGCATTCTGAGCTGCCTAATAACAATGCATAATAAAGCAAAAAACAGGAATTAATAATACATATATATGATCGAACTTTACAACATTCCATAAATTGTGATCATATGTAGTTTTCAGATTGCATTGCATTAAGAGGTTTATTATTTTTAACTGTCTGATCAATATTTTCTAACATAGTTCCGCCGTCTCCAGACATTTTCGATCAAATTGTGACAGGTAGGAAATGTAACTGACAAGCAATTTGCAATGAACAATCAACGATTAAAACCGGTTACTATGGTAAATCAACAAAGGTGATTATCGCTTATTAATGAAAAAGCACGGTGCTTGATTATCACTTATTAGTCCAGTAGAGGTATAGGGAATTAATACATTATGAGTTGTATAATCATAGTAAGGTGTTAAGTTAGCTTAGAATTAACGTTTGTTTACTATTCAGTGTCACCAACTGAAAATTTGTTCTGCCAACCTCTGAAAGTGTAAGATTTGACCGAAATAGACGTTTAAAACATCGAATACGATCGAGTTTTGTGCTTTAATGTTAAATGTGAACAAATTTGAAATTGCTGAATTTGACGTATAAATCCTAATTATGACATATAAACTGTCAAATATTGGCAGATATGACAGTAAAATGTCAAAAATTGACAAGTTGAAAAAAATGATTTTTTCGGCGATTGCCGATAACACATTTATTAATAAATTTTCTATACAAAAATACTATTTTGAAGTACCAATAAGCACTTAATAATTTTTACAATATATTGCACATTTATTATTATATCTATAGAACCTACGTATATATATATATATACAGATTATATCACATATCACATTTAATTTTCATACGAGGAATCGTTTTCTTTTTTAAATAATTTACAACTATTGAAACGCAAATATCATTATTAGGATGGGAATCGATACCACGAAAATGATATAGATAGCAGTCCTCGGTTCACATTGAGATATTACCACATATTCCTTATTCCAAAGATCTTCGTTCTCGTTCACCGGTAATTCCATCACAACCTTTTCATCCGACCAGAAATTCAAGTTCAACGCGCACGTTTCCGTGGAATTTGTACAGGTCGAAACAGGATTTGACACGTTATAGACCTTCTTGTGTAAATTAAACCGTATTCTGATATAGTTAGTTTGCACCTCGTTTTCGCTATTGTAGACAAAGAAATAGTAGCCGTTGATTGGAACTCTACAAAATAAAATGAAAATAGAATATTGATTTAGATCGATTCAAATTTGAACTTACTTATAGGTTACTGTATTCGCTAAATACGCTTCTTCAATTTCATGGGGACTGCTATCATTGGAGCATTTCCTGTGAGGTGTTAGCGGTAGATTTAAAATGAGACCAGCGCAATTTAATAGGGCTTCCTCTGAACTGCTAAATGACGACCAGAACTCGCTGTTACTCTTATCGTTTAAAGTTGTTTCGTTAATTGTGCCTCTATCGTCGGCGATCTCATCCGGATTAAATCCCTGGAAAATAAAATTTAACACCCTGTATATGCATGTTTTTCAAAAATTTTATCTTGAGTACTTGTAACTATGAAATGATAACATGTTATCAATATCAATGGCGAGGTCATTACACCGAGACACCACACCATATGCTAGACCATAAAGGTATCGAGTATTTTATGCGCAAAGGTCAGTTGACACGGTTGTAACCGAATGTGTCTAGTTTGAATGCGTAAACGTCTCGGCGGCTAAAAATGGTAGCGTTATCTACATTCAGGGACGATAGTGTTATCGTACTTGAACTCCTAGAGGAATATGTATAAACATGTGTGTCTTTGTTTTTTTTTAATAAAATGATTAGTTTGACCTAATCTAATTTCTTATCAAAATTTTGTGAAAAAAATGTTTTCCTTGTTTGCCACAATGAAGATGGTTTTGACAGTTTTTTCTTGACCATCTTGCAATCCTTTCATTTTTCCTAAGAAATCTGAATCTAGTTGCTGTCACTTTTGGGTCACAATAGGCATGAGATGTTTCTACTCCTTTACGGTAAGCAACCTGATCTTATTTGGTTTGATGTAAAAAGATATTTTAGAGGTAAAAGATATGATGGAGCCTCAACGATGAGTGGTAAATCTGTTGGGGGGTAGAAGCATGCTTCAGCCAGATACATATCACACAGTTTGAATGTATCCATCCAACGATCTGAAGTTTTGGAACGAGCAATTCCAAGAAACTAACGTGAAGCAAGCGTTAGGAAGCTAAAGGAATTGTGCCCAATTTGTCCCAATTTGGTAGCACCAGTCGACTTAGCAAGACACTGAACTACTAATTCATCTGTTAAGGTATCAGCAAAAGTGTTTTCCTTGAGGCTTAAGCATGTGGATCTAAGTGTTGAAAGTAAATGCTGACGTTAGGCAATAATTGAATCATTTGATTCAAGTATCGTTATCCCAAAAGGACATCTATACAATGTACCAGCAACAATTGCCATGTTTTGGGCAATTCCTTAAATCAGTTAACCGCTCGAGTCTTGAATCATTAAAATATATAAAAAAAATTATTGGAATTGTAAAATATTTTTTTTTGCTTAATACATTTCTTGTTGTTGTACTTCAGGGTTCTGCATTGGGTCCTACATTGTTTCTCTCTGAATGATTTGAGTGTGACAGCTAGCAACTCCGTTTTGTTAAATAAGAATAAAACGGCTCTTGTTTTTGAAAGTTAACCATTTAATCATTGTCATGATCTTGTGAAGCTTGTTTCGTGAAGCTTAAAAGAAAACGGGTCGATAGCTGTAGCGGTTAAGCGACTACCCAGTCATTTGAGATATCGTTGCGATCCGGAGTTTAATTCTCCGAGGGGGTGGTGACGTTTTTCTCGGAGAATTGTACCCCGATCGATTTACCTGTCGTTGTTGGGAGAAAAATGATGAACAGACCAGCAAGAGTTGCAGTGATAATCAGACAACCAGTAGAGTTTAAGACGCCGTTGCAATTAGCACCCACCACATATCAAAAATTAAAAAAAAAACTGTCTCAAACAGGTTAAGACTATGGCTGGGGTTTAATAGCTTGCCAGGATATATGAAAGAATTAACAAGCTTGTATACTTTTAAAGGAAGTTTTTGGAGCAATCATTCCTGTTAAACGAAAGCATAGATGAAGTCAAGTGGAAAAGTGATCAGACTTGCCAAATATTGAAACTATCATTAAAGTACCTGAAAATGATTGACTTTGCTTTCTTTCATTCTTTGATGAGCTTTACTATACTGGTATGGGCTCACTGGGGATTGCTGGGATCAATTATGTTGCAAACTGCAGAGACATTCTAACTACCTACACCATCTGTGTACATGTTGGAGTAATATGCATATTTAGTAATCCTTATGGTTTATTTTACATTTTCAAAAATTAGGTTAGGAAGCAGGCAGCGATTGCACTTGCCCCACAAAAAACACTCAAAGGATAAGTGCAATCATGATCTGCCTTTTAAAAATTATTGCATTTTCCCAAGAAATACATTTTTATTTTTATATGAGATTATTAGAAACAATGGTATGTAATTATAAGAAAAAGTCGACTCGAGTTATACAAATGAATCCCTTGCAATAGCCACACAGCAGATTAAGTGTGGTCTCATGCCATACAGTACCCTGAACTTCTATATTACTAGCAGACGAGGAAAAAAGAGCCTTACAGGAGGAAGACCACAGTCATTGCCCTCCGAAATGGAAGCAAATTATTTGATAATACTTGAAAAGTGGGGGTTCAGCCTAAGTAGGAAGGAACTGTTCGACACCATTGAAAAATGTGTTACTCTGTGTGTTACTATTTAAAAACAATAGACCGGCTGAAGATTGGCTTTTAAATTTTAAAAAGTGGCATGGCCTGTCTGTCGAAAAACCTCAAGCTGTTGAGTATAGCCGAAAAAAAAAATGATTGATCCATTTATTATAAATGAATACTTCACCCTTCTACATAATACATTAACAGAACTAAATTTGTTCAATAAACCAGGCCAAATTTGGAACTTGGATGAATCGAGTGTCTGCTCTGAACCAACAAAAACTAAAATTGTTGGTGCTAGAGGAAAATCCTGCACACGAGTAACAGCTGGAAGTGACAAAGAAAATACAACTTTCCTGGCAGCTGCCAACGCCACTGGGTTGAAGACCTCACTATTGATAGTTTTCAAGGAACTCAATGTTTGGACAGGTTGGATTCCAAAACCTGAAGAAAGCTGTCCAGACATCGATGCCTGCTTTAGGTCCAGAACGCCCGGTGTTGGTTCTCTACGATGGTCATGCTACTCATGTTACAGATCAAATTATAGAGTTTGCAATAGAGCATGGTATAGACTTGTCAGTTTTTAAATCATTTAAAGATAACTGGGACCAGACATTATGTGCTTGGGCAACGGAAGCATTCAGGATGGAAAATACCTAAAAAACAGTTTGCAGTCCTGCCAGTGGGTTTCGTAAAGGTGGTATTTACCCATTCAACAGAACAGTAATTCCCGAAGACAAATATGATCCTCGTGCTTTAGAACGTTGGCGTTCATCCCAAAATAATCCTGTTAAAGATAGAGCGCACAATTAAAGACCAGATGGACTAGAAGAACAAAATAAATTGTTGGATGACCAAGCTTTTCAAACAGCATCTGCTGGTTCTACAAATAATCAGATATCCTTTTGCAGACAATAAAGCAAAACACAAGCATCTCCACAAAACAGGCAAGAAAAAAAGTTGCAGGTGGGGCTGCTGAAAAGAGCACAACTGAAAGTCAAAAACTGCAGGAAATAAAAGATCTAAAACTGAAACTGACACCGACAGCGAATCTGACAGTGAACCATCATATATAGATACAGAGGACGATATGGATATGGAAGACTTTCTAGATGGAGAAAGCGAAAGATGAAGCGATGAAGATGATAGACCTGTCCAGTCAATGTATCAAGACAAAGACTTTAAGGACAAAGCCATAAAAGTGGGAGGCCTTCACCTTTGCTAAAACATTATTTAGTTCCTTAAATTCACCAACATACAGTCGGGGACAATATTTGAAGCTTAATGATGACAGCACTGATAACAGTGAAGACGAAGGACAAGCCACAGAAGAAGACGAAGATGCAACAGATGAAAATGACAACATAGCTACAGCTAAGGAGGACGAAGTCTTAATACTTTGTCCTGGCCGAAATTGGCCGAGAATTTGTTCTTGTCTTGTCTTGTTAAATTTTACAGGAAGAGCAACAAAGCCAATAACATCTTTGTAGAACCATTATAGTAAAGGACATATCTGTTGTTGCTGAAAGTGACATCAAGATGATTGTTATTCTTCTTTAGCCACTAAAAGACAATGCTGTGCCGTGCGTTTTGAAGTAAATTTTGAATCCTTGGACATCCGATAAACATTTTGTGTATTTGCCGAAATATTTTGTGCATTTCTTCACACCTGTCAAGCTTTCGCGAAACTTTTATTCACCTCATCAGGGCTAGTGCTACAAATATTATTGCAGTATGGCAGCAGATATGATGACAAAAGGATTATCAACGAAGAAGGGAAAGTATTAGAACTAACTAAACATTGAATAAGCGGAGCTGTCTGGATAGTATATTAGATATTATACAGGGTTGTCACCTAAGCGCGCGCTGGTCTATAGCTCCTAAACTAATGATGTTAGGAATTTCGTTCATATATTAATCTATACTACTTGCAAGACTCTATTTCAGGAAAATATTTTTAAGTATATAAGGTGACCCAAATAAGTGTGAAGATATGGAAGTAATTTTTTTTAAATGACACCCCTTGTATTGTGTTGCACATTTTAGTTCATCTCAATGCACTTTATCAATTCCCAAAAAATTATTTCATTACTCCTGGTATTTCCGGAGAAATAAATTAAAAGTCATTAAAATGAAATTTTACGCACTAAAAATAGAAAAAAAAAAACGTAGGAGCAATTTTTTGACTCACGATTTAGTATGGAGTGAGTCGAGAAAGGTCTAAGGTTACTCTCACCTTGTTTACATTTCGTAAATTTTCTACAGGGTTACCAAAATTATGGTCGAACAATGACATATTTCAAATTAATTTTTCTTACTTTTTTCAAATGGAACACCCTGTATATTTTTTCACCACTTGATGCAGAATTAAAAAACAAATATTTTTTGTAAGTACAACTGTATTTAAATTCTCGACGGTTTTCTAGATATTTATGGAAAACCATTTATTTGGTTTTCCACGGTAAATTTTTGTTAATAGATCAAATCGGTTATGGAAAAAAAATTACTCGTTGGTATGACAATGTTATTAATTATTGTCGTATTATTCTGACACTCGGCGACATCTTGCACATATTATCTTTCTTTCTTAATAAAAATGAACTATACGATCCAAGAATCAACTGATATGATTTACATTCTCGGAGAATGTTTAAAGAATTGTCTTCTAGCATCCAGAGTGTACGGCGAGAGGTTTCCTGATAGAAGGCACCCAGATGAAAGAGCATTTCAAAGATTGATGGATCGATTTAACAGGACTGGGACAGTTAAATATGAAAAACATGACAGAGTAAAGTCCATATTAAATGATGAAAACGAATTTAACATTATTTCAAGTGTTGTTGAAAATCCACATAGGAGTACAGCCGACATTAGTGATTTGCTGCACATAGGTCAAACTTCAGTTAAAAAGATTTTGAAGAAGCATCATTTCCAACCATATCACGTACAACTGAGTCAACAAGCACTTCTAGGGCAAGATTTCGAAAACAAGATAAATTTTTGTAATTGGGGTCTCGCTCGAATTCAAGAAGATGTACGGTTTTTTAATACTGTATTGTTTACTGATGAAGCAACTTTCCACAATAATGGTCATGTGAACAGGCATAATCTACATTATTACGCCAATGTGAATCCAAATTTTAAGAGGGCAGTTGACCGGCAACACAGGTGGAATGTAAACGTCTGCGGAGGTATAATTGGAGACCATATTATAGGACCCCATTTCTTTGATGGACATCTCAATGGTGATATTTTTCAAAGATTTTTGGACGAAGACCTTGATAACCTTCTAGAGAATATACCATTAGGGCTGTTAAGAAGAATGTGGTTCTAGTTAGACGGGGCTCCTGCTCATTTCAGTATTCAAGTTCGACATACTTTGAATGAGAAGTTTCCAGGTCGCTGGATTGGAAGACAAGGACCTGTTCCACGGCCCGCAAGGTCACCAGATCTGACCAAAGTTGATTTTTTCCTGTGGAGGTATGTTAAAGATCTGGTCTACCGTATACCACCAACTACACCAGAAAACATGCGGGAAAGAATAAGAGAAGCCTTTGATTCAGTTACTCTTTTAATGTTACAAAATACAAATAGGTCTTTAACAAACAGGTTAAATCTGTGTTTACAAGAAAATGGTAGATTGTTTGAATACTTAATTTAATCATGTGTAAAATTCTCTAATGTTATTCATAGTTAAATGTTAATACAAATTTACCGTGGAAAACCAAATAAATGGTTTTCCATAAATATCTAGAAAACCGTCGAGAATTTAAATACAGTTGTACTTACAAAAAATATTTGTTTTTTAATTCTGCATCAAGTGGTGAAAAAATATTCAGGGTGTTCCATTTGAAAAAAGTGAGAAAAATTAGTTTGAAATATGTCATTGTTCGACCATAATTTTGGTAACCCTGTAGAAAATTTACGAAATGTAAACAAGGTGAGAGTAACCTTAGACCTTTCTCGACTCACTCCATACTAAATCGTGAGTCAAAAAATTGCTCCTACGTTTTTTTTTATTTTCTATTTTTAGTGCGTAAAGTTTCATTTTAATGACTTTTAATTTATTTCTCCGGAAATACCAGGAGTAATGAAATAATTTTTTGGGAATTGATAAAGTGCATTGAGATGAACTGAAATGTGCAACACAATACAAGGGGTGTCATTTAAAAAAAATTACTTCCATATCTTCACACTTATTTGGGTCACCTTATATACTTAAAAATATTTTCCTGAAATAGAGTCTTGCAAGTAGTATAGATTAGTATATGAACGAAATTCCTAACATCATTAGTATAGGAGCTATAGACCAACGCGCGCTTAGGTGACAACCCTGTATAATAATTGTTGCATATTAAACAATACACAGGTTACATAAGCATCATTACAGTATTATCAACACCAGCCGTAATAATCTGCCATCATACCAAAACAAAAAATGATCTTGCACTACACACATTGAACCACACATTTTATTAAGCGGTTTGTTTGATTTTGACTTACTATTAAGTGCTCTTATCATGCTAAACGTTATTATCAGCATTTATATAGATATGCAAATTATAGAAACATATTTGAACTGCAAATTTTTCTTTTTCCCAAACAATAGAAAGTTTATACAAATATAAAGAGATTTAATTTTAACTCCTTGCGCTCGTGGTAAATTCTTCATAAAAAAAAATTAAAAATCAAACTTACCTCCTCTAAAGCTAAATCATTCTCGTCATCAGGTTCATTCAACGATTTCCCAATAGCAGTCTCCAATATCAATTCACGCTTCCTCCTTCTAGCTTTATCAATATTTTCATCGTATTGCACGATAGGTTTGGAATATTTCCTCGCCCTCATATTAATAGTTTCGTCCCTAATCACTCCATTCCCGAACCTCTTATTAATCCTCTCCAAAACATCGTTACCCTTCTCACCTAAATCCTTCAATTTCGTCAGGACATCTTCCAAGACCTCCTGAGATGCCGTATTATTAGTTGTGATATTAGCTGCGTTTTGGAATTTAAAATTTTTCGTTTCACCTTTACCAATCGTCGAATTCCTATGAACGTGAACGTTAGGCTTCTCTTTCTCGTCCTTCTTCTTCGTATTAAGGGTGTCTAACAGTTTCTTCAGCTGTTTGGCGTCGGTTATTTCGTCGGTATCGAGTAGTTCGGATAAGGTGTGGTTCTTCGTCGGATTCTGGTGATTGGGATGGTGGAATTCGACGTCTTGTCGGTGCCTCTTCATCAGATGAGGAATGTTGGATGGTTGGTCGTCTTTGGTGGTGTTAACGTAGACGTAACTGCCGTCCTTGATGGCTTCTAATATTTCGTCGAGTTCTTCGGACGAATCGTCGCCTATATAAGCGCAATCGTGTAAGTGTTTGTGACCTCTGATCACTATTAGCGAAGCTCCAGGCCACCTGTAAAGAAAAATAATTTTAAAATGTTCTCCTCTCCTATTTACTAGATATATAACTTCTGTCAAAACTCTTTCACAATATTTGTTTGATAACTATCAAAATGTTTAAATAATTTTTTTGACAGCTGTCAAAACTGTACTGTAAAAATGTAAACAAAAACTTGACGATACTGAAACAGATTGTGGCTTTTGAAATTTAACAATTGTTAGAAATATTTTGACAGTTTCAGCCATTGTAACTGTTGTGGACTGTATAAAACTTGTCGAAGACTATTGCAAACTTTATGAAACACTTGTTGTGGGTTTTAAACTTTATTTAATGCCAATTTACATCGTCGTCACTTGTAGTACATTTCGTTATGGCGGATGCTGGTCGTCGTCTCTTTTACACCGCACATTCAACTACCAATAGAAAAATGGCGCGAATTTACAAAAATTTAAAAATAAGTGTAATGCATTAACATCCCGCCCGCCTTGAAACATTATAACATTTTCAATTAAGAACTACGTTAACAATAATCATAGTAATAAAATAATACATGAGTAAATACGTAAGAATAAAATATAATAATATCAAACACTTCAGTTTATTTCCCTGTTCATACAGATATTATTACTAACATGAACATTTGGTAATGGACAAATCTTAGTAACACTTCTCTTGATAATACCATCATTCACCTTTATTGACACAACTCTCACAACACCATCACTTCCTGGATGCAGGCTCGTGATTTTCCCAAGATGCCAGTGCATTGGAGGTGTATTGTCTTCTTTTATAAGAACGATGGACCCTACGCTGATGGAGTTTTCTCTGTTCTTTTGCCATTTAACTCTTGTCTGTAGCTCGCTTAAATACTCCTTATGCCAGCGAAGCCAAAAATGTTGAGTTATTTGCTGCAATCGCTGATAGTGTTTTAAGCGATTCTCAGGAACTGACGTGTAGTCCGGTTCTGGTAGACTAGTTAGACCTTTACCAATAAGAAAGTGCCCAGGAGTAAGAGGATCTAAGGAATCAGGATCAGCAGTAAGAGGACACAATGGCCTGGAATTTAAAATCGCTTCAATTTGAGTCAATACAGTGCTAAACTGTTCAAAAGTTAAATGTGCATTACCAACTACTCTACGTAAATGGTATTTAATGCTTTTTATTCCAGCCTCCCAAATACCGCCAAAATTAGGAGCTCGCGCAGGGATAAAATGCCATGAAATATTCTCTTTCGCTAAATAATTAGAAATATTTAGAGTCTCTGATTGTAAAAACGTTTGAAGTTTTTTAAGTTCCGCATTAGCACCAACAAAAGTTTTTGCATTATCGGAGTAAAGGTTACGAGGTTTTCCCCGCCTACTGATAAAGCGTTTTAATGTTGCTAAAAAACATTGCGTGGTTAAATCTGACACTGCCTCCAAATGGACGGCTTTCGTTGATAAACATATAAAAATACAAATATACCCTTTAACTAACCTTGGCTTCCTTGTCATTCTGTCCTTTAATGTAATAGGACCTGCGTAATCTAAACCTGTGTTGAAAAAAGGTAAGTATTCATTTACCCTAGGTTCCGGTAAGTTTCCCATTAAATATTCTAATGACTTGGGACGTGCTCTAAAACAAGTCATGCAATTTCGTACAGTCAATTTAGCTAAGTTACGACCTGAGACCGGCCAGTAACGGTCTCGAATAGATGCTAGCAACATAGTTGGACCGCAATGTCCTAATCGTTTGTGCTCTTGCTCGAAGATCAGTTGCGTAAGTTTGTGTTTGGATGACAAAATAATCGGATGTTTTTTATTAAAACTACAAGTGCTATTTTGTAAACGGCCTCCTACGCGAATTAAGCCATTCTCTAGATATGGGTTTAAAGACAGAATATTACTTTTATTAGTAATAGCCTTAACCTTTAACAACTCATTATATTCGTGACTGAATGATGTTTGCTGAGCTAAACGACATAACGCATGGAGAGAATATTCTAATTCCTTTACAGTTAATGGTCCGGTTAATCGCGATTCTACGGTTATTTTACAATTATTAATAAATCTAAAACAATACGCAACAACCCTTTGAAGAGTCGTTAAAACTGAATACCTAGCAAAAATATCAAAATTCACATTCAAAACAGTGTTTGTTGAAGTTCGTTCTTCAGGTACCTTATTTGCTATAAATTCGCTAGATCTTGTAAGTTGCAAGGTATCTGTAGATAGCCAATATGGTCCCGACCACCAAAGTTCGCAATCTCGCAAGTCTTCAACAGCTATACCCCGTGATACTATATCTGCCGGGTTTTCCTTTGATTTCACATGGTACCAATCTTCAATGTTTGTTAAACGTTGTATTTCGCTAACTCGGTTAGCTACGAATGTTTTCCATCGCTTAGGACAAGCTCGTATCCATGATAGCGTAATAGTGGAATCCGACCATAGACATTGTTTGTAGAACGAGAGTTTTATTGCTGCGCGTACCTTGTGCACCAATTGTGCTAATAGAACTGCACTACATAGCTCTAACCTTGGTAGAGTTACTTGTTTGATTGGCGCTACCTTGCCTTTTGCACATAAAAGTTGCGAATGATATTTCCCGTTTTGTTTGCTTCGTATATAAATACAAGCACCATAAGCCTTTTTCGCTTGCGTCCGCAAAACCATGCAATTCTAAAGATTCGTACGTTGGTAGAACAATAAATCTAGAAATTTTTATAGTTACTATTTTCTTTAGCTCTTCTCGAAATTTGTACCAAATCTTTCGTAAATCTTCTGGAACTTCATCGTCCCAAGAAATCTTAGCTTGCCACAAAGCTTGTATTAATAATTTGCAAGAAATAATTATTGGTGCAAGTAGACCCAAGGGATCGAAGATTTGTGATACTTCTGAGAGAATTATTCGCTTCGTAATTACTCTTTCTTCTTCTGGAGCATTCGTAACAGCATACTGAATGACGTCATCTGTAGCGTTCCAACAAATTCCCAAGGTTTTATTTGTTTCATGTTCTCCAAGCTGTATTATACTTGAATCTAAATTCTTGTTTACTTGAAATTCCGCACACAATTCAGGTTTGTTGCACAACCATTTTCTCAATTCCAATCCACTACTGCAGAGAATTTGATTTACTTCGTGTTGTATCTTGACTAATTCAGATTTGGAATCTGCACCGAACAAAAAATCGTCTACGTAAAAATTGTTTCTAATAGCTTCACATGCTGCAGGATATTCTACCGCAATTTCATTTGCTAACTCATGTAAGCACCGAATTGCCAGGAATGGCGCAGAAGCAGTTCCGTAGGTGATGGTTTTTAATTCATAACATTTAACAGGCTTCTTAGGATCGTCTCGCCAAAATATTCGTTGGAAACGTCGCTGTTCAGGGTCAATTAAAATCATCCTATACATTTTTGAGATATCTGCGCTAATAACGTATTTATGGATTCTAAACGACAGTAAAATAGAGAATAGATCGGCTTGAATAGTAGGACCTACATGCTGTGTGTCATTTAATGATATTCCTGTATCTGTTTTCATTGAAGCATCGAAAACAACACGTACTTGAGTGGTCGTGCTAGATTTTTTAACGACAGCATGATGTGGCATGTAGTAATTTAATTCTTCGTTATCATAAGTTTCATTGATTTCAATCATATGACCCATTAGCTCATATTCACGCATAAACTTCTTGTATGGCACATACAATTCTTGGTCTTTTACTAAGCGCTGTTCTTGTGAATAAAATCGGTTTAATGCCAACTTTCTCGATTGGCCTAAACATTCATAATTCTGCTTGAAAGGTATTTTAACTACAAATCTACCATCTGAATTTCGTTTAACTGTATTTCGAAAATGTTCTTCGCAATACTGTTCAGATTGCGAAAATATTTGATTAGTGTTGACCTCCTCTATTTCCCAAAATTTTGAAATACGTTTATCAACTTGTGATGTAGAAAGGCAGCTAATGGATCTTGTATTATATTGTGGTAAACTCAAAGTACCAGTAACAATCCATCCAAACTTCGTGTTTTGTAAGAACACGTCATGGTTTAATACTTGTTTTTGTTCTGAATACAAGACCTTCCAAAAAATCGATGACCCTAATAAAAGATCAATAGTACTTGTTTCATTGTACCTAGAATCTGCTAGCTCTAAATCTGTCGGAATTTCTAGCATATTTTTATTGAACGAACTTATGGGTAACTTTGCCGTAACTTCGGACAAAACCAAACAGGAAATACGTGTATTAAATAATCCGTTGCGCGATAGTAACTTAAAACTTGTTGCAAATTTTACATTTGACGTTGCTTGACCGACACCTGTAATTGCGTAATCGACTTGTGTTACATTCAAATTTAATTTTTCACATAACCTCTTTGTTATGAAATTACTCATTGAACCATTATCTATTATCTAGCACGACACTTATGTAACGTACCATTCATATCTTCAATTAAAACTATCGCCGTTGAAAGAAGAACTTGTGACGTTGAAACATTGCTAATAATGTTATCAATTGCTTCTACAGTGTGATTCGTTGAAACTTGAGGCTCGGAACTGAAACTAGTGTCCGTATTTTGCGAATTCGCAACATCCGTTGTGTGATCTTTACTTGATATCTCATTGCTTACAGTGTTCGATTGACGTTGTGAATTATTGAAACTGGTGTTACTTAAATGTAGTAAAGAATTGTGGGGCTTTCCACATTTTCTGCATTTAGATACTTGACATTGCGCTGCTGTGTGGTTAGGTTTTAAGCAATTAACGCATAATTTCAATTTCTGTACTTCATTGTACCTAACTACTGGCGTGAAATTTAAAAAACCGTGACATTTATAAATCGTATGGTTTCCTTTACAGAAAAAACAACTTATTTTACTTGTAGCTACATTAGTAATTGATTTACTTATTTGAACCACTTTTGATTTATTTATTAAAATCTAACTTTTCTAATAATTCGCAGCGAGATTTAATTAAATTAAATAAATCTTTTAATGTCACTACTCTAGTTGTATCTGTGGCTACCTTTCCAGCTTGTTTCGTACAAAAGAGTTCCCACTCGCGTCTACTCGTATTATCTAACTTATCGCTGATTATAGGAATTAATAATGTATCCCAATACTCAACCGATTCGCCTAGATTTTTTAAAGCTTTTAAGTTGTTATTTATGTTGTTATACAAATTTCGTAAATCTTTGGGTGACTCTTTAGTTAATTTCGGAAAATCTAAAATTGACCGAACATGTGTTCGTACAATTAATTGACTTTTTCGTAACGTTCGCGCAAAGCTTCCCACGCAATTTTATAATTCGATGCAGAAATAGGAAAAGCTTGAATTGTTTCTAGAACTTCTTTACTCAAACACGTTCTAAGGTGATGCATTCTTTGAACGTCGGAAAGTAATTTGTTATCGTCGATTAGTGCCTTGAAACTATCGCGAAACTCCACCCAGTTATTGTAATCGCCATTGAATGTTGGCAATTGCATTATGGGTAACTGAACTTGAAGAGGGTTAATAATATTAACTTGCTCGTTAGTTTCATTTGAAACGTGCACATTTTCGTTTGTTTCATCGGTACTAGTTTGCGAAATCTTATCTACTTCAAATGTTTTTGAATTACTAAATTTCTGTATGATACTTTCGATATTAGCACAAAGTGCGTAATATGTGGTTTCAAATTCCGCGCGCTCGCTGGACTCGCTATCATCATTTACCTCATCTAACTCGATATTTGACTGAACCTCATTAAACGACTCTAATAATGGATTTATTTTATTTAATCGCAACTTTAATTGATTATATGTTTCATTATTTATCTGATCCAAATTTAGTGTCTCGTAATAATGGCTTTGTCTTGTGAGGCTGGATTTAATTTGACCTCTTTTCCGTTTTAATTGAGTTAAATCTGCCATATTGACTCGAAATGAAACGTAACTGACGGAAACTTGACTATAGGCAATAAGGAAACTAGGAAAAACTACGTATTGGAAATTGGAATGCACTTACTTGGCTCTGCATCAACCCTATACGGTTAACTTGTACCCACGCTTAGCTACTCGAACTTGTACTTGCTTTTTCTGGTTTGCCGCTGTAATCCGGCTCGAACTCGGACCAAAATATGTTGTGGACTGTATAAAACTTGTCGAAGACTATTGCAAACTTTATGAAACACTTGTTGTGGGTTTTAAACTTTATTTAATGCCAATTTACATCGTCGTCACTTGTAGTACATTTCGTTATGGCGGATGCTGGTCGTCGTCTCTTTTACACCGCACATTCAACTACCAATAGAAAAATGGCGCGAATTTACAAAAATTTAAAAATAAGTGTAATGCATTAACAGTAACGGTAATAAAGTTTGACAACTTACTGCAGTGTTTTTGTAATTTTACAATTTTGAAATTAATTACAAGACAATTTCACGACTGTTGTAATTTGAGTTGTCAAAAAATACCCTGGCAATTATTTTGTAACTATTTTATCTGTTACAACCGTAGAAGCAGTTTCATTTGAAGTTTGACAGCTGTCAAAAGTAAGTACGACGATTACAATTGTCAAATCTGAAATAAACTGCGGTTTTTGTAATACGTCAAAAATATTTTGACAATTACACGTCTTATAACCTGTTTGTACAGCTCGACAAGAGTAAGAAAACCTTTGTGCGTGTCAATTTTGACAGCTATACTCGTTAAAACCATAAAAAGTAATCATTTCTTCCACTTTGAAAAACTGTCAAAAATTTCTTAATTCTTTAACCTACAAAAAAGTAAGAAAATAAATGTTTCTATAACTGATTGTAGAACTGTCAAAATTATTTCGACAATTGCAATTGTCAAAATGTACAAATCTCAAGTAATTTGTTTTGTAATTCGTTAGAAGTAGCTCTTTTTACTGTTTGACAGCTGCGGTTTCACTCTTACGTCCCAGAAACAGGAAGAAAATAAGTGTCCTTATAGTTTGACAAATCTTAAAAAGGCGTGCCTGCGTTTAAAAATGTCACAAATAACGGCTTGTACAGTTTGACAGCTGTGAAAAGTATTTTGATGATCACAATTTGTCAAATTTGAAACAAGTTGGAGTTTTCATAATTTGTCAAAATATTTTGACAATTACATCACTTATAACTATAGTAACAGTAGGAAACACTCGGTTTGTGTCAATATTGACACTTTTACACGTTAAAACAGTAAAAAGTATCCGTTTCTGTTTTAACAGTTTTGACATCACTTACAATTATAGAAACAGCTATCTCCACAATTTGACGCATGTGTTTTAACTGCTACATTTGTCAAAATAGTAATAAACCCTTTGTCCGTGAGAATTTTCACAGTTATAATTGTTAAAATCGTAAAACAGTAATCGATTTGAAAACTGTCAAATTTATTAAAACTATTGGACTCAAAAAACAGCAAGAAAATAATCTAGTTTGACAAATTTGAAGCCATTTATAACTGATTGTAAAATTTGACAGCCGTCAAAAGTATTTTAACAATTATAATTGTCAAATCTGAAATAAATTGTTTTTTCGTCAGAAGTAGCTGTTTGACAGCTCTTACACCCACAAAACAGTAAGAAAATAAGTGTCCATATAGTTTGACAAATTTTAAAAAGGCGTCCACGTGTTGAAAATGTTAAAAAATAGCGACTTGTACAGTTTGACAGCTGTGAAAAGTACTTTGATGATCACAATTTGTCAAATTTCAAAGAAGTTGGAGTTTTCGTAATTTGTCAAAATATTTTGACAATTACATCACTTATAACTATAGTAACAGTAGGAAATAGGTTTGTGTCAATATTGGCACTTTTACGCGTTAAAAAAATAAAAAGTATCCGTTTCTGTTTTGACAGTTTTGTTTTGACAGTTACATCACTTTTTTGACAGTTATACTTGTTAAAATCGTAAACAGTACTAGTTTTGACAGTTGGAAAACTGTCAAATTTATTAAGACTCAAAAAACAGTAAGAAAATAACTATTAGACTCAAAAAAACAGTAAGAAAATAATCTTTTTAGTTTTTTAAAAGGCAAATTTGAACCTTGTACGATTTATAACTAATTGTGTCAAAATATTTTGACAAATTACGACAGCTGTCAAAAGTAAATTGTTTGTTCGTCAGAAGTAGCTGTTTGACAGCTTTTACATCCACAAAACAGTAAAAAAATTAGTGTCCTTATACTGTCAAACGTATTTCGATGATCACAATTTATTAAATCTGTACTAAATTGGGGTTTTATAATTTATCAAAAATATTTTAAGAGTTACGCCCCTTATAGAAGTGGAAACAACATTTTTTGACGCTTGACAGCTCTGTTTACCTTGTAAACTTGCGTAAGTCCGCCGAAGAACGTAAGAAAATAAGAGTTTTCGTAATTTGACAGTTTGCAAACGGATTATACGAGACGCACGTTTAAGTTCTGTAAAAATATTTTGACAGTTACGCTGCTTATAGTGATAGAAAGAGCTCATTTTATATTTCGACAACGGTATTTTAACTGTAACAGTCGCCAAAATAGTAAAAAACTCTTTATTTGTGTCAATTTTGACAGGTGGAAACCTGTCAGATTTTTTTAAAACTATTAGACTCAAACAACAGTAAGAAAATAATCTACTTTGACAAATTCGAACCAATTTATAACTGATTTTTTAATCTGACAGCTGTCAAAAGTCTTTTAACGATTACAATTGTCGAATCTGTATTAAAATGAGGTTTTTGTAATTTCGATGCTCATAATTGTCAAATTTCTCTCATGACAATAAATAGTACGATAGGAACAATCATACCAACCAAACATTAGGAAAATTTCTGGTATATTTTTTTTCAACTGACGCAAATTTAAATGAAATGCATGTTATTTAAATTAAATTAATTAATTAAATTATAATAAAAAATATAATTAATAAAATTTGAATCAATCATGTTAATTTATAATAAAAAAAAATAGCCCGTTTTGTCACACATTTCGGCTGCCTCCTGTGAGGATTGAACTCACGACCCCTGGTTTACAAGACCAGTGCTCTGCCACTGAGCTAAAGAGGCTTACGTTCAATTCGTCTCGATCTAGTCTAGTTTAAACGTCATATCGGATAATAACTATGTAATAATAATATTTAATTATAATAATTAAACATACCTTACGCACGTGGAGATAGTAACGGTAGATCCTTTTAATAAATAAAATCCCCAATATTCTTTCGTATCATCCTCCAGCATTAAATGCCGTACCATAGTTAGATGTTTAGTATCCGTTTCTAAATTCGGCGTTTCCGGTAATAGAAACGCGTTAAAGGTAGCGTTCACTTGAATTAATTGCCTCTACAAGTTTATATTGAGAATTATAGCGATTCGTGTTGAGAAATTATGTCGTTTTTACCTGACACCACGTCGAGGAAACTCTGTTGTCCAACATCCTCATATCCGATACTGCTAGGGGATACATTTGTTCGGTATACACCCTGTATCTTATGAATAGGATTATGACGAAGAGTAAACATGGTAGTAATATACCGAGGACGCATAATCTTACGACTTTTAACGGGCCTTTAAAGCTGAATTGTTGTTGGTTTTGTGATATTTGTCGTCTGATTCTGTGTTCTAGTAGACGTTCTGTAACAATGAATTCCATATTTTAATAGATATGTGTTGTATAATACAGCTATAATTTAATTCTGCTTAATTTGCAAGAATGCAACTAACGCTGCTAGGACTTTATGTTTAAATTTGTAATAAATAAGGTGAATTGCTATGTAACAATCTTGTTGACCAACTCAGAAAAAGGAGGACTTTGATGATGAAGCTACAATACTAATACAATCGATTTTATGTTTGAACGATTTAATTCAATTTTAACACTAATATTATTAGCACAATTTGTATTTAATATATGTTTGTCTAACAAATTTTAGAATTTCAAAGTTTTGCAGGTTTTATTTTTATTATAACTTTAGAAAATATTGCGGTTAAAGTGAATGTCATGTTTGAATATATGTACAGTCTGTGGAATTAGAGAACTATGTGTACAGTTGCCACCCAGGAAATAAAGCATGTGTGAACGTGTAAATAAAACTCAATTTGACTCAAACGAACGCCTGTTCGATAACCTCAAAACGAAAAAATGACGGATGTACCCATGGTCGTTTTAACTTTTCAAAACCAGAACTATGGGGTCAACGGCGGATAAACTTATCAAGGAAAGAATAGTGGTAGGAATGAGCGACACCAGGACATCAGAAGCGATGCAACTCAAGAGCAACCTGACATTGAAGGATGCAATCGACACAGCTAAGCAAGCTGAAATTGAACAAAGACGGAACAAAATCATACCTACGCCAGTCGGAAGCTGTCAATTGAAGCATCCGAAACATATCCATATCCAGCGAAGAATGCCAATTGTCGAGGTTGTGGCATAAAGGAACATTTCCTGAAGATGTGCAGAAGGAAGAAAAGTGTTAATAGTGTAAGTGTAGCTCTTATACTGATGACAATTTTTTTTAGGACACATGAGTAGTGGAAACCTTAACTTTTCTGGTAGACACAGGAGCCAATGTTAATGTTAATCGTATACCATTAAAATTAATATCTCCTAATTAAGGTCATTAATGGACCAGATGGATTTGCTGTCAGATTAATCACACTCGTTTGATGATAAATGATGATAAACAAAGATTCTCAGTCAATAGCTTTATCATAAAAAATCTAACCTCTCCGATATTAAGTAGGGAAACCATAAGCCAATTAAAACTTGTTAAGTTATCAAAACATGCATTAATAGTGTCAATAATGCTACAATAGAGTCAGAATTCCTAAGTCTTTTTAAAGAGATTGGATTGCTCAAACTGCTCCTAGACCAGTTCCCATTTCCTTAATGCAGAAACTCGAGAGAGAAATCAAACGTTTGTTACAATTAGACATAATTGAACCTGTGGATGATGCAACAGAATGTGTAGCCCCTATCGTAGTTGTTCCAAAAGGAGAGGAGATAAGGTTGTGTGTTGATTATACTCAATTAAACAAATCTGTAATTCGATCTTACCTCCCAATCCCGAAAATAGAAAATATTCTTTCGAGACTAACAGGGGGAAAATATTTTTCGAAAATAGATACCAATAAATGATTTTACCAAATTAATCTAGAGAAAAACAGTCATTTGTCCATTTGGCAGATTCATATTCAAAAGATTACCATACTTAGGTACCTTCAGAAAATCATTACAGCTCAAAGGAGCGACTCCATATGTCAGAAGCTCAGAGAATACATCCTACAGGAATGGCCTGACCATAAAGAACTTTTCTCCAGTGAAATGCTAAGATATTATCAATATTGTTATAAAATTTCACTTTCTAACGAAGAACTGGAGAATAAGAGAATAATTATACCACTTTCTCTACAAAAGGAACTGCCACGGGATTCTGGTCGACCTAGGTCAACAGAACGATTCAAGGAGCCGATAATGCTAAGATATTATCAATATTGTTATAAAATTTCACTTTCTAACGAAGAACTGGAGAATAAGAGAATAATTATACCACTTTCTCTACAAAAGGAACTGCCACGGGATTCTGGTCGACCTATACTGGTCAACAGAACGATTCAAGAAGCCGATAATGCTAAGATATTATCAATATTGTTATAAAATTTCACTTTCTAACGAAGAACTGGAGAATAAGAGAATAATTATACCACTTTCTCTACAAAAGGAACTGCCACGGGATTCTGGTCGACCTATACTGGTCAACAGAACGATTCAAGAAGCCGATAATGCTAAGATATTATCAATATTGTTATAAAATTTCACTTTCTAACGAAGAACTGGAGAATAAGAGAATAATTATACCACTTTCTCTACAAAAGGAACTGCCACGGGATTCTGGTCGACCTATACTGGTCAACAGAACGATTCAAGGAGCCGATCAACGACAACCACCAACTTTGTCGCCAGCATTTCAGCCGGACTGAAAGTCCCAGACAAAGTTGCGAATACAAACTTGTACTGCTGTGCTACCAAAAAAGTAAGATTATTATCTGATGCACAACTCATGAGCGGTTTCGGAGAACTTTTTCAAATTGATGAAAGTTTGATGAGAGGATGGTAGAAATAGAATCGAGGTCGCCTTCATCGTGGTAACATTGTTCCATCAACGCGTCATAAAAGCATGTCAGGAAAATGACATCTTAAACATGCCAGTATTTGATCATAGTGATCATCCTCTGTTCGTTCCAATCTAAAGCTGACTCTTCGGTTAAAAAGGCAAAACTGAAAAATATGTTATACACATCAAAAGAAAAGATAAATGAATTTACAAATCTTTAAAGCATGGTTTCAAAATCAGTTTGTCTTGACTGTGGAAGAAAAGTTGAAAGACAATAATTTTTCCCAGAAAACCCATGCAGATTTAGACGTCAAAGCTCTGTTTTCACTAAGCACCAAACAAGATTTAATATGTTAAAAAAAAGGACTGCCGTCGATTCCTAAGAAGGTCTGTAGTGTCATGTTATCTCATTTCGAGAGTCATATATTAAACACTGTAAATTTGAGATGAATTGAATTGTCAAAATTAAACGTACACATAAGCTACTGCTATTGAGGAAAACTTAAAAAGAAAGGAGATCAAGGAAGAAAAAGAAGAACGGTTTTGAAAAGTTGATTGAAAAAATAGAAAATTTAGGTGAAGGAAAAAAGTTCTTTTTAAAAGAAGAAAAGACATAATAAAATAGGAAATCAAAAGTTTGAAAAGAAAATTGAAAATTAGAGAGACAGAAGAAAGAGAAACGTTTTTGAGAATTGAAAGAAAAAAGATTTGGATTGATTTTGAAAAAATGACGGATGAGAGAATATAAAAAGGAAAAGATTTGCGATAAGATTGAAAAGTGAGAAAAGAAAAGAGTAGACGAAGAAGAAAATATTCAAAGGAAGGAAAAGGAAAAGTGTTTAATATATGTTTTATTTTTATTTTATTTGACTTAAATATTGAACAGTGCAGTAGATAAAGTGATTAAAGGTTGTGAATTGAAGCAAGCTTCAATTTGGTGGTTTTGTCTTATTGATGGTGGAATGTTCGCAATGGATGGCTTTTCGTTACGTTTATGCTATCTTAAGATTAAAATGTTTGTTACAGGTTGCGTATTTTTACCCACCACCAGTTCAAACAAATCCTCTTCATCTTTGGAACATCTGAGGATATTTGAATTTCTAATCGATCTGACCAGAAATTAGATTCTTGGGATGTAGCCATGTAGCAGTTCCTTCCACTACAAATCTGCACGTTGTAATGCATTAGATCTAATGCTTTAAATTTTGATTCTCCATTCATTGGACCAGAACCATTCTGTGGTCTATTTAAAAGTCGCTTTAGAGCTTATCTTCAACAGTGGAGACTGAAGGAGAAACTTTACATTGGATCAACAGTGCAAAATCGAAACAATTAAAAAAGGTTATGAATTTTTCAGTTAGTAAAGCAAAATCTATGCTGGACTTCAACAAGAGAGACCTTTATTAATTGATTGATTACTATATCAAGACGGGACAGTCTTTGATTACTCCTAACACTGCAGTCCATTGGGCCTCTTGTGTTATTCCTAACTTGATTTCATTTTACTCAAATAGGTTAGTTCCCTCGATCAGTTTTAAAAGTAAATCTTTTTCCACTGGTAAATCAATGTGCTTTGCATAGCAATTCTACGTTGACTTAGTGCTACGCATTCAAAGATGATTTTCTCCTCCTCATTACAGAGTTTTTGTGAAACCTAGATCTGGCTCTGCTCCGATAAATTTCATTTCGGAACCCTCCTTCGCTAGCTGGTCTGTCAAGACCTTAATACTATCATGGGTTTATTTACCGGCAATGAGACTCTGAGTTACCACTGCAAGAAGATAACTATAACTCCCAAGAGATTACTAAACTCTAGAAATTTTGGGAATCATTTGGGACTCCCAAGGAGTTCACTGTCAGCTTTTTTTTGCAGTTCAAGTTACAGGTTCTTTAAAAGTCTTTGGAACACTTCTATAATTCCTCAACATTTGCAATTCAAAAAACTGATTGTTCAATATCAGAATTTCTACAACCTAGACCTGAAACACTTTCTACAGTTCAATAAATTGGACCCTCAAGATCTGCAAGTCCACAACTTGATCTGGAAACATCTTCCGTGCTCCAGCAAAGAAGTAAAGAATTAATTAATGGATCATTTTTATTATCTGAAAGAATCAGATCATACTTGAAAGCTGGAGAAAGAAAAGCGATGATAAATTTTTTGTAGTCGAATTGCACGATAGAACTATGAATCTATACAAATTCAATAAATAACACTCAGAAACAATAAATTTGTAAATCAATCTTGTCGAGATTTAATTGTGTCTTTAAGAACGAACCTGAGCATTATTGATTAATTATTTTCTCGTTAAAACGCTATGTACTTCGCGCGAAACAATAGGGTTTTTTTTTCTAAAAGTAATCAGGGATCGATAAGATGTGTATTCCCGATAAAGCTTTAGATTTTTTAGAATCATAATAATTAAAACTCGGTTGTGGAATCTTAACTCAATTTGAAAGACGATTTATAGAGATTTGGTTTTATTTTAATTAACTCACGCAACTAATTTATAACTTGGAGAAATGTCGTTAGTTAGTTAGTTAGAGTTATAGTCGGTAAACGTGCATAGCACTTGAAACAAATCAGTTCACAAATCGAACACAACGATAAGAAATATTATGTGACATGCATATAATATGAAATAAACTTTAACACCAATTTAATCCGTGATATTTTGAAATGTCTTATCATTGTAATTTTTTACATTGTATTCGGAAACTTTCCACATATGTATACTCACACATATACATATATATACTCAAGTTTATTGCCGTATTGTCTATCCAAGTGTGTTTATAATATGTACCTACAGAGTTATAATAAATAATGTGATATTTATTTTAAATATGCACTTAACCATTCTCTCCTTCCATAGATTAAAAGCCTTCAACCAGCTGTCTTTACGAATACTATCCAAGAAAAATACTTAACGGTGATGTCAATCTCTTCTTCTGACTCGAACTTTTTGCCTTTCAAATGTTTTTTTTTTGAGCTCAACAAATAGCCAAAAGTCACACATCGATGTTCTATAATTTTGATTTTGTTTTTCGCTAAATACTGAACAGTTGTCCCTGCTGAATGTGACAACGGGTTTCATGATGTAACATGATTTCCTTTCTTGGCACTTTACTGAAGATAGTAGGCAAATAATTTTCAACGTACCATTGAGCGTTAATTGTCTGGTGTCGGTTCATATTCCGAGTTAGAACTTTTTTCAAATGTAAATGTTCGTGCAATATTGATCTCACTTGCGAGGATCCAATCTTCAGATTGGATTCTATCACTGCATAGTAATGGTAATGTGATTGTCCTCTTCCACCATCTTCAGCCATCGCCACAGCAATATTTTCGAGGTTAACAGCAGTTCTCTGGCTCTCCTAGCTCCTTCTTTCCCTGCATTATCGACTTGCAATCTCGCTCACACTCAGACGCGCTTAAGCCTTTCTTGAAATCATAGTCAATCATTTTTTTCGTGATAATTCCATTTTTTATGATAACAGAAGCACAGGTACTTTCATGAATTTTTGAATTATATAATGTTTGTGTTCAAAATTTTTATTGATTTTAATATAATTTTGCCCGCGGCTTCAGCAAGTGAATCATCATTTGATCTGTGTTTCTATTGAACAATACTTGGCCTTTAATACTTCGGTAGTGGCTGGCTTATTGGCATAAACCCCACAGCCAGAACTCCAAAAACGTGACAACCAATTCTGGTCACCAATCCTGGAAATAACACGACCAGGAGCAAACTCGTGCAAGATAATTAATGTTTCATGTACGGTATCATCCTGCTGAAACCACATGTCGTCAAAAGCAATATCTTCTATTGAGGGACAAAAAAGCCTGCGTCATCACTTTCCTCATCTCCAAAGAAATACAGTCCAATCATTCCTCCAAATTACGATGCAGACCGAACAGCGTTAATTTTGCTGATTAACGAAGTCATGGACATCATCACTTAAAATGACGTTGTACGTAAAATCGTCGTTCACTTCTGTTTGCTCAAGGATCCAATTGGAATTGAACTCTCTTCGCTATGCGCACTATCTGTTGGCAGAAGTTGTCGAGTTAATTGGACTGTGTAGGCGTGGTGATGCTGTTGTGTCCAATCCTTGTCTACGATGACGAGTCGACGTCTCCGAACTGTCGATCCATCTCTACTAACTCGTGTTTAAAAGGTATCTACTACCTTTTAAATATACGAAGCCATTAAAGTATTAAAGTTAAAGTATTTTATGTCTGTGGTCTGTTATAGTGGTTTTTAGGTTGAGACATTCCCCTTGAAATCCCTTCATATGTATGGTTACTTGCAAGATTGAAAGGAAACGAGACGGCGGATGAGCTGGTCAGAAGAGGTTTGTCAAGGCCTTTCATGGAAGCTGGCCCTTCCTTCGGCATCACAAAATTGGAAATTAAAAAGTCCATCTACGAATGGATATATAAGTCCAAGGAATGGTGGAAAAGATCTCGAGGACAAAGGAGTTCCTAAGCCCGACTTTACTAAAGAGTTACTGAGTAAAGACAGGCAAACTGTCAAAGTAATCTGTTGAACGATCATTGCAGATTGAATAAACATATGTTTAACATCGGCCTGGCAGATGATGCTCTCTGCAGATTGTGTGAAGAGGAAGAAGCAACCCCAGTTCATGTTTTGTGCCACTGCAATGGTCTAGATTGTAGATTTGAAATGAGGGTGATATTGCGCTGCGACCTATTGATCTATTGTGCCCCCTTGTGTGAGTTGTAAGCTGCTGGGGGTATGCCCGCTCCTACAGCTCCCCATCCAGTCCAAGAGCTTTGATAAACTGCATTAGCTGTGATGGTTTCAGGGAAGGTATGTCTTCTTCGTCTATAACGTCTTTACCGAGATGGCTGGCTCGGGTTTCTATGATGGCGGTGAAGTAAGATGTCAGGTGTTCCGGATTTTCATCCTCAGCCCCGCAGAACCTGCAGTCGCTATTCTGTTCTAGACCTATCCTTGCCATGTGTTCACCAAGGTGCTTATGCTTATTGTAGTTTCCAAGGAAGATCTTGGAGTGTCTCAGACCAGGAAGATTCTCCCAGAGGGATGCTCTGAGGCTCTCTTCCCGATCTTCTTTGTAGGTGCTCGTCCCTATACCACAGAACGGTTCAGGTCCCACAAACGGAGTTGTAGCGGCCTTTCTTGCTAGTGAATTAGCTTCTTCGTTGCCTCTGATTCCAGTGTGTCCTGGTACCCAGTATAGTGCAACTCTATTATTCTTGCCCAGGTTGTTTAATCTATCAAGACATTCCCAGACTAATTTCGAGCTGACCGTGTTAGAGCTCAGTGCCATTAGGGCTGCTTGACTGTCGGAAAAAATTGCAATGCTCTGCTTCCGATAGTTCCTGTCAAGGTTCAGTTGAGCACATCTTCCAATTGCATTGATCTCCGCTTGGAAGACGCTGGGATATGTCCCCATTGGCTCGGAATATTTGGTTCCTGGCCCAAATATGCCTGCACCTGTTCCTTTATCGGTTTTAGACCCGTCCACATACCACTTGATAGTGTTTTCCTTTAGGGAGTACGTGGAGTGTTCTCCTACCTACTCTCTCTTATTACTTAGCTTGGTGAGGGAATTCCTTTCAAAGCTATATTCCTTGACCATTTCATCATTTGGTAGGCTTAGAAGTGGGGAGAGCCCTGCTTGAGATGTCCATGCTCTCTGGTGCGGAGTCTCGCCCCTTCCAGTCCCCGCCCTGGTCGGTCTGTGCATAGCCGCAAGGGCCGCTCCCTCCACCACTATGTGTAAGGGGGTGCGATGGTCTAGCGAGGATAAGGTTTCTACTAACTGATGTAGAGAACTCCACAGCTAACGGCTTTCAAAATTAGAGGCATCCTCTAGGATAAAAGGGGATCACAATAGACCTGCAGAGGTCGCGGTGAAACAGGTTCGCATGTCCACCCCACTCCTAACCTAATCTACTTACTTGCAAGATTTTGTTTCCCGTCAGGATACTAAGATGAACATTATTTAACTTAAGTTACAAATTCTGTGGAATTATTTGCCATTAATTTGTTTGTTCTTCACGCTACATCTAGTACAATGACTCAATTAGATTGCATTGTTATATGAAACAAACAAAAATAAAAAAAAACTGTATTACATGCATTGTTGAACGATAGTAGAGATGAAAATAAGAAAAAAAAAATCGAATACACTTAAGTTCGATGCCGAATTGTTTTCGAGATATGATTTAATAAAAAAAAAGTTTACAAACTTATCGTTATCACAGCAATTGTGAACAAAATATTTAAGGCAATGAACATATATGAGATGTGGTTTCATCAAGATGGTACCACTTACTAGGCTACCCGCGAAGCAATGGGGTAATTGTAAACCAAGTTCATAGGTCGTGACATTTTTGAAAACTAAGGCTTATTTAATTGAATCATTGGCTTTCGATAAGGCCCTGACCCTATTCACTCCGACTCATTTGAGAACATCAACAAAATGAAAATTTTTTGCAAAAATATGGTTCAAACTTGTTGAGGTTTACTTGCCAACCATTAAACACAAAACATTATTAGAATAAGATGTTATTGCATCTATTTAGAAACAAAGCAATAAACAGAAAAACAAAAATTATTAAACAGATGGTGAAGATCCATAGATCCTATGAAGTAGATTAAAAAGCAATGCTGTAGGCTTTAGCAGAAGAGACATCTGATGATGATAGCTGACGAATACAGCTCAATTATTCTCTTTTATTACAGTTATTTAATGTCAATAAGAGGTCGAAATTTAAAAAATCACACTTACAAGATATTCAACAATTAATATCGAATATGATAGGAGCACAAAGTTCATGGTTTAGTTAGAATATGCAAAAACAAACTCTTCATGAAAATTGCACAACGTTAAGATTTAATATAATACTTCTTTAGTATTTTATTTTCTAAAAATCTTTCTGTTCCTATCTTAATTGATCAACAAGAAATCTTAATTCTTTTCGAGTACGAGTAGTAATTTTGAGGTTATTTAAAATAAATGCAGGCAAAAAAAAACAAGCATAAATACCCTCATAATAAGCTTCAGATTCTGGCATTTCACTACTTCGTATACAATCACCTTCCACAATCACATATCACTACAGAATATTAATAATTACTACAACTATATAAGTTTTAACTTATTCTTTCGTTGGAAGCTCTGCTTTAGTAGCGATTCGCGACGACACGATGTAATGCCGATATAATGCATTCGCTAACTTGAAAATATAATCTAGCTCAGTTAACAATCGTTGTGATACTGTTTATTTAATATTAAACGACAAATACAATCTAGTCTAAACCAAAACAGCGCTATTATCTCGAGTCCAAAACTCTTCACAGTACATAGCAGACGTTTATCAGCGAATGCATCACTGTTATTTTTTTCTTTGAAATGTATTCGATGAGGTCAGTTAAAGCTAGAACCAAAATAGTTTAAATAAAAATGTATTTGTTTAATATCTACGAAGGCAGTTCAGATATTATTGTCGCTGATATAGAATGAAACGACTTTTTTATTCTTGTCTTGAGTGTGAAGTGTGTGAGAAGTGTTCAGAATCTCGCTTAACGATAACCAAATTGACCTGTCGAATGCACTTTGGTTTTGGCATCAACTTTTTTGGTACATTACTATGAAAATCAACGCCATCTACATGCGGAACAATAATATCTGAACTGCCCTCGTATAGTATAGATATAATAACCGAGCACGCACATCATTATGTGAACTTCCAATTGATATCTCCCGTTTACGAATTGCTCTATTCAAATATTTGTTTTCGACATGAATTGCTAACGTCAATATATGATATCTAAATACTCGATGATTGCTGCACAATTGCAATCGCCTCATTTAGATGAAAGAGGAGGCTGACTATCTCCTTTTATTCTTTTAAAAGAAATTTCTATGATGTTGATATTGAGATAATGCGATTAGTGCAAGTAATTGGAAATATGTACAACTATGAAGTTAATTATAATTATACAGTTCACTCAGGAAATATAAATATGTAGGTACAGATATTATTTATATAAACGTAATAACTGCGTATTATGGAAGGTGTTAGATAAGTTTTTTTTTTTAAATTTTAATAATGGAAACTCAGCAGTTTTCTAATACCTTGTGACTTACGACATTTACACTATTTATTTATTTATTAGTGCTGTTTATATCTTGATTTTTATTATCTTGATATCTTGGTTTTTATAAATATATATGTACCTACATATATATAAGTATTATATATCGTGAGAACCAAAAGTATTTGTACGATTTTTGAAATATTCAATGTATTATACTGCAGCAGAATTCATGGATACAATGAAAACTTTAATAATTCTTTTCATAACTTTAACAGTGCATTTCTTCTTGGTGATTGAGGTTTTGCCTGAACTTTGGAATTCCACGCATCCTTTTTACATGAAAAAAGACAAAAGACTGAAGCCATTAAACAAATTATTAATTATCTACCAAACAAATTAAACAGAATGCTACAATGGATCATGTAAGAAAAAAGATAAATACACTTCGATCAAATTATAGAAAGGAACTTAAAACAAATAGAAGAGTCTAAAAGATCTGGTAGTGGAACGGATGACATTTACTTTTTAGATAATTCTGAGAATCCCTTAAAAGTCATCATCATCTATTCAGGATGAAGAAAGAAAAGTCGATGTTCGTAAAACATTTTTATTTTACCTCCAAATTAAACATTTTTAATTCCTTAGCAGAGACTCATAATTAATATAATTACGAAGTTTCATTGTTATTAGACAGTTAGTCTTTGAGCTATCGTCAACCAAGTAACATAAACCAAGTAACCAACCAAGTAACAACAGCGCGTAGAGTGTTCGCGTGCATTTTTGGACCTGTGTAATGAAGGCAAGGATGGTGTATTGAGTCGAATTGTTACTGGAGACGAAACTTGGGTTCATCATTATGAATCTGAGTCCAAACAAGACTCCATGCAGCGGCATTAAAAGGGCACAGCACCTCCCTAGAAATTTAAAGTGTCACAATCAGCTGGGAAACTCATGGCAACGGTATTTTGGGAGTCGGAAGGAATATTCTTGATTGATTATAAAGATAAAGGTGTTTCTATAACCGGAGAATATTACGCTTCAATATTAGAGCGACTAAAAGAAGCCATTAAAGAGAAAAGACGGGGAAAATTGACGAAAGGTGTGCTGCTTTTGCACGACAACGCGCCCGTCCACAAGAGCCGCGTTGCGTTAGCTGCCCTGCATAAGGTGGGCTTCGAAATTGTGAATCACCCACCCTACAGCTCAGACCTGGTCCCGAGTGATTATTACCTGTTTCCGAAAATGAAAAAAGAGCTGCGGGGTAAAAAATTTACTGCCGATGATCAAGTCAAGGAGGCAGTTTCGGCGTATTTTGCAGATAAAGAGAAATCATTTTTTATGAGGGTATAAATAAATTAATTGAAAAATGTGAAAAATGTATCCGTCTTGCAGGTGAATATATTGAAAAAGAAAAATAATTTGGTCTTTTTATTTCCACCCCTTATCCCCCATTCCGCGAATATAAAA
Organism: Holotrichia oblita; assembly: GCA_023690525.1. Lineage (NCBI taxonomy): Eukaryota > Metazoa > Arthropoda > Insecta > Coleoptera > Scarabaeidae > Holotrichia > Holotrichia oblita. Next base: position 11,798,237 of record CM043016.1, on the reverse strand, counting down.
ACGTTCCCTCGTACATATATGTATAATCCAAACCTTACTCTACCGGTTAAGGTGTGGAGGTTGCCTTTAGCCATTCTTTCCATCCTTTACGTTCATGTGCAATTTTCTGCGCCACTTGCCAATTTGTTCCTCGTTTGTGGACCTTTGTGATTCGGTCATTCCATGTTCATGTAGGTCTTCCTCGTTTTCTTTTCTTCACAATGCCTGTTCGCCATATTTGTTTCAATTGCCTTTCGGTCGTCATACGCGTCATGTGTCATGTGATTTTCGACAATATAACACTATACGTAACATCAACAACCGGGTTTTAGATTTAGTATTCTGTAACATTAATAATTGTCAAGTAGCTGTGCAACAGGAAATATTGCCATTTGTGCCTATTGATTCTTTTCATCCACCAATTTCTATAGTAATAGATATCGAATATGAAGCCCGTACTGTTGAATTTCCGTCTGCCTCTAATGCTAGATTTAACTATCGCAGAGCTAACTTTAATCAACTTTATTATGAGCTCGCCAATACTGACTGGTCATATCTTGAGCAATATATGGAAGTCAATGAAGCCGTTGAGAAATTTTATGAAACTTTTGTCCTTATTTGTGAAAAGTCTGTTCCTTTTTATAGAACATCTACGAGATCTTACCCTCCATGGTTTACTGCAGCTGTAATATCTACGCTGAAAACTAAGGAATATTACAGGCGCAAGTGGAAAAGCACGAAGAGTCTGTTTTATGCTAATGAATTTAAACGTCTTCGAATTATCTGCAAAGGTCAAATATCCGTGGCCTACAACTGTTATTTGGAAAAAGTCGGTCAATCAATCAAAAATAATCCTAGAGAACTCTTTAAATTTATCAACCATAAAAAGGGTAAAACAAGAATTCCCGGTACTTTGATCCATAACAATATTACCCTTGAGTCTCCGAAAGACATTGTTAATGCGTTTGCTGATATTTTCTCGCAAACTCAAATTAATAGTTCAATAACCGATCTACCTGATGTTGTTTCAAACAAATTACCCTTTAACCTCTTGGCAGTATCTGATGAAGAACTTATAAAAATTATGGCTACTTTTCCCAGTAATTACACCGCTGGCGATGACTGTGTCCCTAATCTAATAATACGTGATGCACGATATGTTCTTGCTAAACCCTTAAGAATTATTATAAACCTAGCTATCAAGTCAGCTACCTTTCCTGACCGATGGAAGCGGGCAAGAATTAGTCCTGTTTTCAAAAAAGGAAATGAGTCAATATTGAAGAACTATAGGCCAATATCAATCTTAAACAATTTCTCCAAAGTGTTTGAACAGGTAATTTATTCTTCCTTAATAACAAATATTTCCAAGTACATATCCCCCATCAGCATGGCTTTCTTCCTGGTCGATCGACAGTAACTAACCTAGTATCAATTACGCAATATATTTCTCAGCATTTAGATAGGCATGGTCAAGTGGATGTCATTTACACTGACCTTTCTGCTGCCTTTGATTCAATTGATCACGGACTGCTTTTACTCAAGCTTAGTGCACTAGGAATGTGCCCAAATTTTATTAAATTAATCGCTTCCTATCTCCGCAATCGGCTTAACTATGTACAATACAATGGATTTTGTTCCACTGAATTTGTCTCCACTTCAGGCGTCCCTCAAGGGTCTAATCTTGGCCCTTTGCTATTTCTAATTTATGTAAATGATTTGCTTGATATGTTTGAATGCCCTGTTTTGGCTTATGCTGATGATATAAAGATCTACAATGCCGTTTCTTCCGACCAGGATATTACCAACCTGCAGTACAATCTAGACACTTTTGTTGAATGGTACTCTGCAAACAAATTAAAGATCAACATTTCTAAATGCTGCTCGGTTACTTATACACGCAAACGTAAAGTAGTGCACTCCGTCTATTCAATAAACAGTCAACCTATTACTAAATCTCAAAATTTCTATGATCTAGGAGTACTTTTTGATGCCGAACTCAGATTTAGTGCTCATATTGACGCTCTTTGTTCTTCCACGTCACGCAAACTTGGATTTATAATGCGAACATCTAAATACTTTATGGATCCTGAACTTCTCAAGTCGCTGTTTTTTGCATTTGTTGTAAGTAGTTTAGAGTACGCTTCTCCTGTCTGGTCACCTTACTATTTATGTTACCAGCTTCACATAGAACGACTGCAACGCAAATTTTTGAAATACCTTTCATTTAAGCTGGATGGATTCTTTCCACCTAGGGGTATAGATTATGGGCAGTTGCTTGGAAGACACAATTTTCAATCTTTATCATCACGACGTGATGCGCATGGCGCTCGTTTTGTTTGGAGATTGGTGCGTGGGATGGTTGACAGCTCATTTTTATTGTCACAGCTTAATTTTCATGTTCCGCGCCAGTCATGTAGATATAACTCTTCTCTATCTATTTCTTGTTCTAGGACAAATCTTTCAGTTAATTCACCTCTATACCGCATGGCCCGACTGTCTAATTTAACCCATGACGATATTTTTCTTTAAGTTTTTTTTTTTTCTCTTAATGTTATTATTTCATGGATATGTATATAGTACACATTTTGTATTTGATGTTAATTTTATTTTTCATTGCTTTGCTGTTCTACATATCTATCTTTGTAGTAGTTTTAGTTTAGTTTGGCTTTTGAATTATTATTTACCTATTCATAAGTATTCTTTTTGTATTATGTGTGTATAATGTATTAAAATGTTTATTATGTTACCCTGTAAATGGTTTCTGTTGGGTAATAAAATACTATTATTATATTGTCTTATCTTCTCGTTCCACAGTCTGTCTTCTCTCGTCACCCCCATTGACGCCATGAGGTATCTCATTTCTGTAGCTTGGTTGTAGCTTAAACACTGTTAAATATTTTAACGTTTGTTTCCAACATAACTTCTTTTTTCTTTATGAATCGTGTGTTTAAAGTATGGTATAGTCTGTCTGCACTTGCAATACGGTTATCGATTTCTGGTTCCATATTTCCTTGTGCGTCTAGTATTGTTCCCAGGTACTTGAAAGTGGTGGTATGACTTGTGGTTTCTTCGTTAACTGGTATATTTTGTGGAATTATCGGTTGTTTACTTATTACCATGGTTTCAGTTTTCTCTATATTCATTTTCATCCCAACGCTTCATTCCAGATTTTAATGTTTCTTTCAAGTTCAGTTTCATTATTCGCTAGTATTCGCCTGAATACCTTGGTGCTCGTTCTTACTTATGTTTTTCAAGGTTCTGTATAGCAATTTTGAGTTTCCTTGACTGTCTTCTTGCATCTTTTGACCAAATTATTATAATATATATATATAAATTTCATCTTTGATTCCTGGATTCCACCAAGCAGTTCTTTTGTTTTACCTATCTCCTTTGAAAATGCCACATATTTCGGCAGCTATTGTTAATAATATATTTTTATAGGTCTCCCACAGTACATCCGGGTTTTCTATGTCTTCCCACATGAGGGCTTTAAATTTATTCTGTGTTTCGCTCTTATATCATGTTTTGCCTTCTTCCTCCAGTAGCTTATATATTTTTATGTTTTTGTATTGTGGTCTTCTGACTTTATTCATAATCTGGTTTTGAGTTCTCTGTAAGACTGAAGAAGTGATCCGTATCGATTTCAAATCCCCTTCTTACTCGGATATCAATTATTCTTTTCCTTTCCCCATCTCTGACTATGACTACGTCTATAATTTTCCCTCGGCTTTATGTTCGTTAAATGTGTTTGTAATTATCAAATTGTTGCTTATACAGAATTCTATAATTCTATGCCCATTGTTATTAATAGTTTCCTCTCCAAATCTTCCCACCGGTTGGTCTTTTCGATTGCCTTAACCCACTTTTTCATTAAAGTCGCCTATAAGTATCATTCCATCTTCTGCTCTATCTACCGCTACTTGCTGATCTAATCTTCTTAAATTCTTCTTATTTTTTAATACACTGAGCTTCTGTTCAAATGTATCCAGTTGTATAGCATATGTTCTGTCGTTTATTTTACGTGCTTGTCTTACTGCCACTTTCATTCGCATTTCCTTATTCATAAAATTGATCATTGTACTCTTGAGCATATTACCATCTGTGGTGTCTATTGGCAATCCTTTAATTATTATATTGTTTTCTTTTTTGTCCTTTTCACATATATGTCCAGGGTTAATTCTATTTTTTTCATTTTTTCTTTCATTTTACTTTTTAAGGTTTTCGTTTTCTTTTATTATCTCTTCCATTTGTTGTTTTCCTTTCTAAGTTCTTTGATTTCCTTCATCATATCTATCATCATCATCCTTATTTCTTCTGCTTGTTCAGCTTTCTTTTTGTTTTCTTGTAACATCTCCTTGAAGTATCTACAGTACAGATGTCTAACTGCCTTAGCATCCAATTGACAATTACGTATTGGATTCCGATCCGGATCCAGTCCTAAACCATGCAATTCGTTTTCATTATTTTGAGGTAACGCTTTACGTTGGTGATTCTTTTATTAAAAAACTATGTAAATATATATTATATAATATACAAGCTAGTGTTATTATTGTCGCTTTCTTCGGTCCAACGCAGATAGGTTTTTAAAACACTCCAAATCTTGCAGCTAAAATGCCAAATGCATTTTCTACAATCCACTGAGCTGCTCATTGCTGCAGTTCTTCACGGTTTCATCAAATTAGTATTTAACGCAATTGCTTCGTCACATATAAAGACAAATGGAAATAATTCATCAGAATTTGTTAAACGAATAGAATGGAAGAAACATATTGATGCTTTGTAGGGGAAAATAAGTTCTCTGTCTTAAGCCGTTTAAGAGACATTTAAGGGACTTATAGTAGATGAGCCAATATAATATTATTTGACATATTAAAAGTCAATTTCTTCTTTAAATGGAACAAATCGGTTTTAAATTTATTCCTGTTTATAATTGAAAATTATCTCTGATTAAAAAGATTCCACGTCTCATCGAATATAATGCAAGTTTGATTTATGCGTAGGTATTCCCATTGTTATATAAACCTATAAAACTCCTCTACAGCTCAAGGAGGATATAATTTAATATAATTAACGAAAACGAACATATACAAGAAAGACTTTTGCATAAACGAACTTAACATGAATATAATCTTCTGGTTCTTTTGTGTTCTAATTCTATTACAAGGTAATGTTTGTATATCATTTATTGGTATTAATTTTGCTCTGGTAAAAAACTCATACTTGTGTTCAAGGATTTGTTGAAGCCAACCCCAAGTTCATCCTTTCTGAACAAGTTTTAAAACTGAAGAGGAGTTTAAGAAAAACTGGTCTGGATAGATCGTGTTCTTGTAATAAACATTAGTACATGACTATTAAAATTATGATACATTTAAAAATAATAACCGATTAGAATGTAGCATAATAATTAATAAAATCAAACTTAAATAGTGTGAGAGTGTTTATATTTTCTTAGGTCATCTCGTCCTTTTCAATTTACAAAAACAAAAATTTGTTAAGCTTCTTGCTTATTTTCGAAGAAAAATTGCCCAATGATGCCCAAAATCGGCATCAAACAGTCACTCGTTTTGGGTGCAACGACATGATGACGTTTGGATTTTCTGAGCCACAAATGCGTCAATTTTGCTTATCGACATAGCCTACTCTGTGGAAATGGGCTGACAACAAATTCTTATTAAACATCTACGAGGAACAATGTGAAACTAAAATTAAAGAATTAAAGAAGAAAATAGACATAAAGAGTAAAGGAAAAGAAACAAGAAGCGGCTGGTAACACGAATTAATAACATAATCAACGAATCATGTCCTAGAATCTTCTTTCTAAGGTAGAGTTAGTTAATTTCATAGAATGGCTGACGTTGCTATGCACCTAGATCTCAACCTAACTCATCCTAACATATCATCATTAAGTACCTGCATTTAAAGGGGTTAAGACCTTGGTTTGGTGATCAATGTGGTGAAAAATTGCAAGCTGCAAAAGGGGTCAATTTTTCATTGAAGATGAACACCAATCGGCAAGGCCAGTTTCTGTCCACACAAATGTTGATGTAGATCATGACATGATTTTATCCGACCGTCGAATTGGGCTAAAATGAATATCTGAGGCACTGAATATTTCATATGAACGCGTCCATCAACAATATGATGGACATCGATTTGGACACGAGAAAAATTTCTGCAAAATGGACCCCCAAATGTCTGACTGTTGACCAGAAGTGATCTTTCTTCCCTCCCCCTGCCCCTCCCTCACCAGACGGTCCCTCTTCAACAGCTGTTAGCAATTAGTTTGATTTAGGCAAAGAGTCGCATGCAATGCTTGTTTATACTAGAAGAGGGGAATGTTTATATTGATAGTTTTAATTTCATTTATTCAATCAGCATTCGGTTGATGATGAAAGCCCATGCGTTCTCGAAACACGTGTCCCGAGTAATCAATCAAAAGTTGTGGGTTTTACTTTTATAGACTCTTCAATCAACTAATATTTTATTGAATAAAAAAACGTCTAACAAAATATTTTCTTTTCCTTCCTAATGACAATTCTAACCGAATGTGACAAAAATTTTGCAACTAAATAATTTTATAGACTAGCCTATTTCTAAAATCTATAAATTTTCTAGCAGCCAGTGATTTAGTTAAAATATCTGCTAAGTGGATTTCTGTGGCACAATTGATTATTTTTCACTAGCTTCGTTGTACTTTGATTGCCCACATTGAGATTCACTTTCATTGTTTCACCAATCATTTCCTCAATTAAAGATTTAAATGGAGGACTTCCTTTAGACATTAGTTTTCTTATTGGGACCTCTCTTTTGCATCTTTTTCTGCAGCTTTTCTTTTCTTCTTCTCTATTTTACTTTCCTTTTCACCTTCATCGTCATTGCTTTCCTTATCCATGTCTTTATCTTCAACTTTCACATCCACTTTCGTTTCGACTACCAATTTCACCTTTTCTTCTCTCGGAATACTTGATTCTGGTTTCACAACAGAGGATTCATTTTTAACACCTGAATATTCCATTCTAAGCTCGGCTAATATTTCATTGATATCATCACTATCATCTTTCTTCTTTCCATTCTTCTTACCCTTTTTTGCACCGGTTTTGGTCTTTAATCCTATTAGCTTTTTAAATTTCTTTTCTGCTAATATCGATTCTGCTTGCTTGTTAATTTGTACTTTCTTATCATCTTTCGGTATTGTCACCCTGTTTGTTGTAAAAATTACTTCACCTTCGTTTTCATTTATTACATGCACAGATATTAGGTTTTTACTAAGTTCCGGTACATAACGAGCATTTTTAAGAATACATTCAGTCCCCTCAATTGTTCCAATACCTAGTCCTTTCAGATCTTCATCCTTTTTCGCAACAGATATGTTTGTTTCGATCCATTTCCATTTCTTTTAAACTGGTTTCCTCCTTTTCAGCTCTTCTCGTTTAGTTCTCCTAAAAAAGCAGTTTTCTTCAGCATGATTATTTTTCTTGCATATATTACATTGAAAAACATTCGATTCACTTCATTTTCTACATGCTCTTGCGTAATGTCCTTTATTCCCACATTTAAAACACTTTCCTTCAGTTTTATTATCCTTGTTAGGATAATTGATACTCATATGCCCTTTGTTTTTACATCGATAGCAATTTGTTTCAGAAGATTTAAATGCTACTGTATTTTCGTTGTCTCGATCTTTGTTTCTTAATTCCTCATTTAATAATTTTGATATTAATTTCGTTAACGTCCTGTCCTCGGTAGGAGCTGAATCCCAAGCTGTCGTAAAAAATTTAATGATTTCAGTTGATAAACTAAATTCTCTATTTTGCTAATATATTCAGATATATTTGTACTCTCTTAATAAACTACATTTTTGTTCTTCGGTGTCCTTTCTAAATACTTTGCTCAACTTTTTATACATTCCCTTAGCTGACGTATAGTTTACTATCTGCAAACAAAATCTTCCTGTCTATTGTTGATATGATTATTTGTTGTGCTTTTGCATTTTTTCTTTACCATTCTTTCTTTTTCTCATCTTTTGTTACACTATTAAGTATTTTCTCACCGCTTACTATTTCCCATAAACTTTGAACTTTAAGTATTATTGTCACTTGAAAATTCCATATTTCGACAGTTGTCATATCTGACAGTTTTTTGACATGTCCTGTGACATGACCTGTTGCACGTTGGGTTTTACTTTAGACTTTGGGTCGACTCAAGGGTCGACAAAATGATGCGAAGCGTGAATTCCATACCTCCGCCATGTGTATTAGTTGTGGTGTGCTTCAGGGTTCTATTCTCGGGCCTACGCTTTTTAATATGTTTATGAAGGATCTCCGGTTATCGTTATCAGCCAGTAACTCTGTAGCAGAGGTCTCGAGGGGATTATCTACCATTATATTAGAAATGTTCAAGTGATGTGACGACAACGGACTAAATGTAAATGAAAGCCTTTTCTCTCTCTTTTTACAGCGTTATTTGAAAAATCATAGTATACGACGCTGTGTGCGGGGAATGAAATACCGCTCTAGTTCGAAACAATTATTTTAATATAAATTTCGAACGATTATTCTAGCAAAGCCGAAAGGTTATCGTACAAATTTTAAGATGACCTTTCAACTATTTCAGCAATATTCAATCCATATATTTATGTGTGTATGCGCACAATCAACACAGAAGCTGTCGTAAAAATATCTTCTCACAGTGCATAATCAGATTGGTACAAATATGAAAGCGATATCTTTCCTGTACTGGGCGCTATTTCTCTGCTTAAGTTTAGGTAAAGTTAATTCGAGTTTTAATCTAATTTTTATAAATTTATTTCTCAGATTTGCTCGTTCAAGTCGATTCACAAAAACTCCATCCATGCACTGGACGTTACCGATACATGAAAAGGTGCAAGAATAAGGAGTTAGAGGACCAGCAAACTTTACAACAGAATTACATGGAGCAGAACGCAGATGACGTCGTAAATTTTAACCAATTTTAAAAAATGCTTAATTTAAATTTTAAGTAAATATAATTTCTGCTTATTATATGAGGAAAACATCGATGAGGTTATCACAAGAGTTATCTTACTTTCGTTCAACACAAATATATTTACCAGAATCGTCGTAACAATACGCAGACACTAAGTCTGTGTTGCAACTATATCATTTTAATTTTGTAATATGAAGATTCCCCGTCTTATATATTGTGTATTAATTATAATATTAGGTAAAGATTATATAGATTTTATCTGTTAATAGATTTAATGTTTATAATGATAGGTTTCTTGAATGGAATCCAAACTCGAACTCCGCTTCCTTGCAGATCCCGTTGGAGATACATGGAATTCTGTCATAATCGAACTGAAGGCGAAAAAGTGACAGTTGTTGATTTTAATTAAAGTAATTTGAAGCATTTAATTACTACGTAGGAGTTTATTGTTCTATTCTTGATTTATTGCAGGTGCGTCAGAGCTAAATTGAATAGTGTAAATTTTTATTGCACTTTATAAATTTCTACAATATATAAAAATTTTATACTTTGAAATGATATCATTTGTATTGTATATTGTTTTTAATATTTCTCCATTTTCCGGTTATAACCTTTTGTAAATTATGTCCTAGATTTTATAACACAAGCAAGCAAATAAATGCATCTAATAAAATAGGTTTGAATTTCTATTTAGCTCGAAAGAAGAATAAATTAGTTCCACTCCATATTCAATGAGATTAGTCTAAAAAAAAAAATACAAAGCATTTATTATTTTGATCTTTTATTCTTGTTTATTCAAAATAGTCTCCTTCTGAGTCAATACATCGCAGGAAACGTTCAACAAATTTTTTTCGAAACAGTTTTTATACTCATCGCGACTGGAACGGTCTTTAATGTGGCGATCGAAATGTTTTGGATGATGATTTCCTTTCATCGTTAATTACAGTCTGGGATCGGTAACAATGATGCCTTTTTTTAGCAAGAATTAACGTAGCATGATGGCTTTGTGCGATGATCCATTGTCGTGTCACAAAAACCAACTCATTGAATTTTGGCCCACGATCATTGAACTTCTGACCATCCGAATTCATTGTTGTGAACAATTCCCTTTGAATCGAAAAAAAACGGTCAGAATTGTCTTCAATTGGTTCTTCTGGTGACTTCCACGTTTTCACGGATAACGCGATAAACAAAAAGTTGTGATGTCTCCCCGTAATCAGAATAAGCTTAATTTTCCAAATTTTGACAAAATTTCCATATCATGTAATTTAAAATTTCGCTTTAAGTGCTGCTTGGCTGTCAGAGTAAATAGCGACGCTTTTTCCTGGTTCGGCCCAACTGTCTACTTCTCTGACACAGTGGTGAATCGCAGCAACCTCAGCCTAGAAAATTGTCGAGTCAAACCAAGCTATAGCTCCGTATGCTATCATGGGTCTGATTACCCTGGTCTATAGCCACAGAGTCATTTTGGGGCTAAGGCCCCAGTTTTTTCCACATAACCTCCTGCACCTGCCCAAGGCAATAGCAGCTTTGTTGGTTATTTTTTGGATATGCGTGAGCCACGTGAACCTTTGATCCAGCCATACCCCTAGGTATTTCCTCTCTTTGGCCTGTGGTATGCTTTCCCCACCTATTACTAGTGGTTGCAGACCCTCTAACGATCTTTTTCTTCTAAACGTGACAACTTGTGTTTTCTGAGCATTGACTACTAGCCGCTCTTGTTTGCACCAGCTGTCCACCGTGTTTAGAGCTCTTTGCATCTGTTCCATCCGAACTTTCGGAAATCGCCCTCTAACGACTATTGTTAGGTCGTCAGCCTATCCCAGGCAGTAAAAGCCCTTTCTGGTCAGTTTTCGGATTAGGTCGTCAACGAGAGCGGCCCACAGAAGAGGAGATAACACCCCACCCTGCGGGCAGCCTCCTCAGGCCTCCGCTTCGATAGTAGCCTCGCCAATCGTGGATGTAATTATCCTCCTTTCCAGGCTGGCCCTTATCCACTGCAGAAGCTTCGGCGCAACTCCTTTTCTCCTTGAAGCCTCGATAATTGAGTTTGTGGTGGCATTGTTAAATGCCCCCTCTATATCTAGGAAAGTCGGCAAATAAAAGAAATTAGGAGATTTCAGTTTTTCTTCAATATTAAACAAATGAAGCATGACAAGTAAAATTTGAAAATGGATTCTTAGTGAGTTCTTTAAATCTACACCTCTTTGCTAATTTAACCGTCTCTTATGTTTTCAAATAAAAAAAGTTACCCATATTGTCCTTACGAAATCCGAGCACCTACAGTACCATATTACGCAGATAATTTTTGAAACAACTTGCAGTGGAAATGGTACGTCCTCATTTACTTCAGCGTTCAACATTACAAAGACTTTCTCGACCAATAAAACTTCGCATTCGGGAAATTTGTGGTGGGGAAGACACAGTGAACCCTGATAATGCAGGAACAGTGCCAGAAAAGGGAAGATGTTGTTACTGCGATTGTAAAACGAACCGAAAAACACGTTACTATTGTTGCAAATTGAAAAAGTTTATGTGCTTGTATGTGATTCGTGTTACCAACAGTTCTCATAATATCTTCAGATAACTTCAGATTCACCACGAGCGACTATTCAAGGTTCTACTTCCGAGTCGTGAGGAATGGAGCTCTGGTGAACCCAAATTCGAAAATGCATCGTTTGTCTAGTACACAAACAGATCCAAGACAAACAAAGGAGTAGGCGTTGGGATTTACAGACCTAAGACCAAACTCTCCAGAGCCCTAGCGATATGCCTCAACTATTTTTCAGGCGGAAATACTTGCTGCGTCAACAAAAGCCTCAACAAGAACCTGAGGGACGAAAACATCTATACAGGGTGTAGGGAGTTTGACTGCCAAATTTTTTTCCCATCATGTAGAGCAAGTAAATAGGATTAAAAACGTTTATTATGAAGTAGGCATTAAAATAAATAGTTTTCCAGAAAAACAAAAGCAAGGTTCCAACTTTTAAATCGCGCTATCTTAGGCACTTATCAATGTTTTAAAAAAATTGGTGTAGAAGTTTGTTCCACAATAGCTACGTAGCTTTGGCAACGCTGAAACATGACTTACCATAACTTTATACAAACAGATATGTTTCACAGCAGCTGAGGGTTGCGGTGTCGATAAGAAAATTAAAGACGTTGCACTTTTAAAGATTAAACTGCCTCATACAATTAAGTCGTATGATTCCTGTCGTTTATTTCGTTTTAGTATGAATACAAATCCTCTAGGTTACATCAAACGATATTTTGGTGAATTTTAAGCTGTATTACTTGTCTGGCTATCACTGCAACTCTTGCGGTGTAGTTTGGTGAGTGTAAGTTGTGTTCAATTATTTGACAAAATACTTTGAAACATTAGTACTGACTAAAGTGTTGGCGTTAGCACGATGGAGCGCTGTACTACACGGGAATATCACGATATGCTGTTAATTATTGTAATCCGTCTACGGACATTTAACTTTTTTAAGCGCGGCGTTGCCAAGTTCCGGTAACTAAGTATTTACTTTTCTTGGAAACCGTAGGTGAAATTATGAAGGAATTCTGCTCAGTGGCATTCAGTCTACACTAACAAACCACTTACACCCTATATATGCACCGATAGTCAAGCCGCTCTAAAAGCTGTAGCCTCTCATAGCTTTGTGTCTAAGTTGGTCTGGGAATGTCGGATGAATGTGACAAGGCTAACCATAACAAACTGTTATACCAATACCAAAGGAAATGATATGGTGCAAAGCAAGAAGCTGACATGCATTTCATTAAACCGGAACCTTTCTTTGGCGTTCTCAAAAACCAACTCGAGAATGGGAGACAAACGAAATGGCCTCCCTCTGGGGCAAACCACAAGCAAAGAAATTTATTAATCATCGCTAATAAACAGTAATAAAACACTACTTGATCTCAGCAAGTCAAAGTTAAGGACTCTTACGGGCTTTCTGATGGAATACTGCCATCTAAGGTACCACCTTAAAAATATAGGCAAAGTTGATCAAGACACGAGTCGTTTCTGCGAACTGGGAACTGAAACAGCCGAGTGTTAGGACAGACGACCTTAACACTTGAACAGATTAACGCCTTGGCACCCAAACTAGTCCTTAGGTTCATCAAGAACATTGGAATAGAAAGGTACTGATAAGGAAGTGTAATCACAATAGATCAATAGCTCACAGTAAAGAGTGGTGCTTGGAACCTGAAGGATCCACCTGTAATACAATACGAGGGAGCGTTTTTATATTCGCGGAATGAGCGGGTTGTAAGGGGGTGATTAGGCGCATTGGGGGCGTGGCCTGTGCAGCGACTCATAATTAGTATAAATACGAAGTTTCATTGTTATTAGACAGTTAGTCTTTGAACTATCGTCAACCAAGTAATATAATCAGGAGTGAAAAGTGAAATATGGAAAAAATCGAATATCGTGCCGTTATAAAGTTCCTTACCAGGCAAGGAAAATCAGTCGCGACCATAATGAATGAGATGTTATTGGTTTACGGCGACTCTTGTCCAGGAAAAACCATGGTGTACAAGTGGCATAGTTTATTTAAACAAGGAAGGGAATCCCTTGAAGACGACCCGGGGCCGGGCAGGAGCATTGAGGTGACCACGCCAGCACTTATCCAAAAAGTTGAAAAAATTGTACTCGAAGATGCTCGACTAAAGAAGAAACAACTCGCAGAAATGGTTGGAGTATCCGATACAACAATTTTTAAAATCCTACACGATCACCTCGGCATGTCTAAGGTCAGCGCAAGATGGGTGCCGAGAATGCTCACGCCGGCCGCCGCAAAAACAACAGCGCGTAGAGTGTTCGCGTGCATTTTTGGACCTCGGTAATGAAGACAAAGATGGTGTACTGAGTCGAATTGTTACTGGAGACGAAACTTGGGTTCATCATTATGAACCTGAGTCCAAACAAGACTCCATGCAGTGGCATAAAAAGGGCACAGCACCTCCCAAGAAATTTAAAGTGTCACAATCAGCTGGGAAACTCATGGCAACGGTATTTTGGGACTCGGAAGGAATATTGTTGATTGATTATAAAGATAAAGGTGTTTCTATAACCGGAGAATATTACGCTTCAATATTAGAGCGACTAAGAGAAGCCATTAAATAGAAAAAACGGGGAAAATTGACGAAAGGTGTGCTGCTTTTGCACGACAACACGCCCGTCCACAAGAGCCGCGTTGCGTTAGCTGCCCTGCATAAGGTGGGCTTCGAAATTGTGAATCACCCACCCTACAGTCCAGACCTGGCCCCGAGTGATTATTACCTGTTTCCGAAAATGATTATATTTTCCTTCCAAGATGTTCACGTTGCCATTTTACTAGTTTGGCACACATCACAGAAACTAGTTATAAGATAGATCTTAGGCAAGTTTTTGTTTTTCCTATTTATTTTAAGTCTGCGTTCAAAAGCAGGATGCATCTTTGATGCGCATGTGAAATCCTCCTCGTTTACCATAAAGTTCACTGCAGAAGTTAATTCTTTTAACTTTTAAATTAGCGTCAATAGCTTTGGTACACTTTTTACAACCGACTTAGGCGTATTTAATAACTGGGGCAACTGTTGAGTTGCCACATTAGAAATCCTGTCTACCATAAGTTAATATTAATAGCGGTGATGGCAGTTTGATTATCTACATAGCGAAACGAATGCTATATTAGTTGTACATCATCAGCATACATATTCTCACTTAAGGAACACGAATTAATAGTATTTAATTTTAACATAGGAGGAAGAATGGTCGGAGAGCAAAGCTTCAACGACTCAGCGATTGCAGACTTGAAAAAAAAAACTCATTGCAGTTGATCTTTAACTTATTGCGTTAGTCTCAGGAAAGTTGTCAATGAAATAATCGTTATGAGTGTATTAGCATTACCCACTTTTTATTTGACAACTACAAAATTGCTGGTGTTGCTTGTTTTCTCTTTCAATCGAGTTCTTCTTTTTCCATGATCACCATCTTTAGAATAGTTTCTTTTTTAAGGTATTTTAAAATTGTTCTTAGTTAAGCTGAGAATTACTACGTTAATTAAACGTTTATTATACTATGGTTATGTCACTGGAACTGGAAACTCTGTTTATAACACTAAATGAGGATCAATGAACTTTTCATATATTTATTTTACAAAAACCATGAATACACATACATATGGATCAACATAATTCTTAAAATATTTCTAATATTTTGTTAATCCGCTCTTAGCTACTCTTAATGCCGCAACTCTTCTCGGCATGGTTTCTATGCAATTTCTTTTAATGTATCATTATGGTGCCAGTGATATGTTATTCCCTCTATCAGCTTGGTTTTCATTGCTATATTTTCTCTGGCCAATTCTCTTTTCAGGCACTCCCAGACATTTTGAATTGGATTCACGTCTGGTGAGTTGCCCGGCGATATTCATTTTATTAATATTTTGTTCTTGCAAGAACATTGTGATTTTTTGGCAGTATAGCTCGGTGCTTCATCTTGTATGAACACCTTGCGAGCACTGCCAAACGATTCTTGCAACTGGGGGTCAACCTTGTCTCTAAAACATTCCGGTATTGATCCTGCCGCATGCTTCCCTCTACTACGTAAAGTCTTCCCATTCTCTTGGCACTGATCACTGACTAGATCACCACGGACGTGAGATGCTTTACTGTCCTGACTACACAATAAGCCATACTATATTTTTCTATTGGACGTCCTCTTATGAACTGGGCTCTCGTCCATAATCTGCAAAGTCGCTTCATCACTGAAGCAAACTCGCTCATGTGCAAAAGTAGATAATAAATTATTAACACAGGATTAGATTTATGAACTTAATCTCTGCTAGTACTCAAGCAGCATATCTTTACGTAAATTGGCTCAGGCTAAGCGTTTCTATATCGTGCTGGGTGTCATTTTGGGCTCTTTAATTGGCCTCCGACATTTGAAGCCCATCGAATACAAATTTCTTCTTACTTTAGCAACGGATCCAGAAAAACCTGCTTCCTGAAATCGTCCCTGTAGATCACTGTGGGATGCCCTTCTATTCTGCACAGCTAAATTCCTTAAAGACCGTTGCACCCTGGAGGGGGTGACTAAGGCTTTTCTGCCACAATTACCACCCCCAGCAGCTGTAACGGGTTGGTTCTCTTGCCCTTTTTGGTTAAACGTTTGACAGAGAATTGGGATACCCCACATTTTTTAGCAAGCTCTCGTTTATACGTTCCTAGGACTTTTGCTCTGTAGAAAGATCTTTACATTTTCTTCATCTGAAAAATTCCAATCGAAGATCTGTTGACTAATTTCTTTGTTAAAACCTGAATAAAAATTATAGCTGATAGCTAAATATTGACATAAATACTTACCTTTGAACTTCTAACGAAAACTTTACAAAAATTAATTCGAACACCCTTAATTGTACTGTAATACACAACAACCGAAAACTAGGAAAATTGTAGGTTGCGAACAATTTTCATCATAATTCGCTATTATCGACCTCATTTTAAATCAAAGTAAGTACATTTGGTTAGGCAACCCTTAAGGCTACTGTGTTGTACGGAGGCACTACCCCATAGATTGAAAACAACGTTGAATTTCTTCTAAAATTTGAAAACGCAGCAATTCTTCAGGTGAGTCTAATAAAGTGACCAGGGACTGTAAATAGGATTAAAAAAGTTTATTATGAAGTAGGCATTAAAATAAATAGTTTTCCAGAAAAACAAAAGCAAGGTTCCAACTTTTAAATCGCGCTATCTTAGGCACTTATCAGTATTTTAAAGTGTGAGTTTTACAATGGACTCATCACGTAAATACAAAGAAAAAATTGGTGTAGAAGTTTGTTCCACAATAGCTACGTAACTTTGGCAACGCTGAAACATGACTTACCATAACTTTATACAAGCAGATGTGTTTCACAGCAGCTAAGGGTTGCGGTGTCGATAAGAAACTTGAGGACGTTGCGCTTTTAAAGATTAAACTGCCTCATACAATTAAGCCGTATGATTCCTGTCATCAAACGATATTTTAGTGAATTATTTGCCAAAATACTTTGAAACATTTGAAACACCCGAACAAAGACAAGCGAAGAAATTTATTAACTCATCGCTAAACAGTAATAAAACACTACTTGATCTCAGCAAGTCAAAGTTAAGGACTCTTACGGGCTTTCTGATGTAACACTGCCATCTAAGGTACCACCTTAAAAAGATAGGCAAGGTTGATCGAGACGCGTGTCGTTTCTGCGAACTGGGAACTGAAACAGCCGAGTGCTAGGACAGACGACCTTAACACTTGAACAGATTAACGCCTTGGCTCCCAAACTAGTCCTTAGGTTCGTCAAGAACATTGGAATAGAAAGGTACTGATAAGGAAGTGTAATCACAATAGATCAATAGCTCACAGTAAAGAGTGGTGCTTGGAACCTGAAGGATCCACCTGTAATACAATACGAGGGAGCGCCAGCACTTATCCAAAAAGTTGAAAAAATACTCGAAGATGCTCGACTAAAGAAAAAACAACTCGCAGAAATGGTTGGAGTATCCGATACAACAATTTTTAAAATCCTACACGATCATCTCGGCATGTCTAAGGTCAGCGCAAGATGGGTGCCGAGAATGCTCACGCCGGCCGCCGCAAAAACAACAGCGCCTAGAGTGTTCGCGTGCATTTTTGGACCTCGGTAATGAAGACAAAGATGGTGTATTGAGTCGAATTGCTACTGGAGACGAAACTTGGGTTCATCATTATGAACCTGAGTCCAAACAAGACTCCATGCAGTGGCATAAAAAGGGCACAGCACCTCCCAAGAAATTTAAAGTGTCACAATCAGCTGGGAAACTCATGGCAACGGTATTTTGGGACTCGGAAGGAATATTGTTGATTGATTATAAAGATAAAGGTGTTTCTATAACCGGAGAATATTACGTATCAATATTAGAGCGACTAAAAGAAGCCGTTAAAGAGAAAAGACGGGGAAAATTGACGAAAGGTGTGCTGCTTTTGCACGACAACGCGCCCGTCCACAAGAGCCGCGTTGCGTTAGCTGCCCTGCATAAGGTGGGCTTCGAAATTGTGAATCACCCACCCTACAGCCCAGACCTGGCCCCGAGTGATTAGATAGATAGTAGATAGATCTTAGGCAAGTTTTTGTTTTTCCTATTTATTTTAAGTCTGCGTTCAAAAGCAGGATGCATCTTTGATGCACATGTGAAATCCTCCTCGTTTACCATAAAGTTCACTGCAGAAGTTAATTCTTTTAACTTTTAAATTAGCGTCAATAGCTTTGGTACACTTTTTACAACCGATTTAGGCGTATTTAATAACTGGGGCATGTTGAGTTGCCACATTAGAAATCCTGTCTACCATAAGTTAATATTAATAGCGGTGATGGCAGTTTGATTATCTACATAGCGAAACGAATGCTATAGTTGTACATCATCAGCATACATATTCTCAATTAAGGAACACGAATTAATAGTATTTAATTTTAACATAGGAGGAAGAATGGTCGGAGAGCAAAGCTTCAACGTCTCAGCGATTGCAGACTTGAAAAAAAAACTCATTGCAGTTGATGTTTAACTTATTGCGTTAGTCTCAGGAAAGTTGTCAATGAAATAATCGTTATGAGTGTATTAGCACTTTTTATTTGACAACTACAAAATTGCTGGTGTTGCTTGTTTTCTCTTTCAATCGAGTTCTTTATAAGTTTTTCTTTTTCCATGATCACCATCTTTAGAATAGTTTCTTTTTTAAGATATTTTAAAATTGTTCTTAGTTAAGCTGAGAATTACTACGTTAATTAAACGTTTATTATACTATGGTTATGTCACTGGAACTGAAAACTCTGTTTATCCTGAGTGATAAACATTATTGAATTATTATAAAATAATAACAAAAATTCATAGTATTTAAAACTGTGTTTTATTGCTTGGTACAGTACACGACACATCATTACCTTTTTCGTTCAAAATCCTCTTCAGCTTCATTACTCTTTCGGAAGCGACGGATTTAGAATTGATTTCAACAATTCCTATAATAGAGTTTCGATTATTATTATTATTATTAAAAAAATTAATAATAATAAAGAAAACGATCTTCATGTTAAATCACTAAATTAAAATAGTGAATCTATTAGGACATGATTCTGCTTACATTCTAGTCGTGTTGAGGAGGAGTTTTTAATAGGTCTATTTAACAATGGAAAGTTCATAAACACCTACGCATTTCCGTACATTTAATAATATATTTTTAAAGATAATTAATTAACTTTATTATTTTTTTTTATGTTTGGTGGGTGGATCAGAGATAGACCTATACAATAAAAACTTCTAGAACAGCTCAAAGAGGCTATCAGTTGTGTATTATAAACAGAAGTACACACAGCAATAACACAGATCAGATAAACGAGGAAAATAAGTTTTAATCGTCCGGCAACAGACTCACTATTATATTTAATACATCGTGACTCGTTTGTTTGTGTGAATTAACATGAAGATAGTTTTCTGGTTCCTCTGCATTCTAATCCTGTTACAAGGTAATTAAAATTAATTTAAAAATTAATCGATTATTTTGAGTCTTTCGTAGGATTTACCGACATCAACTGTATATCTAATCGTCCCGATAAAGTCGCCAGACTGAAGAGATATTTGGCCAAAGTCGGTCGTCCACATTCGTGTCATGGAAGCTACTGCCAGAAGCATCCTCCACGATAATGATTGAAATGTAGTTTTATATAATTAGTTGTGGATATTGTGGGTGTGTAAGGAAAAGAAATCAAATCGAAATGGGTAAAATTTATTTTTATCATGTTCACATCACAGAGAAACAAACATACAATGAGAGAAACAACCTCAGTTTTTTTTTTTCTTTTGGTTTTAATGAATGTTTACATTTACTGATATTTACTTGGAAAACATACATTGTTTCTTCACATTTTCTTCATTATTATCATTATTAATAATAATTATGCGCTTTTCACTAATAATTATTCTGTATGTATATATTTATAGTTATGTATATGTATAATAATAATCGTAATAATAATAACCTTATCGATATTATCTTTATTTTTTTTTAATTTTTTTTTTCCACAACAAAGCAACAACTTTCTTGTCTCGCGATTGTGGTGTGGGTGTTGCTCTTTTTTTGTGTTTGTGTGTGTAAATTTAATCAATATGCGGCGTAAAACGCGTGAAATTAAAAAAAAATGGCAGAGAATTATAATGATCAGAATATAAAAAACGATATATTTATACAGGGTGTCTCGACGAAACAGTTCAAATAGAAGTTTATAGGGTTCTGGGACAAAATATCAATTTAGGATTCATAATAAACTTAAACGACTGGCCATATTCTATTACTTAATCGTCTTCGGCGGCTGAAATTGATAGTTCTTTTTTTTTGAAAAATACAGACACAACTCATCGATTCTAATCGATAACAAATCGATTATAATTCCTCCCTCCTGTTCAACGATGCTTGGCAGACCAGATCCTTGATACCTCTCGAAAGGAAATCTAGAGGTCTCTCAGGTTAATTCCACAATCAGGTCTTATCCACCTGTCCTCGAACACTAAGGTGGTTCCCAGGATCCTCCCTGAGGTTGATTGATTGCTTGTGCAACGCAAGCAGCATACTTATCTACAGAAAAGCTGCTGTTAAAAAAAAACGTAATAACAAAATTAAGAAGAGCTCTAAATTTACTAAACCGCAATATACAGGGTGAATCACGGTCTGTGTCTAAACGCTAAAAGATTATGAGTTTCAAATGTTAGTCGAATGTGTAGGACGATAAGGAGCACATTTAAAAATTATTTGCAAGTATACAGGATGATGTAAAGACCAATTTCGAGAAAATTTGATTTTTATGAAAACGTCGGCTTTCGCGAACAAATTAAAAACAGGAGAACTGCATGGATTGGACGATTTACATTTGTAAGAAGTTATTTTGACAAAACCTGCTTTCAATAAACCGGTAGAATATTTTGATATTGGCTACATGACATTAAGCAAAAGAATTTATACTTTATATTTTCCCAACCATCAATAACTCTTTTAAGTTAAATGGAACACCCTGTATTTATCCATAGTATGTGAAAGCACATTAAACCCCCTACCAAAAACTATAAACATGCATATACAGGGTTTCCACGGTCGAGTGGGACATAGGGAAAATACATGTAAAATCGGTTTTCGGTAAATATTATCTCCCTAATACTACTTCATCCAAATTTAAGTGCCGAATATTATAACTGGGTTAACAATGAACATTTCCACAATCATAGTACGAAGAAAGTCATTTTAATAAAGCCAAAAAAATTATTATTTTTAAACCTATCGTACGTGAATTGCTAATAAGGCTTTTAACACGTTAGTTAATGCAAGTGGCCGTGGCGCAGACGTTCACGCGACGCCTTAATAACTTAAGCACAGATTGTTTGGGGTTCGAATCCGAGAAATGAATTTTATTTTTTATTTTTTTTTATCTTGATTAAAAAAAAATTAAAGTTTTGTTGTTTATTTTGACAAATGATTCGTCGTTAGTAACAATTAAAAATCGAATAATAGCACGTGACCATTTTTGTTATTGTAAAAATTATTCATTATTTACCTTAATCCTAAAAAAATCCTAAAATGTTATTGAATTTGTAGCATTATTGTTGGAGATTAAAAATAAAACTAATCTGCCGGGATTCGAACCCTAAACAATCCGTGCATTTGCGTTATTAAGCCGTCGCGCGAACCATTGCGCCATGGACGCTTGCACTAACTCACGTATTAAAAGCCTTATTAGGAATTCACGTGCAATAGATTTAAAAATAATAATTTTTTGGCTTTATTAAAATGACTTTCTTTGTACTATGATTGTGGAGATGTTCATTGTTAACCCAGTTATAATATGCGGCCCTTAATTTTGAATGAAGTAGTATTAGGGAGATAATATTCACCGAAAACCGATTTTATATGTATTCTCCCTATGTCCCACTTGGCCGTGGAAACCCTGTATCTAAATTTAACGATTAAAATGTTATTAACGAAATTCTTCAGCTGATGCTTTTTCTTATCTAAATAGGCCATGCTTTCTAATTATTTGTGTGTGGATAATTATATTCCTTGTAAGTTGTATTCTAATGATAAATAAAGCTGGAAATTATGTTGAAGTAATTTAAATATCCGATTAATAATACATTATTAAAGAGTAAGATAAAGTTCGAATGAATCATTCAAGTGATTAACTATTCGTCGAGTATTTGAATATTATTTGTTTGAATCAAAATTCGAATATCAAAATGTCGAAAAAAACCCTCTTAGTTTATAATAATAGTAATAGTAGTTTATAGTAATAATGATAATAATCACCCTGTATACTTAAAATGTGCTACTCATCGTCCTACATATTTGATTAAAATTTGAAACTCATAATCTTTTAGCGTTTAGACAGAAGAGACCGAGGAAATAGTCGTGACTCACCCTGTATATCACTTGAGCGGCCTACAAACGAAACTATCGTGATTGCACGACTTGTCGTACTACAAGTTCAAAATAAAGATGTAGAAACACGTTAGTCGTCAGTTTTTCCTCCACATGTAGATCGTTGAATCAACTACAATTGAATTCTTGCATGAAATCCATGCAAAAAGTCTCTAAGTGACATTTACCTACGTCATCTGGTAAAGAATAGATAGACCAATCTATTACTAGAATTGATATTTGTTTAAGAATTGTTACAGTTTTCGATTTTTGAACCAAAGATGAGCGACAGCGAAGAAAATAGTGCACATGGTAACTTAATAAATCAAAATTTTTAATGTATATATCTAGTAACAATGTGCTAAAGTGGCAGAAGAAGATCTGAGAACTAAGAAATATAAGAAAAGGAAATCAGATCCGAATCAATGAGGAAGAGAACAGAAGAAAGCGAACTGTCAAATTGTACCAAATACCAAATTGTCATAATTATAAGTTTGACAGGTTTTAGCTGTCAAAATACGGCTTATACAGCGTGTCCATGTCGAGTGACTGGTCTGATGGTCGCCTAGTTTATCTACTGACTATTTTTTTTTTAACATAAAGAGGAACAAATTTTTGTGACAATTCACCTAACAATTTTTTGTGACTGCTTTTCTCAAAATAAAAACAGATATTTGTTTACTTATTTGGATTCTCTCTGTTCTTCTGGGATATTCAAAATACCGGTTGATCCCTGCTTTGCGCTCAACCTGCACAACCATCACGGAAATCCGAAATTATCTCGGAAAAGACGTCATAGTCGAAGAAGAAATACCTCCTCTGAAACCATCATAGCTATTGCAGTTTATCAAAGCTCTTTAGACTGGAGCTGGGGAGCTTTGAGGATGGGCAGACCCCAACAGCTTACAGCTCATGCAAGGGGACACAAAGTCGTTTGTTAAGTAGATTCTCATTTCAATAAGAAAGCCTGAATGACGAACGAGATTTTTGATAACCAGCTACTCAATAGATCAAAAGCTCAAGCTCTCAAGTTGCAGTAAACTAGGATCTGGAAGATGACGCTTTCCGAAGGAAGAAATTCTTGGAGAGCATTAGACAGCATAGAATGGTACAGTTGATGGCGTTGACGAAGAGAAGTGAAACAGTATCAAACGATGATGACGTAGAAGACGATATAGAATCTTAGAGAAGTTAACTTTGTCGTCGGGATCTTGAGGGTGAAGGTCTTGTACCAACCAGAGCTTGTAGTCGTGGGAGTGAAGCTTCTTCAAAATTCTATGTACTGATTCCCAGATCTTCTTCGGCAGCTCGAATTGATGCGTTAGCATTTTCTTTAAAGAAAACCTAAATGATCAATTTCAAAATTAAGTTATGGTTCTTCAAAATTTCGAAAAGTTAACGTTTCAACATGTTGTTTAAGCATGTTATGAATCCTAAATTGATATCGGAAAGATCGAGTGTTCTCTGATTTTTTAAATAAATGTCTGCTATAATACGAAAATACGAAAAAAATATACAGGGTGTTGAATTTAAAATAATAAAGTAGTTTCAAATTTTTTTTTTCCATATTTCCCATAAATTTCTAACGAACGATCTCGCTAAGACACCCTGTATAATAATATTTTATTGTATGAATAGCGTTTATTTATTTATTTACGTCTATTGTGCACATTATCTTCCATGTTTATAGTTTATAGCTTAATAGAATATAGAAATTAACTAACAAGGAAAGATTCCCCGGTGCCCCCTTCAGTGCCCTCCCCACATCATAAATAGTCGGTTAAAAATTGAATTTTAATAAAATCTTTGGAAAAGGGGGCACGCAGGGGACGTCCCCCCCTCGTAGTGAAAAGAGAGATATGTTGAGATATATTTATAAAGGTGAGACGAAGTTACGGCTTAAATATAATAATAATAATTAGTACTTAATTAATACAGCAGTTTGTATTCATCTTTGGCTTGAAAATTGAATGGAAGATTCCCAGGGGGATCGGTTTTATTTTAATTTTTTATTATTTTTTTTTTAATTCATACTATCATATCATATCATATTTTTTTGACATTTATTTTTATATATATTATAAACACCTATACACAAGTTTATCCCTTTGAAAATCGTCCCAATCACGTGATTTTTGAACTGCTATCTCCCTCTATACACGTTTTAAATGATATAATAGAAAATATTCGTTGGAGTTAAATATGCAATAATTATGTTCCCTTTATTTTTTTAAAAATTAAAATTAAAAAAATTATTCAGAATAATTTATTAATTCTAATTAGTTAGATTATATATGGATTCTTTTTGTTATTTTTCTTTAGCAAATACGTCCATTTTGGACTACAATTTCTACTATAGTGTACGTATCAAATACACTTTCTTTTGTTTCATTTTTCAAGTTAAAAACTAAATTTATATTATCCTTATATTATTAAATAGTAAGGTTACGTAATATATATTTCAATTAAATTAAATTAAAAAAATAACCAAACTAATTGTGCCTGATTAATTTGAGACAGCCCCCTTATATATATATACAATTATATATGAAATTGAGCCAATTGTGCGAAAAAACATTTGTTTTGAATCATCCTGTTTAATGCTGACGTCTACTAATTAAAATTTACATTTTTTTTAATGTATATTTTATGCAATATTTGATCGATGTCCTATAAAAATTATTTACATAAACTTCTAATTAAAATTAAAAAAGAAATAAATTAAATTAATTACGTTTTTAATTCTAATGAATCTGAATGCGATTTTTTTTTATACATGCGGTTTGTTTTTGTATTTAATTATTGTTGGTATTACTGTTAATAAATATTTATAATGATTGTTATTTTTAAATTGATTCACTCAACGAATCAATCGAATCCTAATATGAAGGCGTCTTCT
The DNA here is from genome assembly GCA_023690525.1 of Holotrichia oblita. Classification (NCBI taxonomy): domain Eukaryota; kingdom Metazoa; phylum Arthropoda; class Insecta; order Coleoptera; family Scarabaeidae; genus Holotrichia; species Holotrichia oblita. Next base: position 11,772,939 of record CM043016.1, on the reverse strand, counting down.
TGTTTTATTAATTATTTTTAATATAAATCGACAAAATCCCCTCTACCGGAATTTCATAGAACTATTACTGTTCCTACATTCAATACGCTTTATAGGTTTGTTTATTTGTATTGCTCTAAAGTAGGTACTCCAAATCCAAAATGTGATGTCATCAGAGCAATTATAACATCTACAGTTCGTCTAACCAATCTTTAGATGTACATACGTCATCGATCTTTATCCATACGAATCAAATCAGTCATTCTGACAGTTCACACAATATAAACGACATTATAGGCTGTAGAATTTTGCCAATTAAATTTGAACATCTTGCACTATTATTGTTTGATTGTAACAATTTTTGCACAAAACTCGTGTGTCGTACATTTTTGCTCTTATGCCAACGATGTACGATTATTATGGCATAAGAGCAAAAATGTACGTGTATAAACAATGACGGGTGTCTAAAGATTGATTAGGTGAACTGTATTGTGGGAGATTGGCTGCGAGGTCGATCTCGTCTAGAACAATTCGCGACAATATCCGGCGACGCAATGACAAGTCGTAAAACCATGAAATCAGCAGAGTTTGATAAAGTTGACAAAGGTTTATTTCTGTGGTTTACTCAAATGAGAGGAAAGGGACCCATATTACCGACAAAGTCTATGATACTTGCGAAACAGTTTCATGATGGAAGTGAGACTTTTACAGCAAGTTGCTGATGGCTGGATAGATGGAAGAAACTGTCAGCCGATGAAGGCGAATTGACAAAGCTTAAGGAAGAATGTCAAACAAAATATAGTTTAATATTTGTATCAAACAAACGCACTATATTTAGTTGGCAATACTGTATGGTATCGTTCATCAGTTACCAAGTTCATATGCACCACAGAAACATTGAAGGCAGCAGAATCAGCAGATAGCCTTGCAAAAAAATGCGATTAAACTGAATGAAACCACTTCACTGTATAAAGCCATTGTACCAGATATTCTTAGAACATGCAATAAGGAAATAACTGCTGCTTGGCAAGAGGAATGGGACAGATTCACAAGATCCAAAGCGAAAGATTATGTCAAAATTTGTAACAAGGTTAACACCTTGGTTTGAGAAATGTAACCTACTTAGATCTCATATTGTTACATTTACAAGAATACGATTCAATCACTGTCACACCCCTTTCCACCTAAACGAAATTAAGATCAAGGATTCTCCTAACTGTAGACGTGGTAAAGTCGGTGATCTGCAACATTTATTATTTGAAATGTCCAGATCAAACTAATTTTTCGAATGATCTCTACAGGAAACTAATTTTTACAGAAGACCAACCGTAAACTTTAAAATCCTGCTACTGGTCAGTAATTGCACAACTTGCTTTGCTTAATTTTGCATGCCACTATAGCTGAAGTCGAAATAGCTTATCATATTAATCTTATACATCCTTTCAGATATCCTTTCCGAATTTAAACGTGTGTGCATCAACAAAAGACAATTCTATGACTTTATATTACAAAAGTGACTGGCTGAAATGGACCAATCGGGAGGCCAATTAAATTGAGAAGAAGAAGAAGTTAATACGCACGCTAAGATTGAGCTTACGGTGACCTTGAATGAGTCTTAGTTCAATAACCAACAAACAAAATTGCATAATCTAAAGTGATTTTTGGATTTCGGTTAGGCTATTTGGTAGCTTTTTAGCGGTTCTAGGCATACCTACTTCTAGTTTTAATTATGAACTTATCGAGGTTGTCACAGGTTTATACAAAATCTGAGTGGCACTGTGATCCATACTTGGTTCCACTATTTTCTGGAGGACCTATTTCAACATTTAATAGCACAAGACACACTACCATATACTACTCTAGCAAGACTTTCCACTATTGTAAAAAAAAAAACTTTAGATATCGTGGCACCAAATCTCGACGAATCTTTCCGAAAATGTGGGGTATTGTGATAGACAACCCTTCCTTTGATCATATTCATTATAAAGCTGCAGACAATAGTTGTGGATGAAGCTTTCCTAATACTATGGCAACCACAAGAAATAACTGCACAGGAACGGCAGTTAGAACAGTCCCAGAGTGGATTTAGATATAATAGAAGTATACAACAAGTATATTTCAAGATCATATAATCTATAAGAGCCAACGTTCTGCATAGCATTTGTCGATCTAAAAAGCTAGCAAGAATTTAGACAACAGAAACGTCAAATAAGATCAAGAAAAATGCTTAAAATTGTTGAAACAATTATTTTGACACCAAGGTGTCGACGCACTAATGCGCGAAAATCAACTTCGCGCACTAATGCGCGAAAGAAAATCAACTTAGCGCAGTAGTGTGCGAAAGCCCACTTAGAATGGTACCTACATATGACGTGTTAGTAATAAAAAAATATGTTTGATATTAATTATACAGGGTGCTTCATTAATAATGGGAAATATTTTAACTGGAGATATTATGTGTCAAATAATGACCATTGACGAAAAATTGTCTTATTCAAAATCGCACCGTTTTCGAGATGGTCTTCAAAGTTCCAGTGTTGTTTACATAGGAAGTATTGAAGAATAATCGAAAAATTGTCCTAAAATGACAATTCCACCAATGACGTAGAATTTGAGTGCTGGCCTACCCGGATTTTTGCAGTTTAAACTATTTTTAGTCACAAATCCTTCCGAACTTTGTCGTTTTTCTCGAAAACCAAGCATAATACGAAGTTTGTACACGAGGACTTTATTTTTGGCATTTTAACTGGTCTATTATGTGATGCTAATAATATGCCACATAATATCTCCAGTTAAAATATTTCCCATTATTAATGAAGCACCCTGTATATGTATATTATACTGCAGTGAACAAATATATGAATATTGTGCAGTCAGTGCCAACATGTTGATATTATAACTTATGGCTAAGATAGTTTAGTTCAGATACAATGATGTGCCTAAGATATGACGTCTAAATAACGGTAGGATTACGTAATTATTTCACGTCAGCTTTATAACGCAAAACAAAGTTAAATATTCTAGAAAATATTTTACATTAAAAATAATTAATAAAAACAAGAGACACCTTTTAAATAAAAAATATTCTATTATTAAAGATATGACGAAGAAACGAATTGTATTGCGGTGATTGAATGATGTTCCATCCCGATTTTGCAAAGCTATTATTTCGTAATTATATACACATTATTTTATCGTCGAAAAACAACAAAGAAAAAAGATCTTAGTGAAAAATATTTATTTTAAAATTTATCTGTGCTAATGATTAAAAAAATTAAAATCGGTATTATTAAACTTTAATAATAAATATTGTAGCTTCAATACAAACTATTTTTACTATATCATTGTATGTATTATGTATTAGTAGAATTAAAAGCGCCATCTATTAGTTTAAGTTAAACTAATTTTAAATGTTTAATATGTACACATTTAATGCTTCCACTTTTTTTTTTCTTGTTAATACGTAATTATTATAAATATAATTGTTTATATATAATAAAATATTATATTATTATTATTATTATTACAAAAGGTCCACTGATAATTGTATCCATCTTGTTTTTTTTTTATATTTTTTTTTGAATTCACAGAACGATATAATATATATTAAGTGTTAAAAGTGAGGTCGTCGCAACACTTTTAAAATGTATCCGTTCTTGGTGATGACGAGTTAAAAATATAATACAACATTGTGTTGGTTTTGAGCCGAAGATAATCTCAGGTTGCGCTAAACTAAACTAAAATAATAATAAAATAAAAATCGAAAATAATAACATTATAATATATTTTTTTTCGAATATATATATATTATATTTCATATATAATTTTTTTTAATATATTATATATAATTTAAAAAAAGAAAGCAAAAAATAAATTTAAAAACAAAAATAAAAATAATTATAATTAATAATAATAGTAAAATAACTTAAATAAAGCATCAATTCAATTTTCTTCTGGTTCTCTTTTTTTTAATCCTGATTTTTTCTACATGAACTTATTAATACGTATTATGTTCTCCTAACTAATAATAAATGCAAATCTCTATATAATTATGGCACAACGTATAAATATTTTTTATGACAATATTGTATTTTGTGCATCATCGTATTTATGCAATGTTGAGGTAATTCCATCATTTAATTATAAATATAAATTAATATTTTTGTGCCTTTTAAATTTTGTATTTTTTTCTTAATTATTAATAATTAATATCTAATTAATTATTAATTTCTTAATTCATAAAATTTAACTTTTTATTATTAAATTTGAATCGTGTGGTCGTCAGATTTAAAAACTTTCTTTCCCGTAAGGGTGAGGGAGCCACATTGCTAATACTAGACGGTCATGCTTCCTATTATAATTTTGTCTATCTTTTGGAAACCGCAACGTCATCTTTAAAGACTTATTACCAAACTGGAGAACTGACATAACCTCTATCAAGTGTGATTGGCTGGCATCGGTAAAGTACAGTCGATCTGTCTCACATGTATAAATGAATGTTATAGGAAGATCGTATCAATGAAGGTTGTCTGTTTGTACATCTTTTAATGCAAACCTACGGTTCGTATGAGGAGTATTCCACTTTGACTAGACCACTTTTTTTCATAAATTGAATTATAGATGGCTGAAGGAAGAAGTAGAGGGAACAATAAGCTATTGTTTCGATCTCCAACAAGTGCAAAATCTGCCTAAACTACCAATACAGGAAGCGTATTATTTATTGCAAATATCATTTTATGCATTTTGTGTGGTTAATTTAAAATGAATTTCCAAATAACTGATTTGATTCGTTTAAAACGAGGAAAAAATTTAAAAAAAACTTGGAAATACGTTTGAGCAACAAAGAACGTTTTTGGTCGCAGATAAAGGAAAGGCTGTTTAATAAGCTTTTAGAAGAAACGTTTGAATGACAGATTTAGTTGGTACTTTTACCCGACCACATTACGGATGAGATCCATCGCTACAATCAGAAGAAATTAAATTATAATTTTTATTGTATTGCTTTTAGTATTAGTCTTATTTTTACGTTGATTTTTAGAAGAAATAATAAAGAATTTTTATTGAAGTGTTTTTGAATATATATTTTATGAAGATGATGATTTGCGAGGCCATTCAGGTAAAGGTAGTGTTTCAAGGTCACGAGGATATTTTCGTGGAATCCGGGTTGCTTACCAGAACATGCTTACGCAATATTTGATCAAATCAAAGAACACAAGAAGAAGGAACGTCTTTCCGAGCAACAGCAAAAAAAACCACCCAGAACACCATTTCACGAGAGAAAGAGACTTCGTTCGACCTCGTCTAGTTCGAATGATGATGAAGTGGTGTAGTACGACCTTGAAAGCGACACAATTGAGAAAAATGATGATGTCAGATGTCCAGGTTGTGGGGAATTATACAACAACACATTTAAGAAGGATGACGAGTGCGTCCAGGAAGAAATTTACCTTAAAACGTCAAGTTGCCTGTCTGAACCCAAACCGTGCTTCCCACTTTTTGTTTTTAAACGAATTGTAGATCTTTTTTTTTAATGTTGGCTAACTCACCCGACTTTACCCGACACAGCTTCCCTAATTTATTCTATTTATATTTATGCTATAATTTTTTGCACGACTTCTTATATGAGGTGATTCAGTTTGGTATTCGCCATATATATTCGGAGATCAATTTATCTTTACGATGACATCTGTCAAAAAAGTGACTCAGTCAACTTTTTTTTTTTGACAGATGTCATTGCAAAGATAAATTGTTGATCCCATCCAATAGGCCTTGCCATCGTGTTACTTTCTTCTAAAGGTAAAAAATTTACACTTGGGCAAATACCAATCTTCATCATCTGGTATGTAATAAATAAATAATAAAAATATTATTAAAAAAAAATTACTCAACATTGCCGATTTATTTATATATTTATTAATTTTTTTTTTTGATTAGAAAATAAAAGGAAATATTTTAATTTATTCTTGTCCTAAATATTTTGGTTCCTCAAATTTTAAAATTCGATTAAAGCACAATAATGAAACTAGACATCACTACGTATAAGATCCCAATTAATTATTCATAAATCGATAGAAAGAACTACAACTGTATTAATTTAATATTATCTGGAACAATACAAATGTTCTTTCTCACTTTTTATATTTTATTTGCACTTTTACACCATTTTCCACACATTCAAAACAATAAAAAAGTTCACAAAAAGCTTTTTTTTTAAACAAAAAAAAATTAGAAAAAACAAAGAACACTTCTCGCTTATGATATACATATTTTTGTTTTAATGTTATCATTGTTGGTTTTGCCACCTTACATTGTCGCATTCTAAACTTTGGTAGTGATTACGTTTTCACAATTAATCTATATTATTAATATAATACGGGCTCATTTTTTTAAATTAATTTTTATAATTTTGTGATATTGACACAGTAATTAATAATTTTTATTATTAACTTGTTTTATTATTAAGGCATTATTAGGCAAAAGTGTGTAATCAAACTCTCAAACGTAATTATACTTTATTTGAAAGCTTCCGATTACAATAAAACCTTTCTTTTAATCTTAATTTCCAGTTTAACCGAGAGTACAAGTTTTACTCAGTTCGAAACGACCCCCCATTTTTTGCGGAGATAAGTCTAAGATACCTAAAAAAATCGATCTAAAAAGTGCTATTTCTAGGTTATGTTTCGCTACTGTTTTGACATTTCTTTTTACGAAATATCGAGCGGCAATTTTAAAAAACGTCGTTCAGGAATATAAAAATAATTATTTTTTATTTTGCAGTATCTTTTAATTATTGTTTTTATATTCCTGAACGACGTTTTTTAAAATTGCCGCTCGATATTTCGTAATTCTGATTGGATATCGACTGAAAATCCTCGCAGAAATGTCAAAACACTAGCGAAACATAACCTAGAAATAGCACTTTTTAGATCGATTTTTAGGTATCTTAGAGCTCAATAACCTCTCGCAACTGACATTTCATTTCAACAAGAAAACATAACCTATAAAAAAAAATGACATTTAAGCGAAATAATACCCCTGCGATCCTGTGATTTTTGCCTTACACAATTTTACCCAATAAAAATGACGTTGAAGTGACAGATATCACATCATCGATTTTATAGCAGTGAAATATTAACATATATCTAAAAATAAAAAAAGAAAGGACATAGGAAATTTTGGTTAGAAAACGAAGATAAATATAGCGTTAAGTTGGGTGATATTACTAAATAATAAATTAACAAAAAAAAAAAAAACTATAACAATAACATTTTGTGCTTATTTCCATATCCTGATTTGTTTCTTTACCTGTTTATATATTTTTTTATATTCTGTTGTATTATATTATATAATATATATAATATTTCATTTAATTTTTTTTTGGTTTTTAACGTTAATCTATATAATGTTATGTATAAGAAAGTGGTACAACACTCGTGAAACGTGTGACGCGACGATGACGACAATACATGACGCTCATCTTTTAGATTTTTTTTTGTTTTATTTTTAAATTCTCTAAATACGTGTATATCTGTTTTTTTTTTGGTTTCTATTTTATCTTCTTTTGTTTTTATTTTTAATTCTGTAATTTTTTTTTGGTTTGTTTGTTTTTTTGTATTTTTCTTTAGTAGAGGCCGCAGTTTCTCAGATTGTTGGCTATGATAACGTCGGTGACGGCGTCGAAGACGAATTGAATGTTGTGTGTGTCCGTTGCGCACGTCATATGGCAGTAGATTTCTTTGGTTGTTGATTTGTTTTTCGCTTCGAATTGCGCCTGGATGTACGCCGCAGCTTCGCCGTACTCTTGGGCCCCTAAACATAGAAAAATTTATCGTGATGTGTGTGTTTATAATGTTAAAAAAATGTTGGGAGCAAAATCCAATAAATGAAATTTTGGCCCCCCAAATATGGGGTTTAGTAAACGGAAGGAGATTCTAATCTTCTGATTCTTAAACTGTGCAAAATATAATACACGAAAAATTTTGGTCCCCAATGTGGGGTTTAGCAAATGGAAAGAGATTCTAGTCGTCTGATTTTCAAACTGTGCAAAATGCAATAAACGAAATTTTGGCCCCCCAAATATGGGGTTTAGTAAATGGAAGAAGATTCTAGTCTTCTGATTCTTAAACTGTGCAAAATGCAATATACGAAATTTTGGCCCCAAATGTGGGGTTTAGCAATTGGAAGGAGATTCTAGTCTTCTGATCCTTAAATTGTGCAAAATTCAATATACGAAATTTTGGCCCCAAATGTGGGGTTTAGCAAATATAACGAGATTCTAGTCTTCTGATTCTTAAAACTGTGCAAAATATAATATACGAAATTTTGGCCCCAAATATGGGGTCTAGCAAATGGAAGGAGATTCTAGTTTTCTGATATTGATTGATGATTTTGTATATTGCAAAATGCAATATACAAAATTCTCCTCTCCCCCCCCCCCCATTGTAGGGTAAAGCAAATGAAAGGAGATTCTTAGTCTTCTGATTCTTAAAGTGTGCAAAATGCAAAATATGAAATTTTGGCCCCCAATGTGGGGTATAGCAAATGAAAGAAGATTCTTAAACTGTGCAAAATGCAGTATACGAAATTTTGGCCCCCAATGTGGGGTTTAACAATATATGTATACGAATTTTTGGCCCCCAATGTGGGGTTTAGCAAATGGAAGGAGATTCTAGTCTTCTGATTCTTAAACTGTGCAAAATGCAATATAGGAAACTTTGGCCTCCCATTGTGGCGTTTAGCAAATAGAAAGAGATTCTAGTCTTCTGATTCTTAAACTGTGCAAAATGTAATATACGAAATTTTGGCCCCAAATGTGTGGTTTAGCAAATGGAAGGAGATTCTAGTCTTCTGATTTTTAAAACTGTGCAAAATGCAATATACGAAATTTTGGCCCCCTAAATGTGGGCTTTAGCAAATGGAAGGAGATTCTATAATAGTCTTCGGATTCTTAAACTGTGTAAAATGTAACATACGAAATATTGCCCCCTCCCCCCCCCCTCCAATGTGAGGTTTAGCAAATGGAAGTAGATTGAATTTTCTGATTCTTGAACTGTGCAAAATGCAATATACAAAATTTTGCCCCCCCATTGTGGGGTAAAGCAAATGGAAGAAGATTCCTAGTCTTCTGATTCTTAAAGTGTGTAAAATGCAAAATACGAAATTTTGGCCCTCAATATGGGGTATAGCAAATGGAAGAAGATTCTTAAACTGTGCAAAATGCAATATACGAAATGTTGACCCCCAATGTGTGGTTTAGCAAATGGAAGGAGATTCTAGTCTTCTGATTTTGAAAACTGTGTAAAATGCAATATATGAAATTTTGGCCCCAAATGGTGGGTTTAGCAAATGGAAGGAGATTCTAGTCTTCTGATTCTTAAACTGTGCAAAATGCAATATAGGAAATTTTGTCCTCCCCCCCCCCCTCCCATTGTGGGGTTAGCATATGGAAGGAGATTCTAGTCTTCTGATTCTAAAACTGTTCAAAATGCAATATGCATACGATTTTTTTGGCTCCTAATGTAAGGTTTAGCAAATAGAAGGAGATTCTAGTCTTCTGGTTCTTAAACTGTGCAAAATGCAATATACGAAATTATGGCTCCAAATGTGGGGTTTAGCTAATGGAAGGAGGAGATTCTAATAGTCTTCTGATTCTTAAATTGTACAAAATGCAATATACGAAATGTTGGCCCCCCAATGTGGGGTTTAGCAAATAGAAGGAGATTCTAATCTAACTTAGTACATGCTGATTGCAATTAGCGATTTTGATTTTTAAACTCTCTGATTTTATATCAAAGCGATGTAACAACATTTTGGCGCCCAACGTGGAGCCTAACAAAAAAAAAAAAGGTGACTTAGCATGCAGGGAGGAATTGGCTCAGAAATTGTTTGAAATTTCGGTTAGAAATTTTAAAATTTTTGTCTTCAGCTCAGGAATATTTGTCTCCTACTGAAGGATTGTCAAATTCAGGTATTTCTAGGTCGCTTCTGTTGTCCTTGTTGAGATTCCCTCGAGTTGTGGATTTTAGAACTCGAAAATGACAGATCCTTATTTAATAAACTTGTAAGGACAGTAAGAATGCCTCATCTTCATCTTGTATTCCATGAAATGTCCATAGAAATAAGAAGTTAATTGTAATTCAATATAACTTACCTGCATATTCTGGAAAGCATATCGTTAACGGAGATTTCCTAATTTTCTCCTCGAAGAGATCTTTCTTGTTGAGGAAGAGGATGATGGAGGTGTCTGTGAACCATTTATTGTTACAAATCGAGTCGAACAATTTCAGACTTTCTTGCATTCGATTCTAAAACGAGAAAAAATCGTCCAATTAAAATTCATTACTTCGGTAGAGATTATTGCGTTAATTTAAGGACATATTACGTCTAATTCAAACACGCCGACGATTCGAATAACGAAACACGAGCGTGTTCGTCGAAGATAACACGTCGTACAACATTACTCCCTTACAAAGTTAGTGTATGGTTGCGCTAAGTTATATTATGCCGTACGAGCAGTCTCAAGTTTCAAAACGCGCCAACAACAACAACTACCACGGAAGAAGAAAAAGGAGGAAGAGGAGGAGGAGGAGGAAAAAAAGTAGATGAGTAGGGAAGTAGCTCGAGCCAAGATAAGGAATGTTGAAGCTTTGCTTGTCGAGGTAAATAGGTCTGAATCGATTCTTCCAGACTTCCACTACAAGATATGTAATAGAAAAAAAAAAGAAGTCTACGACTTATCTAGATGTGTCATCGTTATTTTATTTTTATATCTCTACAGATAGATGGCGCACATGTAATTGTATGTATTTTTTTTTTCCTGACGTAATGGTATCTCATATATTTTCTTATTAAGGTTTTTTTTTTGCCCCCGTTGACGTGGGTCGAATGAAACGAGATGAGATTAATTTGGATTTGGTTTCTACGAAAGAGCGTTTGTATCGGTTTACTTTGTCTGGTCTGTAAATTACGGCGGAGTTTGAGTTTGTTTTTATATTAGGGTGGAGTTGTGGTGAAAGTTCACGTTTTAGATTAATATTTAATGCACCTCAGAGTATATCATGCTGTGGTTGATATTTTATGTTATCTACCTTGCCATGAAAAAAAGCAAATAATTATTATTATAAAAGTAATCTCAAATCTCTGTAAATAGCACAAACTAAACACAACTTAGCAGATCTACTTCTAACAGTGTCAACAATTTTTCAATAATTTGTTTGACATCGTCACTCTTTTGTTTCATAGCTAGGTAGATAACATAAAAATACGCCCTCGTATTTTCTTCCGATGATAGCACCTCATAATACACCACACCCTTCTGATCCTACCAAATACGCAGCATCACCTTCAAACCATGGATATTCAGCTTTGGAATCGATGTGCCGGAGGTTGATCGGTCTCCTTCTTGCGTTTAAGATTATCATATCATCATTTCAGTTCACATGGAAGCCAATGAAGTGGTTTGTTGAGGCACTGCCAAAGATTCAGCAAAAGCTCCTTTTGAGTTTGATAGAATTTTCGTCCAATTCAGCGTCTTCAAACGTTGTTGGCCTTCTCCACCACCTTTGAACCGTCTAAACAAGTCGAAAGTCTTGTCTAGAAGCTCTGTTCATAAACACTCTTTCTTTGAAATATCCTTCTAAAATCAAGCCAGAGGCTGTGATATCTCTGCCTTCAGTTTATCAAATAATCCACCCAACCCCTCCATCCAGCCCCGTCCTGGCTCTCTGTCATCTGTCTATTGTCCCTCTATCTATTCTATCATCTGTCTGCGCTTTCTCCGTGTCTTCCTTACCTGCTCTATTCTCCTATATAAATAGATAACCAACCCCTCCAAAATCAATCATCCCTACTCTCAGTCTTTCTCTCCACTGTCTCCAACGTCCCTCTGTCTGTGCCTCATCAAAAAAACAATCGTTCAATCGAGCTCAATCGATAACCTTTCCGGCTGATTGATTGAGCCTTTTCCAATCCACTGTTTGGACCTTTATTTCGTCTTAGGAATGTACTGATGCATCCAAGTTTTATCTGTAGTTATACATCGCAGCAAAAATCTAAAGCGCTGCACCCAAAGCACATTTTTCATTCGTTATGTGACAAACCAGCCGTTCAAGACTATCTACCTTCCAGTAGTTTATAAGAGTCAAAATAAGGCCTGGGTAACCAAAGAATTGTTTCACTTGCTGACTATTTTCTGTCTGCCAATTGTAAGCCTTTGATCCAACCACTGGATCAAAATGTAATACAAATGCAATGAAAAAAACAATTCCAAAACGAAGATTTTACTTAATGTGATAAGTCAAGAAGCAAACATTTCTGAAGTTTTAAAACAATTGAATATCAAAGACGCAGCTTTAACTATTTCTGATCCTTGGAATGAAATAGGAGAACGAGGCATTAAATCATCTTGGAAAAACTTGTGGCCTACCATTACGGAAGATGACGAGATTTGAGAAGAAAACTCATCAAACGAAGAAGTGATTGCATCGTCAAATCTGAAGATGTTCTAGATGACGTAGATATTTGTATTAAATGGACGCAAGAAAATGAAATGGCATTGTTCGAAACTTAAGTAATTTGAATGACATGTTTGTTGATTTAAAAATACAAATACAATTAGCCCAAAATTTTGTTGTTTGACTCAATTTGGTTGGAGTTTTGTAGTGGCAGATTAGCGAGAGAGTACTGTATTTGCTTTGAATTTGTTTGAAAATCTACATAATTTGGATGAAATGTCTACGACAATCGTTCGGAGCGCACCCAAAGTAGTTGCACAAAAAAGGACTTAAGTATCTGCATCAGCGCAAGTAGGTAAGGGGGCACCTTGAGCACCCTCCACCAAGAGTACTGGTGGAGGGTGTCACACGTGAAGCGGTCGTCGGTAGTTCCAAAACAACCTATCTAGTTTTGAGCTGGTTTTGACCTAGTTTTCGTTGGTTTTGAGCTGGTTTTGAAATGAAGTACCCATAGCCCCTGCTATTTCTCTAATCTTGATTTAATGGTCGTCCAGTACCATTTGCTGAACATATTCGATGTTAATCGAATGTAGACTTTCACGGCCACTGTTCCATAAAGATGTATCTTTCGGGTATTGCCGTGGTTGTTGTGACAAACTTTGTCACAAAGTTTGTCACAACAACCACGGCAATACCCGAAAGATACATCTTTATATTCGATGTTATCGGTGGTGGTTGCATTTTTTGGCCGTCTCGAATCCTCATCATCAGTTAAGCTAGTACGACAACGTTTAAATTCAGCACCCATCTTTACACGGTGGCAAATGATGGGGTAAAGTCCTCGTGAACAGTATCCAACTTAATTTTGTATTGGCTTTCAATTGCAAGCAATAACTGAGTGTCCAAAATGATCTTGATTCTTCAGAAGTGAAGTGAACTTCTGAAGAAGATCAGTGAACTTCACTTCTGAAGAAGATCACGACAAGATGATCGAAGCGTCAAGTACCACAACCTTTCTACACGGCAGAGAACCCGAGAACCGAAGAGCAGCCATCAACAACGGCCGTGAAAGCCTGAAGACTACATTAATGTTTTGATGTAAAATTTCTGCCATGTTGTGATGTAAATGCTGTAATGTCTTCAAAAGAGGCCGCAAGAACCTGGCCAAAAAGCCAGAAATGCAATGCCAAATTTGAACTAAATTCCCGTTAGGCTGCTTGCAAGAAGGAGAATAGAGTTTGCAAACAGCTGATACTTAAGTTTATTGTAAAGACAGCAAGAGTGTCTTCCTCCATGGCAAGAATATACATAGTTGCATTTTTTTTTAATTTGCCATTAGCAATGTACAAAAAAAAAACAATCAAGAAGTTAGCACTCACCGTCGTTTCATCTTCGTGCAAGACTTGGTCGTACTCACTCATTGCAACACAAAATATTATCGCTGTTACATCTTCGAAACAGTGAATCCATTTTTTCCTCTCCGATCGTTGGCCGCCAACATCAAATAATCTACGACAAAAAATTTTTAAACTTCAAAATTTCCCTCCCGATTACTTTTTACGAATTTAGTCCCACAAATTACCGCTAGATGGTGCAAGTGTTGCTTATAATATGTCAAAAAATGACATTTTAAGTGATCCGGTTATACGTTTTCTATTATACCGGAAAAAGCTAATGAATACAAAGATTAAACTTCGTTCCTTTAACAATGGAGATAAAATTTCTAAACTAAAGATTACAAAGCCGGGGCTAATTAATGAATTTGAACTTGCGAGAGAGGAAATTGCAAACCGCATAATTTCGTGTTTAGCGCTTTCGAGATAAAGTTCTTGTTTGTGTTTCGTAAAGATTTCAATTTATATATAAATGATCGATTATATAATAGTATGGACTTACTTGAAATTGAGATTTTTGAACGAAAAATGTACTTCTACGATGCCTGTGGTTTTTACACGGGTCCTTAAGATATCTTGTTCTGTGGGTTGATAGTCTTTTGCTCCTAATCGATCTAAGTCATCGAGAAAACTGAAAAAGATATAAGAGTCAAATTATATTCTGTATCAGATCAAAACAAAAAAAAAACACTTTGCTATTAATTATAATTGATTAACTTGGAATTTCAATAATTTTATTCCACATTCTATTGGTTTTCTATTGGTTGCACTTTCATGAACTCGGAGCGAATATTGTGCTCCACTGGCAATGTTCAGACATTGTTTTTAAAAATTTTGCATTCTACCTGGCAACTGGCACTGAAAGAGTTTGCACTGAGTTCGAGATTTATTGTACTCATCTTTATAATTAGTTTCGTCCAGTTCAAATATGGCGTCCAATAATAAAGTCTTCTTGACAATCATAAATGAATGATTACAAGATAGTTCTTCATATTCTAGTGTTACCAGTAGAAAACGCTATTGATTAATCCGACTAGAGATTATCGGTCTCGGCAATCAAAACAAAATTCACGGTAATAGGGGGCCTCAGCTCTCCGGCCTGACAAATATGACCATCGCGGAAAACTAACTCGCAAATGTGCGGTTATGATGGGCTAGACATAGCCCACGTATTTGGAGATGCAAAAAAAAATCGAGAATTTATTTATTACCTGAATTCGTCCTTCGGAACTTTGATTAGTAACGTGTGCAACAAAAAAAGAAAAATATTCCAAATATAGGAAAATGAAATAAAAAATTATTGGGAAACGAGACGAAATTAAATTTGAAATAATGATATTGATCCGAAAGGGAAACGAGGCGGTGGATGAGCTGGCCAGACGAAGTTCGTTATAGGAGTTGGCTCTTCCTTCGGCATCACTAAATCGCAAATTAAAAAGTCCATCTACAAATGGACATCTAACAGATCCAATGAATGGTGGAAAAGATCACCAGGACAAAGACAGGCAAAAGAGACACAGACCTGAGTTTATTGAAGATCTACTGAGTAAAGACAGGAAGACTGTCAAGGTGAAGGGACCTAGCGAGGACAAGGTTTCTAGAAATGGGTGGTAGAGAATCCCACAGCTAACGGCTACATAAAAGAGCCGCTCTCAAAAATGATAGGCCTAATCGAGAAAGCAAAATTAGAGAGCGTCCTCTAGGATAAAAGGGGATCACAATAGACCTGCAAAGGTCGCGGTGAAACAGGTTCGCATGGCCACCCCATTCCTAATCTAATCTAATCTAATGATATTGCTCCAAACGGCCAAGTTACGGAAATGAAAAATATAGTGTCCCTTCTCTACGCACGACTTCGTGAAAAGGGGAAGGCATGCGCGTCTTCTACTTGCCTCTACATGAAGTAGTGTAAAAAAATAAATAAAAAAAAGTTATTTACATGAATTAAATAAAAGAAAATGGGACTCCTGCTCAGCGGTATCATTACAAAGTCGTGGTTTTTTAACAGCATGAAATCAAGTTTTCGAAGTGACCGCCTCTAGAAACTGCTTGAAGTGTGGCCTGCGGAATTGCTTCTATTCGTTGACGTATTGCCATTTCAAGGTCATTCAGGGATTGTGGAAAATCCTGCCACGGGAACAAAATATTTTCAAGAATTTTATAATAGTTTTGCGAAGCAACCAATGTCTTCAATTTGGCTTGTACACATAGCCAGCTAGATGGAGATGTGTCTCACCTGACCATCACACTCTTTCCATGGGCGTGTTGCCATTCTCAAGGCCTTCGATCAATTCATTCGCGAACTCGTATCGTCGTTCCATATCAAACTGTCCAACCAATCAATCTAAATATTGTATGCTTCCAACTGCAGATCAAGCTTTAGGATACGCCTTAATGTAGTACGGAGTGTTGCAAGTTCTTGAGATGCTCTCCAGGTCGAAATTGAAGGTTGAAGTGAAAGCTGCTCCCGTACTTGTTCTATGATTACTCGGACGATCTTTTGACGTTTGACGAATTCTTAAATTGTCGCAGTAGATAGATAGAGATAGATAATTAAACGGAATGGCTATGTGACTTCTTGTTACTGCGACCTATACATCTATTGTAGCTCCCTATTATCTAGACCGCCTGGTACAGCTTAGCGTTTTTTATGAGTCTTGCCGACTAACCTGGCAAGGCTAGCATGTAGCATTCATGTAGCTTGTCCTATCTGGATATGGTTCACCAATGCACTCTAGCCTCAATCTGGCTAGTCCCTCGCATATGCTGCAAGGTCTCTTCTTCTGTCTGACACATTCTGCACATGGCATCTGCCGCCAGACCAATGCTTATTGAGTCTGTTATGTCCTGTTAAAAGGCCTACTACCAGCCTGACCATTCTCCTATCTTTGTTCAGAAAGTCATCAGTATATTTAGCCATGATGAATTCTTTAACCTGCCGCTGTCGGCCATTCGAGGGATTTATTTGCCGACCATTTCTCCATGGTTTCGCCTATTACCCTTTTCGTGGTTCCACACGATGGTACATGTCCAATGAGTGGCCTAGACGTTCCTTCTTTGGCCAGGGCATCAGCCTTCTCATTTCCTTTAATACTTTCGTGTCCCGATACTCAAGCTAGGGTCACCTTGCTGTGCGATCCCAGTTCATTTAGTGCGCATGCGCCGTTCCATATCAGCTTTTATGTGATCTTTTGTAGAATCAAGCGCTTTTATCACAGCTTAATTATCAGTGAAGATAGCTATGGGCTTTTGTTCTGTCCCTTGCCTTAATATTTCTCTGACACAGTGATGAATATCAACTGTTTCTGCTTGCAAAACATCAGTTTCCTTCGATAGACTTAGGCTGACTTATGTTCTTAGCTTAAATCCGAGTATTCCGACTCCTACACCTTGTTCCGTTTTCGAGCCGTCTGTGTAGAGAGGCTTTAAGGGGAGAACCGCCTTTCTATTGTTCTCGTTCTGGTATTATGGTTTTATATTTTTGGTTGAAGTTGTATTTTGGAACCATTAGGTCTGTAGGTAAACAGGTTACCTCCCCGGTTTTTAGTTGTTTGATCAACTTCTGATAAATTCTCCCATGTATGTGTGTGATGGGTGTTTGATTTTGTATCAGCCTGTACGTGACAGACCTTGCTTCTCTTTGTATATAGATATGTAGAGGTGGTAAGTTTAATAAGACTTCGATAGCCGATTTTGGAGTAGTTCTCACGGTCCCCGTGATGCACATGCAGGCATGTATGCTAGCCTTTGTACACCATTTAGAAGCCTTTCTACTCCGGCCTGTTGGCTCTTTGGCCACCGCACTACACCACACATTGACGCAGTAATAAACGAACAAACATGAAAACAATCATCAAACAAGTATCAAGTTTTCAAAATTTGTTTTTTACTTGTCTGTAGTTATCGCACGATTCTCCACTTTTTAAACCAACACACTAAATGGCCAACCCTGTATATGTTTATTACACACTTTATAGTGGGAGGGGACAAGTGAGAGTTACCTCCACCAGCATTATTTTTTAACAAAGAACATTTTGCCAAATGGATTTGGCAATTTACATTCCAACAACACAGCAATCGAAGCTCAAAGAAACAAGTGTTGGGTTGCTTTTATGAATGTTTTGTATCTGACGACCTTACACAAGTCGACGTGAGTGTGGGAGGAACAAACTTTTCAAGTTTTGCAAAATCATCAATTAAAAATCGATTGTGTACACTTACTATTTCGCTGAATCGTTTAATTGATACTCGTTGGATCTACCGAAACATTCTTGGACCCCCGAATCGGCCCACAGTCTCTTCATAGCAGCCAGCAGTTCTTCCGAAAACGGTTCCGTATCTTCCATCCGTTGGATGACGTCGAATACCATTTTACCATCCATCTAGAATCAATTCAAATATAAATTAGAATCAACGTGTTCTTGTCGACAAATTATAAAGTCCAACGGAGAAAAAAAAAAAGAGGTAGGTAGATATTTTTATAAAAAGATCTTAAATCTTTCAGGAGATTTATATTATAGTCTATATAAGTACTGCAAAGCGTAGCAGACACCTCATCCGGAGTCTTTTTTTAATGTTTCAAATAGATGACGCGCAAGACTAAATTTAATTTACAGCTTTACGAGTATATATTTGAAATTAAGAAAGGTTTTATTGTAAACGTTTAGATTAATAATGTAAATTTGCGATTTTTTTAACAATCCCGTTTGATCTAATAAAATTAAAAGGGAACTTAACATATGAAACGTTAGCCTCGATACTCTAATTAATTTTTCGAAGCTAGGTGCGTCTAAATTAAATTATATTCAATTAAACAAGGTTCACGTGAAAAGTTACCCGCGAACGAGCGCATCCTGTTCGTATTCGCCGGACATTAGCACAGATATTAGATAGAAAAATGCTCTACACTGCCGTGCGATCGGATAATCTGTGGCGTACCGACATCAGGGCCTAAAATAACAAATATTAACCCAGAAATATATCGAATATATTTCGGGAAAATAAATATTTAGAAAAGTCGATGTGTGTAGATTGGAATGGATGCGCGTAAATGTGGAAAGTCGTATGTATTAATGCATGAGCTGTTTGATTGATGAAACGACTTAGAATGACTATTTACATACACTAGTTATCATAAATATGTGCCCGACTCTTTTTCGACGTACTCTTTGTGTTACCTGTATGACATGTAATTGTATATACATTAATTCATTGATAGTAGATCAAGTGTTTTTATGTTAAGCAGAGCGTAGTTAAATTGAAGTAGTGATATAAAATACAACAACGAAGAGTTTTTAGATAGGATGAGTGAAAACAATATACAATGTCCCATTGAACAACTAAATGACAACAATTATTTCCTTTGGTCTGCAAGAATAGAATGTGAACTACGAGGAAGATGTTTATGGAAGGACATAATGGATAAAGATGAACCGCCAAAAGGAAAAATATGAGAAGAAGATTTTAATAAAAAGGATGCAGCATGGAACAAATGGGATGATAGAAATGCAGCTGCATTAAGATTGTTAATAAATACGATGAGTGCATCACAAGTATTAAAATACTGTCACATAAAAAATGCAAAACAGTTATGGGAAATGATTAAAAATAATATGGCGGGCAAAACTAAGGAAATTCAAATGAAATATATGACAGAATTGACAAGGTTAAACATGGTGGAAAATGAGACAGTAGATGAATATTTAAACCGAGTAGAAGAATTAAATGCAAAGTGGGAAAGGTGATATCCAATGATGAATTATTACATTTTGCTATGTTAGGAGTTCGATCAGAATTTATTTTAACCACAAGAATTTTAGAATGTGATACTAACATAACATTAATTATATTGAGAGACTATATGAAGAGAGATGAAGAGAGATTGCGGAATGAGAAGAAAAAAGATAGTACAGCAAATAATGAGAATGTCTATTATTCAAAAGGAAAATACCATAAGAAGGCATCAGGAGAATTTACTAATTTAAATAAAAAATGTTTTAATTGTAATCGTAATCGACATACGGCAAAAAACTGTCATTTTAAAATCAAATGTCATAATTGTCAAGCATTTGGTCAAATAGCAGTAAATTGTAGAAAAAACAAGAATTATAGATACAATGATAGAAATAAGACCACGAAAGATAGAAGGGAATCAACTTCAATGAGTTTCAACATAAATAGTGGAAGTGGAAATTTATTAGAGCATAACAGTTGTAAATGGCTATTGGATTCTGGAGCTACAAGTCATATGGCAATTAATAGAAGTCATTTTGTCAATTATGAGCAATGTAATATTGATATAGGATTAGCTGAGAAAGGTAAACAAATAGAAGCACATGGTATTGGGCAAATAGTATTAGATGATTCAGTAGATGTCGAACAAGTAAGATTGATGAAAGTATTACATGTAGAAAAATTGGGTTTCAATTTATTAAGCGTGCCAAAAATAGTTGATCATGGACATAAAGTAATATTTACGAGAAATAAAGCAGAAATTCGCAGACAAGACAACAGCTTATTAATGTTAGCAAGAAGAAAAGGAGATAAATTTGTTTTGTAAGGTAATGTACAGCAAAACGATATTTTCCAAGTAGAAAAACTTAGTGGCTTATGGCATAAAAGATTAGGTCATGTAAGTTATGAGACAATAATTGAAATGCAACGTAAAAAATTAGTTGATGGTTTAAATATGAAGAATGTAACCAAAATGAACTGTGATTCGTGTGTAAAAGGTAAAATGACCAAATTACCATATGAAACTGTTAGGGATAATCAAAGCTACAATATAATGGATTTATGGCATACAGATTTAATTGGGCCTATCAAACCCCAATCCAAAGGTGGAGCTTCATATGTTTTAACAGTAATAGATGACTTTAGTCGTCGCATATTTGTCAGACTTTTAAAAACTAAGGATCAAACAAAGAAGGAATTGATTAATTTGATAACTTACGAAGAACGTCAAACAAATAGAAAGCTAAAGAAGATAAGATCAGATAATGGAGGAGAGTTCTTAGAAAAAGAATTAGACAATTACTTTATTGAGAATGGAATCGATCATCAATTAACTACCGCATATTCACCAGCAAGTAATGGTGTAGCTGAAAGATATAACCGAACACTAATTGAGACTGTACGAACTCTGCTAGACCAATCAAGATTACCAATGGATTTTTGGGGTGAATGTATACGAGCAGCAGCATACATTCGAAATTTATGTAAATCTAGTAAACATAATCAAATTCCAATGGAGGTATGGACTCAGAGAAAACAATCTGTGAAGAAATTAAAAGTATTTGGTTGTAAAACACATGTATTAATACAAAATGGCAAACGAAGTAAGTTACAACCAAAAACAGAAGTAGGAATATTTGTAGGATATGCGAAACATGGATATAGAATTTATTATCCTAAACTAAATGCAGTTAAACGAGTCAAACATGTAAAGTTCATTGAAAATGAAGTGGGAGCGGAGTTATTAAACGAGTAAAATAAGACGAATACAACTATTTTATTATCCTATGGAGATGATTTTGTTAATTCTTCGTCTCAAAATAAAATATGTACTGGTTCTAAAGATAATCAGGAGGAGGAACAAGATCCACCTAGATTAAATACTGAATACAATGAGAATACTGAATATGATGGATTCAATCGTAATGATACAGTAGTTAACACATCAAAAACTAAAGGACTTCAGCAGATTACAGATTAGCAGAATACGGAATGAAAAAAATCAAGAAATTAGAAGATCAGAGAGAATTAAAGAAAAACAAAATAAAATGCAAACTCAAGATTCATTGAAATCTGAAGCAATATTAACACCTCAAACTAATGATGAAGCAATATAAAGTCCTCAGCGTGACCAATGGATAGAAGCAATGAACGAAGAAATATCTTGCATGAAAAGACATAATGTGTGGAAAGTCACAAAGTTACCGACAGGTGAGAGAAAAATGAAAAGCAAATGGATTTTTAGAATTAAACGAAATGCTGATGGAAGTATTAATAAATACAAAGCACGTTTCGTAGCTGCAGGTTATAATCAACGCCCAGGAATAGATTATAATGAAACTTTTTCACCTGTAATGAGAGCAGAAACATGGCGATCATTGATACATGTGGCAGCGAAGAAAAAAGTTCTGATAAAGCATCATGATGTTAAAGCAGCATATTTACATGGACAGCTAGATGAAGTCATATACATGCAACAACCACCAGGATACGAAGAAGGAGAAATAGAAGATGTATGTATTCTAAATAAGAGCATTTATGGTTTGAAGCAGGCAGGAAGATGTTAGAATAAGAAATTGCATGAAGTATTCATCAAATGTGGACTACAACAATCAAAATTAGACCCATGTTTGTATTATTTTATAAATGGCAATGATTATATGGATATTGGAATGTATGTTGACGACGCCATAACAATTACATCTAATGATAAAATAGAAGAAGAGGTAGTTAAAAAAATACAAGAAGAAGTGGAATGGATAACAATAGGGGAGTGAAATTATGCATTTGGCATACAAGTGGAGCAGAAGATTAAGCTACATCAACGGAAATATATCAATGAAATATTAGAGAAGAACAATATGACAGAATGTAATGCATCGAAGTCACCTTTAGATACAAATCAAAAGTTAGATATCTATGAAGAAAGTGAAGAATTTGATTCCGTTAAATACCAACAGTTGGTGGGAAAATTAATGTATCTAGCAACTAATTCCAGACCAGATATAAGCTATGCTTTGAGCGCTCTTTCACAGTACAACACCAAGCCAACAATTATGTATTACAATGCATTGAAGAGAGTGTTAAGATACTTGAAGGGTACCAAAGATATTTGCTTAATATACTACAATAAAGACGAAAATCTTCATTGTTACACTGATGCATCTTGGGATAAAACGAAAGACGCAAAATCTTTTTCAGGGTGTATGATAAGAAGAGGAAATTCCCTAATTCACTGGAAAAGCAAGAAACAAGAAACTGTAGCAATGTCAACAACAGAAAGTGAATTAATTGCATTAACTGATGGAGTAAAAGAATTGATATGGGTGAAAGCATTGCTAGAAGAATTTAATGAAAAGGAGAGTAATATATCTACAGTGTACTGCGATAGTTTGAATATAGTCAATATAATTCAAAGTGGAAATCAAAAGCTAAGAACAAAATATTTAAATCGCCGTTGTTATTATGTTAAAGAAATAATTCAAAACAATAACTTACAAATTGAACACGTTCCAGGAGAAGAAATGAAGGCTGATTTTTTGACGAAAGCTTTACCAGGTTCAACGTTATATAATATTGTGATTGATATACTACCATCAACGAATTAATGTCCATAGGGGGAATGTTACCTGTATGACATGTAATTGTATGTACATTAATTCATTGATAGTAGATCAAGTGTTTTTATGTTATGGACAAAACAATGGAATAGTGTAGTTTTTATATATTGATATAAGAGTTGTCATTATAATTTGATTTTTGTAATAAGTATTTATTTCTAAATACATCAATATTTACATATATACTACTTCATTATTATTGATCTCTTGATGATTGATTCTCTCTTGTTTTGTTTTAAATTTTTTAAATCTTCTTCACACTCCACCATTTATTTGATTAAAAACTTAATTAATTAACAATTAATATTTCTATTTTGTACTAATCTTTCAATTCCTGAAATATTTCCACTTGTAGGTCAATAAAACAACAATTAATTAAATACCAATTTAATCCAGACCATATAATATTTTGTTTTCGTTAATGAGACTTCTTCAGTTGAAGAAATTGACATTTAATACGTGTCAAAATACCAATAATATAAATGGCCATGCCTATCAACAAAAATATCTAAAAAACAAAGAAATCATTGATATATTAAATTTGAATTACTCGTACATTCACAAATAACAATACTATGATACAAAAGTTGAGAACAAATTATTCAGGGGTTCTCATGTACCAATTCTGTTTTGTAGGAGTCCATAGAGAACGAAAATACCTTTAATTTTTTTAGGTCATTTCGTAAAGTGATTTTATTTAACGGTAAATTTAGTGAAAAACGGGTTTGTTAGAGTTTCAAATTGAAAAAATTGTTTACAATCTATGTCCTACTAAGAGCTTCTGGTACAGATTTTATTGTGGCCCAAGCCCCCGTAAGCAAGGGGCGAATGGAAGAGGAAAATAAGAATGTTTTCCATTTTTACAGATAATGCCACAAAATTAAGGAAAAATAATTAACCGATCACACCTCTACAAGAACTACATGAGTACAATTACCCAATAGTCCAACTAGATAAGTGGTCTAATTTTTCTGCAGTGGTTGCAACATTTTCAAAAATAACTCAAAGCATCTTTAAGTGAAAAAGTTGTGTTAATTTTAGATGGACATTGAATTCATAAATAGGATGGTCCTCTACTCGTATATGCCAAAGAAAGCGAAGAGGTTCCTCATTACAACCACCATTTTTTTTGGGACTGTTAAGAACTTATGGCCGAGAAAGGTGTCTGTTGAAAGAAGCACGGCTAATGCATTGTCCTAAACAAGCATCTATTTGTTATGGATAAGAACCAACCTGGATCAATCTCAAAAAGTATTGTCACTGCAAAATCTTTTTCAGAAATTCCTACAATTGAAACCTTGGTACCTAACACGTGACAAGAATCAAAGTATCGTCGATCAGTCCAGTTGATTTAAGTCCAATTGAAGATCAGGGAAAAAAAGAAAGCCCAGAACACATCAACACACATCTATCTTGAAGTTTACTCCGAATTTAGAGATGGTTGCCGAGACAATTTCCTTTTCATTTTTTTAAGTTTGCACTATAATACATATATAGCTGTCTAGAATGTTGCCTTTTGCAGAGGTTAACGTTAAGCTCTGCAGTAACTTTATTTTTCGAGAAATTCAATTCAAACAAAACACTTACTATAGCACAAGTAGCACAAAAAGATTTTTGAATTTAGAGACTTTAAAAATTAAAATCTTCTAAACATTTTCAACCTGAAATATCTTAGGAGAAATCAATTTGAAAAATCCAAAATTTGCACCACATACTCGATATTCGTTTAGTAACAAGTGATTAAAATTTAATCACTGCGACCTTACTATTTTTAAAGTTACATATTGTACCAACAAACTGAAAAATCCGATTGACAGAAGGTGAAATATTGTCGAGTAAATGAGTGAAATTTTATTCACATCAAAGTCACCAAATTAACTAATCTAATAGACTTCTAAGTATGGTTGTGGTCAAAAAACATTAAAAACAATTTGTCAGCAACTGATATTGGTCGATTTCGAGCAGAAATTGAAGATAATAACTCATATATTGTTCCCGAAGGAACAGAAGGTGGATTTCTGCTAAGACATTGCGACAAGTCTCCATCACAAGATAACCATGTCTCTCTTTTACAATCAGAATTTTGAAGACTATTATGACCAGTGTGCACCGATAATTTTGGACACGGTGTATACATACAATACATAATTTCTGTATTTACGAGGGCACTTCAGATATGATTGGCCCTGAGATAGATGGCGTTGATTTCCATAGACGTCACTAATGTCACTTAAATGTCAATTAATTGCGATAAGTCATATCAAGTTTTAGTTGGTGTATGTTACTGCATTATTAAGTGATAGGGCCGATTATTACTCAAACTTCCGAGATGGACAAAGCGGTTATGAAATATCTTTTGAAAGAGACCTGTGAACAAGAACAACCAGCTGCTGGACGGCCGAAAATTGTTGTTTGCAAAAGAAAACATCGATCTAGTCCATGACATGGTCCTGAAAAATCAATTCTAAATCACAGTGACATTTCAATAGGTAGGATAAAAACCATTTTACATAAAGAATTAAGTGTCGAAAATGTGGCTACACGATGGGTAGCGAAACTGTTGACGCCAGGGCCAAAAAGGATTCGGCAGGTCAATTTGTCATTTTTCTGGGCCAAGATTCAGAGAACCTTGAAAACCAATGATTGGCACGAACCTATTCCCTCGACAATGTGTGTTTCAGTGGAGTTTCGAAAAGATTTTCAAACTTAAAGAACAAAAAAAAACTGTAAAATCTCGCTGAGTGTACCTACATACAGGGTGTAAAAATAGTGCGATATTCTTCCATATCTCCTTTTTTATGCAAAATACAGCAAATGCTTAAATGCAAAAGTTGTTTTAGTTTTATGAAATTTATAACATAAAATTATTTTACGATATACAGGGTGTTCAATTTGTCCGTAACCATCAGTAACCATCAGTAACATTTTGGATTTGCCTGAAGAATTTTAAGGCAACTTTATACAGGATCATCTTCAATTATTTTCATTAGTTTACAAGATATTGACATATTTTTGAAATGAGAAATAATTTGAAATATCTCTAAAACCATTAATTTTAACTATATAATAGATAATTAAATTTCGCTTTCAAAAAATGAAGATTTTCGCATTTCAATTGTTTCAAAAAGACACTGATTTCTAGAACACTCTGTATAACGTATTTAAGTCTTACATCTTTTTATTGTCATCATAGGAGATGCTTCTGACGTTATGTTAAGTTTCATAATGTTACATTTTTCCGTTACCGAAATAATGGCATTTTTCTGAAAATAGCAAAATGTCAAAATTTTCAAACAAATGTCAATATCTTGTAAACTAATGAAAATAATTGAATATATCCTGTATAAAGTTGCCTTAAAATTCTTCAGGCAATTCCAAAATGTGATCATATATGGGGTGTTCCATTTAAAAATGTAAAAATACTGATGGTTACGGGCAAACTAGACACCCTGTATATCGTAGAATAATTTTACCTTATAAATTTCGTAAAACTAAACAACTTTTGAATGTAAATGCTTGCTGTATTTTCCATAAAAATGATTGTAATGATATAATTTAGCTGCGGCTTCAACATTACGCACGTGTTTCCCATGTTTGTTTCATGTTCCCCCCAATCGATGCCCACGCTGACGGTAGCTGAATTTAGATCCGCATGTTCGACACATACCCGATAATTATAGGATAATTGTCCTAATAATAATTCTCTTTCGTAATCCGACTGGGATCAAGTGATGATGAATGCTATTAATAACGGGCGTTGTTGCTTTATCGAAATTTATCGATCCGATCGCGAGATGAATGTGCAATCTTTGAATTCGCGTTGTTTATGTACAGAATGCGTTAATATACAGTTCGGATTAGATACGAACCGTATCGATTTCTACAGGGTTCGCCGCAGAAAATTACCCAACAAACCTATCGCGTTATCATTGTTTTGGTCACACTAACATAAATTCTGTTCAACTGTTTAGGGAAAACTTGCTACATGCACGATATGCAAATATCGTTTGGCGACCCAGAGACTACGGTTGTAATTGCTGTATATACATATATGCACACTTATTCCCTTATTTTTATCGCAGCTAGTCATGATAACTTGACAGATTCATGTATGTACAGGGTGGGCAACTAATAATGTCGCTCGGCCATATCTCAGGAAAGGTTAACAGTACAACTTTGGGAAAAAAATATTACTGACTAAAGTGGCCCCGGGAAATATCTGGAAAGTATTTAGAAAATCGTAGGATGACCGCTAGAGGGCGCAACTAATCACCAAAAATTTGAATTCTTATTTTACGCAAAATTTACCAACTTAAGGTCTATCATAAATATGGAAATCGGAATCTACTGAAAATTTTGCATATTTTACATCAGACAACTTTTTTGTATTTTGTCAATTAAGGGGAGAGGAGGAGGGGAAACTTTGTATTGAAGGAATGTTTATAACTTCGGTTCTGTTGAACCGAATTTTGCAAATTTAGTCTCGTTGAAAACAGCATTCCTCCTCCAATCTAATCCTTACAAATTGGAACCGATCTAATATGTGACGTTCATGCTAGAGGGCGCTGTTTAATTTTTTTTCGGGAATTTTGTTTGTTCACGAAAATATTAAATGGAAACATACATTTTTGACAACAAATTAAAAAAATCTTGTCAAATTACAACAAACCAGCGAAAACCGGATCTCCCTATCTTTTACCAGTCCGAAGATATCTTCAGAAACGTGTGGATGGTAAAAATGTCTTCTATTTGAAATTATTCTGCTTCCCGTCAACGGAATTTAGCAAATTTGGTCTTATTAGAAAGGATTTTCATTGGCCTATGTTTCGTTATTCAAACTGTTTAATATTGTTTCGTCCATTACCGCTAGAGGGCGCTAAGGAAATTTAAATATTATGATTTTTTCTTTTCAAAAATCATAAAATGTACATATTTAACTTCCTTTATCGCCCTCTAGCGGCGACGGGCAAGATAAAATTAAACAGCTTCAATCACTACACATAGGACAATGAAAATGCTTTCTAATAAGACCAAATTTGCTAAATTTCGTTGACGAGAAGCAGAATCATTTAAATTTATAGAAGAAATTTTTACCATCCACACGTTTCTGAAGATATCTTCGGATTGGTAAAAGATAACGATATCTAGTTTTCGCTAATTTACTGGTAATTTAGCCTACTTTTTTAATTTCTTGTCAAAAATATATGTTTCCATTTAATATTTTCGAGAAAAACCAAAATTCCCGGAAAAATTTAAACAGCGCCCTCTAGCATGCATGTCACATATTAAATCGGTTCCGATTTGTAAGCATTAGATTGGAGGATTAATGCTGCTTTCAACGAGACTAAGTTTGCAAAATTCGGTTCAACAGAACCGGAGTTATAAACGTTCTTTCAAAACAAAGTTTCCCCTCCTCTCCACCCCTGATTTGACAAAATACAAAAAAATTGTCTGGCGTAGAATATGCAAAATATTCAGTAGATTTATGATAGACCTTAAGTTGGTAAATTTTGCGTAAAATAAGAATTAAAATTTTTCAGTTACGCCCTCTAGCGGTCATCCCACGCTTTTCTAAATAATTTCCAAATGTTTCTCGGGGTCACTCAAGTCGATAATATTTTTCCCAAAGCTCTACTATAAACCGTTCCTGAGATATGGCCGAGCGACATTCTTAGTTGGCCACCCGGTATATATGTATACAGGGTTTCTCACGGTATGCGTTCGTTAAAAATTTTCGCCGTTAGAAAAACTTAGAATTCTGAATTTTAAGGATTAGTCAAGATGCTCTTTCATTTTAAAATATTTTCAAGGTCGTACCACTTCCGGTAACACCGGAAATCGCCATTAACTTTCTTATTTTAAATGGAACACCCCATATATTATCTCATTTTTGAAGTTCCGAGGAAATTTCATGATGAGTTTTATATAGTTTCCCTATACCTATTTTCATTTGTTTCTTAGATATCTTGATTATTTTGAAAATTTTGAAATATGTAGCCTTATTTTTAATACTGCACCTTTTACCCATTTTCGACTGGTGGTAAGCACTACTTGGGTAGACGGAAGCTCTAGAATGGTACTTTCGAAATTCACTTTGACAACTGATTTATCGCATACAGGGTGACTACAATTTTATGATCAATTACATCATCTTAAAAATTGAGAAAATTCAGTTTTTCAAATACAACACCCTGTATATTATTACATGGTCGAATGCAGAATTTAATTCTGCATCGATTCGCTATGACTTCCTATATCTATTTTTAACGGTTTTCTTGCTATTCCATATTTTCTAGTAAAAGCTAATGAAACAATGTTATTGATTTTATGTCAAGGCAGTTTAACTTTTAAGATTAGTAAGGCATTTGTTTAGAGTTCTGATTATTTTGTTAACTTTCTCAAATGTAATTTATAATGGAGAATATTGAAGAGTATTCCAATAATGATATGGTGAATGTGGAAGAATTGTCAGACGGACTTGCATATTATTATTTAACGAACGATATAACCAACAATGATTCCCGGAAAATTCGCAAGAATCGATGAGGCTCGATTTATGGCAAGTGGGAGTGTAAGGGCAAGTTGAAATACCGAAAACCCATAATAAATAATGAAGATATCGAGATGAATGTTTTGGCTTATTTTCAAGCTGATCCACGCAGTTCAACTACGGCAGCAACGCTAGAATTGGGTATTTCTAGAGCGTCAATCCACAGAATATTAAAAAAAAAACATAAAATGCACCCTTTCTTGGTCTTGGTGATAAAGCAAGACGAGTCGACTTTTGCGAGTTCATGTGCACAAAAATGACAGAAGATCACACAATACAATTCACATGTAATAAAGGTATCAACTGGATGGTGTCCCAGGACATCCCACTCTAACTGTACACCAGCAGTTGACCTTGATGTTCGAGGATCGGTGGATTGGCCAACAGGGACCCTAGAACTGGCCACCTAGATCACCCGACTTGACGCCCTTGGATTGTTGGCCTTTTTGCTTCGAATAAATTAACAATGTTCACGTTACTGTCAAAACTCGCATGAAAACAGAAAATATGGAATAACAAGAAAACCGTTAAAAATAGGTGTAGGGAAAGGTATAGCGAATCCATGCAGAATTAAATTCTGCATTCGACCATGTAATAATATACGGGGTGTTGAAAAATTGAATTTTCTCAACTTTGAAGAATTGGTCATAAAATTTTAGACACCCTGCGATGAAGTAGTGCTTACCACCAGGCGAAAATGGCTAAAGGGCGCAGTATTGAAAATTAAACTACATATTTCAAAATTTGCAAAATAATCAAGATATCTAAGAAACAAATGAAAATAGGTATAAGGAAACTGAACATGAAATTTCCTCGGAAATTCAAAAATGAGGTAATATATGGGGTGTTCCATTTAAAATAAGAATTTTACGACCTTGAAAATATTTTAGAATGAAAGAGCATCTTGACGAACGCCTACCATGAGAAATCCTGTATAGAAAAACATATTTGTTTAACTTTCATATTATTAATATTTAGTAATAAATATTCTAAATTGTATACACGGGGTATCAACTTGAGCGTTGAAATGAACGGCACGCGAACTTATAATTAGGTTAATTATTTAATATACCGCTAAATACTGTTTGTATGTCGAGAATAATACATGGCATGCATGCAGACGCATATTATATCAGGTGTGAGTCATATTTCGTATAAGGGTGGCAGAGAAGGGAAAAAAATGAGTCAAATCTACCGATGCGATAGCCGATTATCGATTTGGAGCGAATTCGCGCAGTAATGTAACGTACTGAGATTTGTAATGTAAGAATGGGTAATTTTAATATGCTGAGATTTGTACATACATATATACTGACCTCCCTTTCGTTATTTCCATAGGAAATGCCCAAGTTTGGCATCGCCCGCAGTATGGCCACAAGCGATTGGATTGTGTTACTGTAGACGACCGGCCTATACTGTTTGAAGTCTTCGCTCGTGAACCCACTCTCGTGGATAATTCTGTAAGAAAAAGGAAAGTATATAACAAATTGCAATTAAAAATTAAGGAAACTTAAATGTACAACATACATTATATATGAGTACACTAGATGCAAAACTATATATTTGCAGAATAATACTTTTCGAGAAAAACTGAAAAAACTTGCACAAGTTTATTAATCGTCTAAATTTACTGAAACATTAGTGTTGGAAGACTTATTGTTTAAAATATGAATTAATATTTATTAACATCATATTTATAATATCTAATAAATGTACTTAAATAATTCAAATACATAGTTTTGTATCTTTTATATGCAAAGACCTAGTTTTGTCACTAACATATGTAAATACCGATGAAGAATATAGAACCGTTTTATTTACTATTATGTAGTATTACTACTTTATTTATTTTACTACTTGATTTATTATTACAGGGTAGAAGAAGAATTTCTAGAATATTGAGATTCCAACCATACATAAGAATGAATTCTTGCTAGGTCTGCGAAGTTGGCACCACAAAGTGGTAAAAAATCGACAAAAATCCTAGAAAGGATTGACCATTGATTGACCACTATTGATCATCAGCGATTTCGACTGACTACATTTTGTTTAGGCTACAGCCGCTATACCCATATTATGGGGTCTAATGGTGAAAATGCTAAAATTAGGCAATATAGACATTTTGTTCATCGGATACGATTGACCATCGTTTGACCATGTTTGACCACCAAATAATTTTTTTGAAAACAAGTTCATATCTCCAATGAAATGACATCAAACCCAGATAATGTTATAACCTCTTGCGTCGCATATTTCACAAATTTCGAGAGGTGGTCAAACGCTGAAAATAATAGAACTTATTGTCTCGTGTCTCTAGACCACAGAAAACTGAAAATTATCGTTTGACCACCCTCCGGTTAAATTTTATCCGATCTTAAAGTTACGTATAACAATTTCAAAGTTTTTCGCATTTTTCGCAAATTTTGAGAAGTGGTCAAACGCTGAAAATAATAGAACTTATTGTCCCGTCTCTCTAGACCACAGAAAACTGAAAATTATCGTTTGACCACCCTCCGGTTAAATTTTATCCGATCTTAAAGTTACGTATAACAATTTCAAAGTTTTTCGCATTTTTCGCAAATTTTGAGAGGTGGTCAAACGCTGAAAATAATAGAACTTATTGTCTCGTGTCTCTAGACCACATAAAACTGAAAATTATTGTTTGACCACCCTCCGGTTAAATTTTATCCAGATCAGAAGCAACATTTGTTACAAGATACAGCCAAACATCTTTAGTTCGACTCTCATAGCTCAAAATTCTCCGTAAATCAAATTTTGGTGGCAAATGTTTAACAATTTATCCTATACTGCAACAAAATTTTAGAGTTTGCAGTAAAAAAACAAATTCGAAAAAAATTTTTTTTGAAAATTTTGAAAATGTGTAGGGTGGTCAAACATGGTCAAACGATGGTCAATCGTATGCGATGAACAAAATGTCTATATTGGCTAATTTTAGCATTTTCGCCATTAGACCCCAAAATATGGGTATAGCGGCTGTAGCCTAAACAAGAGGTGGTCAATCGAAATCGCTGATGGTCAATAAATGGTCAATTCTTTCTAGCATTTTTGTCGATTTTTGACCACTTTGTGGTGCCAACTTCACGGACCTACTGTTGCTGGGGCTAGCGAAGTTTTTGAGTTTCTTTTAACAATTTTAAAATTATAAAGATTAACTTGTTGGGCAATTTTGGCGAAGCCAGATTTTTTTGACAATCAAAAGAAAATATCTGAACATTTCCTGAATCGGACTTCAGTGATTCGTAAAACCTTTTGGTACTTAATGTATGCTCTCTATGTTCTGTAATTATTTTGCACTTTTGTGCTTCAGAAGCTCCATACTTGCTTTAGTAATTCTTTGGGACGCAAACAAGTAGAGCATGCGTCTGTTAATGGTGTATCAAAAGATTAGGTTATTATACTTGTTTAAATGAGTTCTAAACTACGATCGATTTATATTAACGTTTGAATTTCTCTCTCCTTTATTAATCCTGTTAAAGAGTATTAATATCACCCCCTTTTTACTCCATTTCACCACCTTAGACGTTAAAAAATGCTGAAAAATGTGTTTCATAAATTGTGTCAAAAGTTGTCACCCTCCCTCCTCCTCCCTTCCCCCCTTAGGGGTGTAATTTCGAAAAATCGCGCCCACAATATAAAATGAACACCTTCTCCGTATTTCAAGTAACCATCTTTAGCCATTTGGACTGGGCATTAATCTGTTAAATGAAACAATCTGTTTTATCTTTATAATCTAGAACGTTGTGTGATTCAAACAATGTTGGACAGAAGACCACGAAAAAAGGGATAAATTTAGTTAAAACTTAAAATTTAAAGATTAATAAATTTTTTTGCATGTCAAAAAGACAAGAACAAGAATATTTAGTGCCACAGTCAGTGTTAAATAGCTTAGATTATGGGGTTTTTTATGCTATGCTAACATGCAAAAAAATCTTAGATTCTTATAAACGTCCTCACAGTTTCTTCTGAAATAATCAAACAACCAACATTTCTTTTTCTGGAGCAATTGGTATAGATTGACGCTTGCTATAAATAATTTATTCTTTCAAGGCCATTCGATTACAGCACTTTAGGATGTAGGATCCTGCCAAAGAAACTTCAAAAACTTCTAATACAAGTTTTCGGTAAATGACCTTGAATACAGAATAAAAGGGCACCAAGGATTGGAATTGGATTAGATTAGATTATTTCTGGGTTGATCCAGTGACCCTAATTTTCAAAAAAAAAACTTCAAAGGAAATAATCCGTTAACAGGTCAAATCATCTTTTGCCAGCCAGTTATCACACCCAAAACGAAAAATGATACGACCTTGAAATAAGGTTTGTAACAACGTCATTGTTTCGCAGACTGTGTGGCAGATGTCGCCATCCTATTGAAACCACATCTCATTTATGTCCATTCTATCTAATTCTTGAAAAAAAAAAAAAAGTTTGTCAACATGCTACGGTAACGATCGCTGTTGACACATTGCACGCATCAAAATGTCACTTTTTTCTTGCAAAGCGTCTTGATTTTTATCTGCCCAGATACCAGTATTTTGTTTGTTAACGAAGACGTTGAGGTGGAAGCAGGTTTCATCGCTAAAAATGATTTTGCAATTGACGACGCCGAATGGAAGAGTTTGGTTTATTCTTCGAAAATCGCCCGTTAAGTCTTCTGATTTGAAAACTATATTGCGTTCCAGCCTGATGGCGTCCATCATCGGTTTCCTTTCCACTTGTAAGAGAAAGCAAATCAGATCTAAAAGGGCATCCATCGTCATAGTTGGATAAGCTCGGATTGGTCTAGAGGATCATCTTAGGCTTCATGCCCATTCCCACGTCCTTAGGAGATGAGTCTTGTTTCTTTCAATATAGGTGCCACTAAGGGTAGCTTCCTCCGTTCCTTGAATGGTACCATCAAGAACCAACATTCACTTAAGGTCCAAAAACGTTTATTTTTGATTCAGTCAAAATTATCCATCCAAATAAAACGATGACCTGAGTCACCCTATAATACATATAAACTGACGTACGAAGTGTGACTAATCTAATAAAGAAACGACCCACTTCTTATCGTAAAACGCTTGTTTTGATGCCTTGTTATTTATTGCTTTTACCAATTCGATTGCCGCAGATTTAAGTAATCTGCGGCTGAAATTCAGCGGAAATGTTTTTACGGTTGAGGATTTAATTTACCGGCAAAAATTATAAATACCAACTTTATTATCTATAAGAAATCTCTAATTTACGATTGGTCATCATAGATTCAAAATTACCAATCGTATAGATCGAATCACCTCATTGGTATGAATCCAAATTTGATAATCAATCGTGTTCTATTACAAAAAAACAGATATTGGACGGACATAATTGACAGGCCAATTGTTGCCGGTTGGCACGCCTGGACAGACGCCTAATTATCCGCGTTCCGATCGCGCGAACGTGTATGCGTGTGTGTGTCGTGTGCGTTGCCACAGGTCGCGCTCGCGCCGATAATTAGAAACATCAACCAGGGCGGGGTAACCTTGTTGTACTTGCAGCTCTAGCAGTTCGTCCTGGCGTTCCTGCCCTTCGATCGGAAACCGCCTGGCACGGAAAAGATCAAATTCCATCGACTTTCGACGGGTGACGCGTCGACTACCTGCTAGCCGGCATGTCTGCCAACTGTGCCAGCTGGGATTAACGTTAATGTGTTAATACGTAATGGAAAATCGCATCGACGAGAGTGAAAACGCTGGTTAAAGATGCAAGTTATGTTTATTAAGTCCTCTTCTTATATATGTATAATTAGAGTATCGGTATTAGAATAAATTGGTAATAAAAAATGACAAATTTTAACAAAATTAGTAGCTACGCGTATAA
Organism: Holotrichia oblita; assembly: GCA_023690525.1. Taxonomy (NCBI): domain Eukaryota; kingdom Metazoa; phylum Arthropoda; class Insecta; order Coleoptera; family Scarabaeidae; genus Holotrichia; species Holotrichia oblita. Next base: position 11,737,349 of record CM043016.1, on the reverse strand, counting down.
AATATTTAAAAACAAAACGATCATTGTCGTATACAGTTCTGAAAAGTCACAGTAACTAATTTCTTTTTAGTTAGAAATCTAAAATAATCTGACCAAACTTTCGAATTTCCAAAAATGGAAAATAAAAAACTTCTAAACAGTTTTTATATTAGTTAATATTTCAAACTTCCTAACTGCGGCTGACAAAAAAGAAACACGGAAACAAACACTTCAGCCTAGTCCTCTTTTCTACGATGTTTCATGTTTCTTCTATATCGTTCGAGAGTTTTCAAAAATGTTTCACTTTGGTTACTCCAGGATTTCGACACAAATATGTACTACCTATCAGTTGAAAAAAATTAATAAATAAAGCTCAGCGCTCGTTTTCCTAAATTTGAAATTTTGGAAGTTGTTTCAAGTTGCATAATACTGAAAATTAGTCCAAAAAGTCAGTCAAACTTTTTCGAAATTTGAGATTTTGATTGATTTTCCAGATTGCTGTGACCTAAAAAATGTTTTTTGTTCGGTCAGTTTTTAATATTACTTTTAACAAAACCGGAAATGTTGAAAGTAGCACCTTGGGTGCCCCCCGCCACTTCCACCTTCTGGCAGTTAGTAGACGGGGCCTATCTCAAGAGGCATTTGAATTAGAATATTGGATTAAAACAAGAAGCCGTTCAGTACATGATAAAAGCTGTTCGATAAGATCAGGTACTGAACGGCTTTTATCAGGTATGGAACAGCTTTTATCAGGTATGGAACAGCTTTTATCAGGTATGGAACAGCTTTTATCAGGTACCTACTGAACGGCTTTTATCAGGTACCTACTGAACGGCTTTTATCAGGTATGGAACAGCTTTTATCAGGTACTGAACGGCTTTTATCAGGTATGGAACAGTTTTTATCACATGCCTACTGAACGGATTTTATCAGGTATGGAACAGCTTTTATCAGGTACCTACTGAAGGGCTTTTATCAGGTATGGAACAGCTTTTATCAGGCACTGAACGGCTTTTATCAGGTTTGGAACAGTTTTTATCAGGTACCTACTGAACGGCTTTTATCAGGTATGGAACAGCTTTTATCAGGTACCTACTGAACGGCTTTTATCAGGTATGGAACAGCTTTTATCAGGTATGGAACAGCTTTTATCAGGTATGGAACAGCTTTTATCAGCTACTGAACGGCTTTTATCAGGTACCGACTGAACGGCTTTTATCAGGTATGGAACAGCTTTTATCAGGTATGGAACAGCTTTTATCAGGTATGGAACAGCTTTTATCAGGTAGCTACTGAACGGCTTTTATCAGGTATGGAACAGCTTTGATCAGGTACCTACTGAACCGCTTTTATCAGGTATGGAACAGCTTTTATCAGGTACGTACTAAACGGCTTTTATCAGGTATGGAACAGCTTTTATCAGCTACTGAACGGCATTTATCAGGTATGGAACAGCTTTTATCAGGTATTGATAGGCTTTTATCAAGTATGGAACAGCTTTTATCAAGTATGGAACAGCTTTTATCAGGTATTGATAGGCTTTTATCAAGTATGGAACAGCTTTTATCAAGTATGGAACAGCTTTTATCAAGTATGGAACAGCTTTTATCAGGTATTGATAGGCTTTTATCAAGTATGGAACAGCTTTTATCAAGTATGGAACAGCTTTTATCAGGTATGGAACAGCTTTTATAAGGTATGGAACAGCTTTTATCAGGTATGGAACAGCTTTTATCAGGTACTGAACGGCTTTTATCAGGTAGCTACTGAACGGCTTTTATCAGGTATGGAACAGCTTTTATCAGGTACCTACTGAACCGCTTTTATCAGGTATGGAACAGCTTTTATCAGGTACCTACTAAACGGCTTTTATCAGGTATGGAACAGCTTTTATCAGCTACTGAACGGCTTTTATCAGGTATGGAACAGCTTTTATCAGGTATTGATAGGCTTTTATCAGGTATGGAACAGCTTTTATCAGGTACTGAACGGCTTTTATCAGGTACTGAACGGCTTTTATCAGGTATGGAACAGCTTTTATCAAGCACTGATAGGCTTCTATCAGGTATGGAACAGCTTTTATCAGGTACTGAACGGCTTCTCGTTTATATCCAATATTCTAGCCCACTAGCTGGCGGAAGGTAGGAGTGATTGAACTGTTGAACAAATTTGGAACAACTGTCTAAGGTTCAACGAATGAATGGATGAAGAAAGGGCAAAGTTGCGCTCCAGATAGTATTTAGGTTTTTGACACAACTAATTTTTTTTTAATGTGCGGTGGGTGCTTAGTTGCAGTGACTCCGTAAGCTGTATCGCTTGTCTGGCTATCACTGCAACTCTCGCGATGTAGTTTTGTGTGTGTGAGTTGTGTTTAAACGGCTTTGTGACAGCATCATATCGCCTTTTATGATGCCGCGCTGTTAATCACTTTGCTCCCAACAGCGAATGGCAAGTCGATCCGGGATTAAACTCCCTGAAAAAATGTCACCGTTCCTCCAGAGAATTGAACCCCGGCACCTATCGTCCTCCCACAACGATAGTCAGCCGTCTAACCACTGCGGCCATCGACCCGTCGAACAGGTGTTTCGGTGTTTCTTTTTAAACTCAACCCTTTCAGGTGTAATGGGAGAAAACAGGGGGTGGGCCGTAATTTGAGGTTCCTGAGATATGGCTGAGCGACATTCTTAGTTGACCACCCGGTACAACTTACGGAAAGTTGTTAAAGAAGTAGGAAAATATGTTATAGTAAATTATGAAGGAACATTCTATCATGTAAATGGCCAACCCATGAAGATGCAATATCATATTCTTGGGATGAAATCATTGGCGGTAAGGATACTCCACAAGAAATTTCAAAAAGAGGATTTTTGTTTTTTGATGTTTAATGCATTTATTTTCTCCATATGTTTCATTTAAGTTAATTTTTCTACTGTGCCTTATAAAAGTTGGCTTTTATCTAATAAAGTTTTTTAGAAAAATCAATACCTATATTTGAGTTCTCTTGAGTTCTGTGTTGTGGGAAAGTAACCCCAGCCTATGAGAAACTTTGCTCCACTTTTTGACAAAAAAATTAAACCTTACTGCAGTATTTATCAAACAAGTGCCACTATACATATGTATGTATGTTCTACTACATATCTTATACAGGGTGTCTCAGCGAGATCGTTCACTAGAAGTATATGGGGTTCAGAATCGTATATAATCGAGTGTTCTCTTTAATGACAATATTTGGTGATTCCTAGTGCTTCCGGTTATACCAAAAGTAGCCGTCTAGTTTGTTATTTTTAACGGAACACCCTGTATATTTTTACATATTTGAATTCATCTATTTTTAAACTTTATAAGTACCTACATTTAGTTTTTTCAATTTGATTTGATTTGGCGTTTTGTAGTTAATCAATTTTTTCTAAAAAAAAATGCTATAGCGGATCCTTATTCAAAAAATTAGAGAACACCGAATTTTTCGGATATCAATTTATATAGAATTAATAACATGCTTAAACAACATGTTGGAGTATATTTTGGTGCCAAGAACGGCTGTCTACATTGCGTGGTTACTTTGCTATGGCACGTTAACTCGCCGAAATTTTAAAGAACCATAACTTAATTTTTTCAAATGTCACCCCCAATATTTTATTACTTAGTCGCATTCTGTATCTTATTTTACATCTTTTACATCCCACATGCCCTATACTTAAAACTTAAAACGAGATAATTAGGGTTTTTGGAAAAAATATACTCACAACATATATTTATTCAGGGTGACATGGAAATTAAGCGTTGTCAAAGTCACACTTTTTCGTTTGATGTTTGTGAATGAATATTTTTTTAAGTTCAACCCCAAAACCGATGTAACAAGTTAGTAAAATTTTATTTATGCTTTTGAAGTTTGAAATTTGGAAAAGGGGACTGGCCTAAAAAGTGTTGTTTTTCTCCGACTAATTTTTGATATTATTTTGCAAAACTCTGGAACAATATACAACAATCCTTAAGCAACATGGAGTAACTTTCCAATTTTCAAAATTTCAAATTTTGGAATTAAAAGGTTGACCTATAAAATGCATTTTTTCCTCTCGAAGGGACAAACAAAAACTGCTTTTTTTTTTAGTCTTTAAATTTGTAATATTTGTTTCCAAAACTTTTGTATGTAGAACAAACGTAAAGCAGCGTAAAACAACTTTCAAAACGACTTCCCCAACCTTGGCATGTCAAAGCTTGAGTTCATAATAATCAGTGTTATTGTCAGATCTGGTGTCCCACAAGGTTTTCTTTTGGAACCAGTATTTTTATCCTCTCCTAATTTCGATCTTGTCCATCATTTTTTGTTGCTGTTAGCTATGTTGTTAGTACCCTAATCGACAAAATATTTCACTTAAATTTAGTAAACAATCAATGAGAACTCCTGTTTTTTATAGCCATAATTTTTCCACAAAACAAACTTTTTAGATCGTGTTCTAATTCTTAACTGTCACGAATGCCGTTCCGGTTAATTTGTAAACCATTTATATCCCCCCCTAACTAAATTAAGCTCGTTATCCTGCTCGTATTACGCTTACTTTGTAAAACAATACAGTTCGGGTCCGTTTTTAGCTAGGGTGGAGTAATTTCGTCGATCAATTCAAACAAACAGATCATATTTTACCGGGCGATGTTCTCAACCAGTTCTCCTCCAGTTTTTTTTTTACCCCCTAGAACACCCACGATTTAGCGTTAGCATTAATTATAGCCCCCCAGTGTAAGTATCCGGTGTTAAACGGTGGCGACCTTTTTTTCCCCCCGCTAATCAAAGGAGAAATCAATAGCCGAGCTAATTACATCGACCTACGTAGGATATCGAAAATAATTTTCTATTAAACAAAATAAACGAATGTGGGTTCGTATTATACAAACATAGCTTAATCAAAAGCAAAGCGAAACAGATAGATTAATGGCTTTTGTCACGATAACGACAGAAGAGGAACTGTGACAGAATGGGTTTTAGCGGAATCGGCAGATTTTATGGTTGTTTTTTTTTTATTAATGGAATACACTGGAGGTTATATGTTTGTTCCCATTTAGTTGATTTATTTGTTACGGAGTTAAAAATAATCTGGTTCAACACACAAGAACAAAACAAGAGAAAAAAATTGAAGAAACGGGAATAGAGGCACCGAGTAATATACAGGGTGTGGCATCTTCCTAAGATCGTCTGATTGTGGCTTTGCTATTTATTTTATCAATAAATGTTCTTGGTAGAATGAAGTTCTCTATAGCAAGAAAATATTTTCTTATATACAGGGTGTTCAGTTTTATCTGTACGACAGGGTGTTTAATAATCGAACTCGACATTAAATAGCTTCAAACGACTAAAACTCGTTTATTTCAAATGGAACATCCTGTATATTTTTATGCTAACTATTGCAGATTTTTTCCTGCTTTCGATTCCATATAGCATTCCCTACACCTAAAGTTTATACATTTGAAGTTCCAAGTAATTTTGTACAGAAATCTAAAATTTTTTCCTTTCGAAATGGAATATCTCCAAAACTGTTGGGTTTTAGGGCAGAATATGTTAATTAAAATTACCTTATATTACACCGAGGAATTCACAAATGCAATAATATATAGGGTGTTCCATTTAAATAAACAAAGTAACCTGTCGTACAGACAAAACTAAACACCCTGTATATAAGAAAATATTTTCTCGTCATAGAAAACTTCATTCTAGACATCTTTTACTAAGAACATTTTTCGATAAAATAAATAGCAAAGCCGCAATCGGCCGATCCTAGGAAGATGCTACACTCTGTATAAAGGCCAACTATCTCGGCGACCCCGCTGGATAAGGCCAACTTCTCGGCTCCTTCATCGCGGAATACATCAGTGCGTACAGTCCAGATGGTATTGACGTTATTGTTGTTACAATTAATTAATACCTTCGGTGATCAATGTCCTTCGTAACAAATTGGATTGTAAACTTAAAAAATGTTGGTGCAGAAGTAGAACACTAAACACTTTAACCCAAAGAACACCAAACAAATTTTAACTAAAACACCGACGCGTTTCAACAGCAATGCTGTCATTATCAAGTCGATAATAAAACTAAATTAAAATAAAATCTACAAATACAGGTAACCTAAATGTTATGCACGGTCAATCCGATACGCATCATTAATTTCCGATTAACAAAAACAATGACGAATGCGGAATAGGTCCGTTGTCACAGTTCATTACACATGACTTATTTTTATATATTTCTAAACTTTCGAAAACATTTAGAAACTCACAATTGTTTATTTGTCTAATTAATTTAACATTCGTATGATCGATGTTGTGATCTGTTTCAAAAATATGTTGGGCAACGCTCGATTTCTCAATTCTATTAAATCTAAGATTAGCCATATGCTCTTTGAATCTAGTTGAGACTGCTCTCCTGGTTTGCCCAATATATTTTTCATTACAATCTTTACAATTGATTTCGTAAATACCTGACGTTTCTAGAGGTTGTATTTTATCTTTAGGGTTACCGATGAGACTTCGTAAACTAGTACCAGAACTGTAAACTATTCTGAGATCTAGCTCTTTGAAGATTTTACTCACACCTTTAGTGATAAAGGGAGCGTAAGGGAGGGTCACAACTGGTGAAGCTTTAACATCCTCTCGAAAAGTCGTAGATTCTTTCACAGTTTTCTTATAATTAAACTTCCTAATTAACTCATAGATATGCTGAGGCTGGAAACCATTACACTTGGCCGCATCTTTTATAATTTTAAGCTCTTACTCATACCTCGCCTTGTTCAAGGGAAAAGTGAGAAGTCTGTGGACCAAAAAATTCAGGCTTGCCATTTTGTGTTGAACACAATGATGGGAATCTGAAGGAATGTAGCGAAGTGTACTGGTTTCCTTTCTATACACGTCAAACTCTAATCTATTGTTATTTCTGATTACTAAAGTATCTAGAAAGGGTAGCTGACCGTTTTCTTCTCTTTCACAAGTGAACTTTATGGTTTCAAACCGATTATTTAATCTATTGAGAAAATCGTCAATATTACATTTTTTAGTGTCAAATATAGCGAAAATATCATCCACATACCTCAACCAAACCCTAGGAAAGTATTCGCTCTCAGATTCTAAGTCCTTTTCAAAACGGCTCATGAAAAGGTTTGCCAAAAAGAGGCGACCCATTGCCGTTCCTTCCAGCTGTTCATAAAAACTCCCGTTGAATTGAAAATTGTTCTGTTTCATACAGATGTCAGTTAAGCGAATATATTCCTGGACACATTGTTGACTCAAACTATTTTGAAGCAATAAGTCCTCGAGGTATGTCAAGGTGTCTGGAATCGGTACACTAGGAAAGAGAGAACTAACATCAAATGAAATCAATATTTCACCCTCCAGCAACTGAATATTTTGAATTTCTTTAATAAATTCTAACGAATTTTTTACTGCAAAACTAGGTTGCTGTATTGGCAAATTATTAAATTCATTGGTTAGCCATTTGGAAACCTTATAAGTCGGTGCGTCAATTGCCGAAACAATTGGCCTTACCGACTTGTCAGGTTTGTGAATTTTAAGTAAACAATATAATTTAGGGGTAACAGGATTGGAAACATGTAGCTGACGTCTAACATTGGCAGTAACAAGGTTGTTGCAAGTTTTAAACACATTGTTGACGTCTCTAATCATTTTCGGTAAAGGATTTTTTGAAATTGACTTATAAGGACCATTACTCAACAGGTCATTAACCCGATCATAGTAGTCCTCTTTATCTAAAATAACAACCTTGTTCCCTTTGTCAGCTTTCAAATAAAAACAATGATTTTAATGTTTTCGGATTTCTGAGGTGATTTATAGGATTTCAAATCTTTTGAAATTGTATGTTTGCAGGCCTCCCTAAGGAACTGTTTTGTGGTCCCAGGAAACCGCTGGATGATTTTATCAGACCGTCGAGGTATTGGGCTAAAACGAATCATATAGTTCACGTCGATTTGGACATTTGAACAAAAAATTCTCCAAGTTCTCCAAGACCTAAGAAATTTTGTGTTCAAAATCTGCTGAAAAAATTCTTGCTTCCGTTTTTTGGGATTGCCATCAAAGTAGTAATCATGAATTTTCTGGATAAGGGCGGAACAATAACTGGGAATTATTATTCGACGGAGAAGTTGTCCGAAGGTGTTTTGTTTTTGCAGAATGTAAATGCTTCTACATAGAAATTGCATATTGCCCTACAAATCTATACTTAAATTTATTTGAAACTTGATATTAAAGCTCTTTTTTGACACAAATCAAATGAAACACATCTTTCAGTGCATTTTAAAATTCAACCTCTAGGAGAGTGGCAAACTTTGTACGATGTGGGAAATAATATCTTTATGGTGTACACCATAATATACAGTGTGTTTCACTTTTCATGGGGACACCTAAATAACTTTTTTATTTTGAAAGCAATCAATATAAAATTTTTATCAGTTATGTAGGCCACGACAATGCATCTTTTCATATGAATAGAGTTTTTATAAAGTCAAAATCTAGCCAACTACGATTAAAATAAAAAGTAGCGTTTCAAGTCGGGTCATAGTAGCGATTAAGATAGAGCAAAAAAGTATTAAGAAAAGTTATTACAAATCACTCAAGAACTCCAAATAACAAATTTCTCTGAAAAATTTGTAATTTTACATTTTTCTCCATTTTTATGCCATCAGCAGATGATAATTTGTTATTACAATAATAAGAGTGCCATGAAACAAGAAAACGATTCATCAGTTCAAACGTCAAACATCAAACGTCAATTCACTAAACAGTTTACTTCAGTTGCAACTATCGAACTTTGCTAAGCAATGGCCGATAGACATTTAAGCATTGCTGAAAAAGTAGAAATTATTCGAATTGTTGGTGACAATGTACGTTCTACCCGAGAGGCGGCTAGAGAGTTTAACGCGAGGCACCCTGAACGTCCACCCATCCGTCATCGAACTGTTGCATACTTGAATAATATTTTCAACACTACTGGAAATGTTACTAAACCACGTCCACGAGGATTGAACAATCGAGAACACCATTTAGATGCAGTAATATTAGCAGCGTATCGTAATAATCCTCACACGAGTTTACGAGATATGGCTAGAAATTTAAATATCTCTTACTCTAAAATTTGGAGATGTCTCCGTCGTCACAAATTGAAACCGTATACGCCAAAATATTTACACACTCTTGAAGATGGAGATCTCCATAGAAGAATGGAGTATTGTCTATGGGCTCAAGGTAATTATCTAAATGACAGAGAATTTTTGAAAAAAATTATGTTTAGTGATGAAGCTACATTTACTACTAACGGTGTAGTTTCGTCCCAGAACTGTAGATACTGGGCAACAGAAAACCCAAACTGGGTCATCAACTGTAAAAGACAATATTCACAGAAAATTAATGTGTGGTGCGGAATTTTAAATGCACGAATCATTGGCCCGTTTTTCTTTTTTGACACGCTAAATGCAGAAAGGTTTTTACATTTTTTAAATACTGAATTAATGGATGTGCTTGATGATTTACCACTGGATGAGAGGCGAGATTTGTACTTCCAGCTAGATGGATCCCCGGTTCATAACGCAAGAATAGTGCGAGCATGGTTAGACGAGAACTTTCCGTTAAGATGGATAGGTCGTAATAGCCCGTTAATAGAGTGGGCTGCTAGATCGCCTGACATTACACCACTTGACTTTTTCCTTTGGGGAACTATTAAAAATGTTGTGTATGCATCAAGACCTCAAAACATACAGGAACTGTGTCAGAGAATCCGACAAGCCTGCCGAGAAATTTCCCCAGAAATACTACGACGAGTTGTACTGAATCACAAAAGACGATTGGAAAAATGTATCCGTCTTCAAGGTGATTTAGTTGAAAAAGATCCTATTTAAAATATTGTTCGTTAAATTGTTGCTATATTTTGTTCTTTAATACTGAATAAAATTTGCGAATCGTTTTCTTGTTTCATGGCACTCTTATTATTGCAATAACAAATTATCATCTGCTGATGGCATAAAAATGGAGAAAAATGTAAAATTACAAATTTGGTATTTGGAGTTCTTGAGTGATTTGTAATAACTTTTCTTAATACTTTTTTGCTCTATCTTAATCGCTACTATAACCCGACTTGAAACGATACTTTTTATTTTAATCGTAGTTGGCTAGATTTTGACTTTATAAAAACTCTATTCATATGAAAAGATGCATTGTCGTGGCCTACATAACTGATAAAAATTTTATATTGATTGCTTTCAAAATAAAAAAGTTATTTAGGTGTCCCCATGAAAAGTGAAACACACTGTATGTACCATCTTTGGCAAATTAAATGCGAATTTTTCAGCGAGGAATTTCCATTTACTAAATAAAGGCTATACTTGGAAGCAAATTTAATTTTTGTAAAAGAGAGTACTGCTTTAATGAACTTCTTTAAAGTAAAACTTTAAAGCAAAGCCTTTATTTACAAAATCAACATTCGCCTATCAAAAATTTGCATTTGAATTGCCAAAGATGGTAAATGCATACACATATTAGAATCTAATTATTTCATAATGTTAAAACGATAAAACAGTTGCATTAATCCAGGTGTCACAGATACGTGGAGCATTTTGGTGTCCGCATAAAAGCGGATTTGTGTTGCGGTTGTAGCCAGATTAAAGGTTACATAAAATAATACTCAACCAACATACGTTACTTACCTACCATTTAATTGTGAGTAATATCGAAAACGAAATTAACAGCACATGACTCATACAAAACAAAATATTATATGTACATGTGCGTAATTCGAGAGAGAGGGAGAGAGATAGAGGATTTCCGTAAAAATAGAAAGAACACATGGATGTTTCGGGGGTAATGCGTTTCAAGTGGATCCGGTTTTATAAGAAAAAAATATCTACGGCCAAAACATCTACTTGAGTAGTGATAGACGATAAAAAGTACGTTTACCAGAACTTCAAGTAGAGTTATAAAATTGAAGATGAAGCATTTATATATTGTAGTATATTTAAACGTTTTTGAGGATGATGTTTTCCCATAAATCATGTGAAATTGATGCTTTAAAAATGCTTTTTAAATATACCCCTGAACAACAAAGTTCGTTTGACCTCCATTTCATACCTATCTTCTAATTTAATAGCTGTCAAAACTGGTATAATTATTTTCTGGCCTGAGTTGTCTGAAAATGTACAATTTTTTACTTCATTATTTTACATATACAAGGACAGTTCAGATTGTTATAAAGTGATGCTCAAATTCACCACCCCCCTAGAAAGTTCATGCAACAGATTATCCCTGCAGATGGTAGATCATGGCCACAGTTTTTTGAAAAGCCGAAAAAATTATTCGTATAGACTTTTTACCACGCCAGTGCATAGACTACAACTGGGCAGTATTAGGCAGCTTTCATTTCAAAACACACACGGACGTAGTGTGTCAGGACAACGCAGATTAGGCCCTCGTAGTGACTTCCATGTCTTCCCCAAACTCAAAAAAACACCTTCCTGATACTCGATTTCGAGACGATGGGACAGTGGTGATAGAGGTGAAGGAGTGGTTTGCAGCCCAAGACAAAAAAAAATCCTGATGACGCTAAAGCTATTAAATATTGAAAAATAAAAAATTCTTGGAAATCTTTCCAAGTCGTTTCATTCTGTTAGTGACAATAATATTTGAACTGCCCTCGAACACAGAAAGAAACCCACTAGTTAGTAATTTTTGGACACAGTACCGATAACGATTCTTGTCTTTGATTGAATCTTCATTACAATAAATAATCAGATATTGACAGCTTCCCTCTCTTTTGTTCAGAGTTTTTTTTTAGCTCTGTTTAATCTTAACAACTGGAGGAAGCCTAAATTTGAGCCAAAAATTAACAATTACAAATGCTGAGATGGTTGCTGTCTGGGAAAGGCTGAGAATAGAACAGGAGAAGAACATGATGACAGAAAATGATTTCAATCAGGCAAAACCAACAACGTCTTGAGGATCAGATAACAAGTTGGTGGCTAAATAATAATTTTTTTCTATTCTAGAGACATGAGGCAAGAAATTGTACCATCTTTAGCTTTGTCCAACTCCCCAAGTCTCTTTAAACTTTAAAAATGCTGTTAGCTATAACTTAACGGACGAATAATGACGAATGAACCGCTGGATGGTCAAAAGACAGTTTTTGATTTTTTATGGTTAAAATACATGAAACAACAAATTTATAATTATTTATTCATTTTTAGCATTTGACCAGCTCTGAAAATTTTTGAAAACTGTAATAAACTGCATTATATATGAAAACGTCAAGAAATGCCAATATAAAAACCAAAAAATTGCCTTGTAAATTATGTATATTAAATAATATTGTTTGAATTCACCACTCACTGCTCACTAGAGGGCATAGGGTTGGAATTAGCCCATTGTCGGACACTGTGATCATTATACAAATAACTTGATAGGTGAAAGGCGATGAACTTCGATCTTACATTCGGAGTTGTGCTGATGAGACCTGGAAGGTCAAAACCACGTGGTCCCCTTCTAATTTTTTTTTAATGTGGTGGGTGCTTAGTTGCAGTGACTCCGTAATATGTATCGCTTGTCTGGCTATCACTGCAACTCTCGCGGTGTAGTTTTTGTGTGTGTATGTTGTGTTCAATTGGCTTTGTGACAGCATCATATCGCCTTTTATGATGCCGCGTTGTTAATCACGTTGCTCCCAACAGCGAATGGCAAGTCGATCCGGGATTAAACTCTCTGAAAAAATGTCACCGTCCCTCCAGAGAATTGAACCCCGGCGCCTATCGTCCTCTCACAACAATAGTCAGCCGCCTAACCACTGCGGCCATCGACCCGTTCAATACTTGATCTATTTTCATTGCATTCGTCCGCAGGGCGCCTATTACAGGCATTTTTTGTGTGTTATACATCACTTTAATACTGGATAAAAATTAACTGGTGGGTGATGAACGGATGATTTTTAATTTTTTGTACTCTAGAGACGTGAGGTAACAAATCATATCATTTTCATCGTTTGACCACCTCCTAAAGTATATGAAAATTGCGATAAACTTTGAAACTGTCGAATGTAATGTAATTTCAATGATGGTCAAACAATGATTTTCAATTTTTTGTACTCTAGAAGGCAGATGGAAAAACAAAAGACAATATCACCTTTTTTTGTGTTTTATAAATATAAAATAACAAGTTATATCATTTTCAGCGCGTCACCACCTCCCAAAGTTGCTGAAAAACGTGATTAACTTTGAAAACTGTAATCTGGTGGATGGTCAAACGATGATTTAAAAAAATTTGTAATCTACGAGCCCGTAACAAGTTTATTCATTTGACCACCTCTGAAAATCCCTGAAAAATATATAAATCTTTGGAAACGTATATATATATATGTACGTTCAAGGTCGGATAAAAATTAACCAATGGGTGGTCAAATAGTGATTTTCAATTTTTTTTCATTCTATAGACATAGGGCAACAAATTGCACTATTTTAGGTGTTTTCCCAGCTCTGAAAATCCCCGAAAGTATAATAAACATTGAAAATGCTGTTATTTGTAAATTCAAGGTCGGATAAAAATTAACCGGTGGGTGGTCAAATGATGATTTTCAATTTTTTGCATTCTATAGACATAGGGCAACAAATTGTACCATTTTCAGCGATTTCCTAGCTCTGAAAATCCCTGAACGTCCCTGAAAGTATAATAAACATCGGAAATGCTGTTATTTGTAAACTCAAGGCCGGATAAAAATTAACCTGGTGGTCAAATGATGATTTGCATTTTTTTTTGTATTCTATAGACATAGGGCAACAAATTGTACTATTTTGAGCGTTTTCCCAGCTCTGAAAATCCTTGAAAGTATAATAAACATTGAAAATGCTGTTATTTATAAATTCAAGGTCGGATAAAAATTAACCGGTGGGTGGTCAAATGATGATTTTCAATTTTTTGTATTCTATAGACATACGACAACAAATTGTACTGTTTTCAGCGTTTTCCCAGCTCTGAAAATCCTAGAAGGTATAATAAATGCTAAAAATTGAAAATGCTGTTATTTGTAAATTCAAGGTCGGATAAAAATTAACCGGTGGGTGGTGGTCGAATGACGTTTTTCAATTTTTTTTGTGTTCTATAGACATACGGCAACAAATTGTACTATTTTCAGCGTTTACCCAGCTCTGAAAATCCTTGAAAGTATAATAAACATTGAAAATGCTGTGATTTGTAAATTCAAGGTCGGATAAAAATTAACCGGTGGGTGGTCAAATGATGATTTTCAATTTTTTTCATTCTATAGACATACGACAACAAATTGTACTGTTTTCAGCGTTTTCCCAGCTCTGAATATCCCTGAAAGTATGCTAAACATTGAAAATGCTGTTAGTTGTAAATTCAAGGTCGCATAAAAATTAACCGGTGGGTGGCGGTCAAATGATGATTTTCAATTTTTTACATTCTATAGACATAGAGCAACAAATTGTACTATTTTCAGCGTTTACCCAGCTCTGAAAATCCCTGAAGGTATACTAAACATTGAAAAGACTGTCAGTTGTAAATTCAAGGTCGGATAAAAATTAACCGGTGGGTGGTCAAATGATGATTTTCAATTTTTTGCATTCTATGGACATAGAGCAACAAATTGTACTATTGTCAGCGTTTTCCCAGCTCTGAAAATCCTTGAAAGTATAATAAACATTGAAAACACTGTTATTTGTAAATTCAAGGTCGGATAAAAATAAACCGGTGGGTGGTGGTCAAATGATGATTTTCATATTTTTGTATTCTATGGACATAGAGCAACAAATTGTACTATTGTCAGCGTTTTCCCAGCTCTGAAAATCCTTGAAAGTATAATAAACATTAAAAATGCTGTTATTTGTAAATTCAAGGTCGGATAAAAATTAACCGGTGGGTGGTGGTCGAATGACGTTTTTTAATTTTTTCGTGTTCTATAGACATACGGCAACAAATTGTACTATTTTCAGCGTTTACCCAGCTCTGAAAATCCTTGAAAGTATAATAAACATTGAAAATGCTGTCAGTTGTAAATTCAGGGTCGGATAAAAATTAACCGGTGGGTGGTCAAATGATGATTTTCAATTCTCTGTATTCTATAGACATACGACAACAAATTGTACTGTTTTCAGCGTTTTCCCAGCTCTGAAAATCCTTGAAGGTATAATAAATGCTAAACATTGAAAATGCTGTTAGTTGTAAATTCAAGGTCGGATAAAAATTAACCGGTGAGTGGTCAAATGATGATTTTCAATTTTTTGTATTCTATTGACATACGGCAAAAAATTGTACTATTTTCACCATTTTCCCAGCTCTGAAAATCCCTGAAAGTATGCTAAACATTGAAAATGCTGTTAGTTGTAAATTCACGGCCGGATAAAAATTAACCGGTGGGTGGTCAAATGATGATTTTCATTTTTTTCATATTCTATAGACATAGGGCAACAAATTGTACCATTTTCAGCGTTTTCCCAGCTTTGAAAAATTCCTTAAAGTATAATAAACATTGAAAATGCTGTTATTTCTGAACTCAAAGTCGAATAAAAATTAACCGGTGGGCGGTCAAAGGATGATTTAAAAAGAAATTTGTAATGTACGAGCCTGTAACAACAAGTGGTAACATTTTCATTAATTTGACCAACTCTGAAAATACTTGAAAAATATTTAAAACTTTGGAAACGTTATTAGATGTACGTTCAAGGTCGGATAAAAATTAACCAATGGGTGATCAAATAATGATTTTCAATTTTTTGCATTCTATAGACATAGAGCAACAAATTGTACTATTGTCAGCGTTTTCCCAGCTCTGAAAATCCTTGAAAGTA
This sequence comes from Holotrichia oblita, assembly GCA_023690525.1. Taxonomy (NCBI): domain Eukaryota; kingdom Metazoa; phylum Arthropoda; class Insecta; order Coleoptera; family Scarabaeidae; genus Holotrichia; species Holotrichia oblita. The sequence goes on along the minus strand of CM043016.1, from coordinate 11,721,534 downwards.
TAATAAACATTGAAAGCGCTGTTATTTGTAAATTTAAGGTCGGATAAAAATTAACCGGTGGGTGGTCAAATGATGATTTTCATTTTTTTTATATTCTATAGACATAGGGCAAGAAATTGTACCATTTTCAGCGATTTCCTAGCTCTGAAAATCCCTGACCGTCCCTGAAAGTATAATAAACATCGAAAATGCTGTTACTTGTAAATTCCAGGTCGGATAAAAATTAACCGGTGGGTGGTCAAATGATGATTTTCAATTTTTTGCATTCTATAGACATACTGCAACAAATTATAGTATTTTCAGCGTTTTCCCAACTCTGAGAATCTTTGAAAAGTGTAATAAACTTTAGAAATGATGCTATATGTAATTTCAAGTTTGGATAAAAATTAACCGGTGGTGGGTAATCAAAACGATGAAACTTTAAACTTTTCGTGATCTACAAGCCTTTCAGCGTTTGGTCACCGTCAAAAATACCTGAAATTTCTTGTTGAACATGGATAAACGATTGCTGCCTAATTTTTGTAGATTTTTTACCGGTTTGTGGTGCTAACTTCACGGACCTACGAGGGAGCGTTTTTATATTCGCGGAATAGGGGATAAGGGGTGGAAATAAAAAAACCAAATTATTTTTCTTTTTCAATATATTCACCTGCAAGACGGATACATTTTTCACATCTTTCAATTAATTTATTTATACCCTCATAAACAAATGATTTCTCTTTATCTGCAAAATACGCCGAAACTGCCTCCTTGACTTCATCATCGGCAGTACATTTTTTACCCCGCAGCTCTTTTTTCATTTTCGGAAACAGGGAATAATCACTCGGGGCCAGGTCTGGGCTGTAGGGTGGGCGATTCACAATTTCGAAGCCCACCTTATGCAGGGCAGCTAACGCAACGCGGCTCTTGTGGACGGGCGAGTTGTCGTGCAAAAGCAGCACACCTTTCGTCAGTTTTCCCCATCTTTTCTCTTTAATGGCTTCTTTTAGTCGCTCTAATATTGAAGCGTAATATTCTCCGGTTATAGAATCACCTTGATCTTTATAATCAATCAACAATATTCCTTCCGAGTCCCAAAATACCGTTGCCACGAGTTTCCCAGCTGATTGTGACACTTTAAATTTCTTGGGAGGTGCTGTGCCCTTTTTATGCCACTGCATGGAGTCTTGTTTGGACTCAGGTTCATAATGATGAACCCAAGTTTCGTCTCCAGTAACAATTCGACTCAATACATCATCCTTGTCTTCATTACAGAGGTCCAAAAATGCACGCGAACACTCTACGCGCTGTTGTTTTTGCGGCGGCGCTTTTTGGATAAGTGCCTGGCGTGGTCACCTCAATGCTCCTGCCCGGCCTCTCTTAAGCGGATTTTTTCAAAGACCAACCGCAACTACAATGCGATTTAATAAAAATTGCATCACATTAGTGACGGGTTGGAATTAATTTATTAATTTTAATTACGTATAACGAATGCAAGATCTTTGATTTCTTTGACAGTTTTTACTTTAAAATATGCTAATAAAATAGCGACCTTGCCCACAGTTAAATTTGCGCAGATTCTCCGTACAAAAAAAAGAATAAAACGCCTGAACAGAAACAATATCAACATTAAGCACGTTAAACTCATTAGAAAGAGAAATACAATAACCACATCTTACGTGCTTGTATAATAATATGCATAAACATTAGTGTAGGGTCATTATAACCGATTATATTTGACATAAATGGTCTCGACTGGGAACTGCACAAACACAATGAATCATAAAGTATTATACATAACGTTTGTGAAACGAATTGAAACGTTACCCAAGAACAGTCGGCTAAAAGAAAATCGCATGCGAACTCATTACCGCACTCCCGTTGAATATAAAATAAGAGCGGTATTAAATTCAAGCTTCCGTTCCTCGAGTCTATTATTTAAATAAAAAAATCACATCTACACAACAAATTTTGCGCGCAATATAGTTCTTGTTTAAAAACACATTGCGTGAGAATAATAATTCTAATAATTTATAAACATTGTAGCAACGATACTGTAAACAAACTACGCTAGATTTATGGCACATGCATCACAATATTACGACAAATTCTTTTTTTTTTGTTACAAATTTCCAAACAAAATTCTCGTGTAATTAATACATTATCTGTGGAATTTCCTAATTACGCTCGCGTTTAAATTAAATCGTAATTAAAATAGGAACATGAACGAAACATGGTAGGAAGAAGAAAAAGACAACGACGATGAAAAGAGAAGCGGATTGTGAATCGAAAACAAGGAGTAAACTGTGTAATAGCAACACAACGCACGGCATTATAACAAGGAGGACGATTTAGACACTCTTATCGTGTTGGGCGTAAATTAAAGCGAATGCTTCATTCGGGCTTTTTCAAATTGAAACAACGGTGCCGGGAGAGAGAGAGAGAGAGAGTACCACCGCGCGGAGTTCGTAGCGTGCGAGGAGGGGTCAATTTTAATTGAACTTTATAAAATATTTACATTCGAACTTCCGGTTCTAACTCGGCGGGTCCGCTACAATACCATCCGGTTGATGTTCTGACATTTCGTGTTGGCATATATAGTTGTATGATATGAAAGTTTCTCGCCTAAATAATAAAATTCTAGTCTAAGATATGTATATCAAACAAGAGGAAAACATCAGGTGGTAGTGTCAATCAGCCGTGACTGGTTGTGTATGTTTTATTTTAAAGATAACTGGTTACGATCTTTGCTGCTTTTCATTAGCATTAGAGGCTCCACTACCTCGAATCGGCTCGTATTAGAACTATAGCCAAAAAAAAAATCCTAGACTTAAAAAAAGGGTAAAAAATTAAAATTAAAAGTACTCATAATAGATCTTACAGGTCGCAGTGAAGAGAGGAGGCAGCATTGCTAAACACTTTAACCCACTAAACACCAAACAAGTTTGAACTAAAACACCGACGCGTTTCAACAGCAATGCTGTCATTATCAAGGCGATAATAAAACTAAATTAAAATAAAATCTACAAACACAGGTAACCTAAATGGTATGCACGCTCAATCCGATGCGCATCATTAAGTTCCGATTAACGAAAACAATGACGAATGAGGGATAGGTCCGTTGTCACAGTTCATTACACATGACTTATTTTTATATATTTCTAAACTTTCGAAAACATTTAGAAACTTACAATTGTTTATTTGTCTAATTAATTTAACATTCGTGTGATCAATGTTGTGATCTGTTTCAAAAATGTGTTGGGCAACGCTCGATTTCTCAATTCTATTAAATCTAAGATTAGCCATATGCTTTTTGAATTTAGTTGAGACTGCTCTCCTGGTTTGCCCGATATACGGGGTGTTAGTAAATAAGTGCGACAAACTTCAGGGGGTGATTCTGCATGCAAAAATAATGACAGTTTGCAATATAAACGTCCGTCCGCAAATGCTTAGTTTCAGAGATATAGGGTGTTAAAGGTTTTCTTAAAAACTGACGAATATTGCTCTGAAACCGGTCGAGATAGGCAAATGAAATTTGGTGGGTTTTAAGAGATGGTTATTGCGCATTTCTTGACATCCAACCAAGAATTTTATATTCATCATTGGCGTGCATACGGGTAATGATCTTAATTTTTTTAAGAAAAAAAATGGTACGCCACTGAGATATTTCAAATTATAAATCATTTTAGAATTTGCCATTCAATTTGTGATAAAAAACCTCTCTTGCCTTTTTTTCGTGCGAGGCGCCGTTTTTATGCAAAAAAATAAAACATCTTAACGTGTATTTTTCATTTCTTTAATACATTATTTAATAGGCTACTGTCGACATTCAATATCAATGCATTGTTAAATACAAATATTTTAACGAAGTGTCAAAATAGCAACTCATCATTATTAAGCTTTTAGTTAGCTATAAAATTATTGTTAATAAGTAATTAATTTTTCTTTTATTGAAAATAATAGAAAATTTTTCAAATGCAGAATTAACAGACATGCATTTTGTCTATGGTCCAAGTAATGGAAATGGTCGGCAAGCTGGACGATTGTATGCTGAGTTGTATCCAGGACGTAGGATACCTCATCACACAATATTTGCTCGTCTTCACCAACGCTTGCGCGAAAATGGTACATTTAAGAAACAAACGGCTGACTGCGGGCGCCCTCGAGAAGTACGAACTGTGCAACTAGAAGAAGAAGTTCTCGAGTTAATAGCGGAGTCACCTGAAATAAGTACTCGAAAAATCGCTAACCTATTGAATTCAAAATTCTTAAAGAACAGCAACTGTATCCGTTTCATATTCAACGTGTGCAAGCTCTACTACCTAGAGACTTTTTACTCCGCCTATTTTTTTGCCAATGGATCCTTCATCAAATCGCTCAAATTCCTAATTTTTAAATGGCGTTTTGTTTACTGACGAGGCTAATTTTGGACGACAGTGTATACGAAATTTCCATAATAATCACTTATTGGCTGAGGAAAATCCACATGGAATTTTTGAAGCTCATTTTCAGCATCACTTTTCAGTCAATGTATGGCTTGGGGTAATTGATGCTTATTTAATCGGTCCATATTTCCTCCCACTACGACTAACAGGCGAATCTTACCTTAATTTCCTTCAGCAAGAGTTACCTGGTCTTCTTAAAGATATTCCTCTACAGCTGAGACAACACTTATAGGAATTTTTGGGCGAATACAACAATCAATGAGGCGAAGAGTTGAAAGTTGTGTCATGTCTGAGGGAGATCATTTTTAACATTTGTTGTAGCTTTACGTTTACTTAACATTTTTTTAGTGTTATTTTCTGTTATTGTTCTAGTTTAATGTTATTGTATTAAAGAGTTCAGTGGTTCAGTAACCTACTAGATAATGTATTAAAGAAATGAAAAATACACGTTGTTTTATTTTTTGCATAAAAACGGCGCCTCACACGAAAAAAAGGCAAGAGAGGTTTTTTATCACAAATTGAATGGCAAATTCCAAAATGATTTATAATTTGAAATATCTCAGTGGCGTACCATTTTTTTCTTTAAAAATTAAGATCATTACCAGTATGCACGCCAATGATGAATATAAAATTCTTGGTTGGATGTCAAGAAATGCGCAATAACCATCTCTTAAAACCCACCAAATTTCATTTGCCTATCTCGACCGGTTTCAGAGCAATATTCGTCAGTTTTTAAGAAAACCTTTAACACCCTATATCTCTGAAACTAAGCATTTGCGGACAGACGTTTATATTGCAAACTGTCATTATTTTTGCATGCAGAATCACCCCCTGAAGTTTGTCGCACTTATTTACTAACACCCTGTATTTTTGATTACAATCTTTACAATTGATTTCGTAAATACCTGACTTTTCTAGAGGTTGTATTTTATCTTTAGGGTTACCGATGAGACTTCGTAAACTAGTCCCAGAACTGTAAACTCTTCTGAGATCTAGCTCTTTGAAGATTTTACTCAAACATTTAGTGATGGGAGGGTCACAACGAGTGAAGCTTTAACATCCTCTCGAAAAGTCGTAGATTCTTTCACAGTTTTCTTATAATTAAACTTCCTAATTAACTTATAGATATGCTGAGGCTGGAAACCATTACCCTTGGCCGCATCTTTTATAATTTTAAGCTCTTTCTCATACCTCGCCTTGTTCAAGGGAAAAGTGAGAAGTCTGTGGACCAAAAAATTCAGGCTTGCCATTTTGTGTTGAACACAATGATGGGAATCTGAAGGAATGTAGCGAAGTGTACTGGTTTCCTTTCTATACACGTCAAACTCTAATCTATTGTTATTTCTAATTACTAAAGTATCTAGAAAGGGTAGCTGACCGTTTTCTTCTCTTTCACAAGTGAACTTTACGTTTTCGAACCGATTATTTAATCTTTTCTTTCGTTCTCTATAAATGTTAAATCTAAATTATGAGTAATTATTGAGTAATACTCATTAATTTAATTTATTTAAGAACTTATTCACACCAACGCTAATTAAATATTTAAAAAGAGGTATTTTTGTACTTAAATAACATCTGCATAAATTACCCAAATTCTGATTACTTTAAAGGAACTGATTAATACTTCTCACGGTAATAGCGAAGATGGACGGGAACGATTATCAATGTCTAAAACTGAATCTTCTTCGATCTTCGACCTTCTATGTGAATGTCAAACGAAAATAGATCAAAAAATCAATAATATTTATACGTCTTTCAGTAAAGATAATAAAATCGTAATAAATATTACATACATATTCATACACTTTTAAAACAATTTTACGCAATCCGCAACAAAACATAAAAACAAAGAGAATATGTTTGTTAAATAAGTCACAAAAATAACAAGTTCCCATTAATCTCGACGAAGTCGACATAATGTCATCGGGCTCCTATAGCCGAGGCAATTAGACGCAGACCACAAACTGTCTATTTAATGGGAGAATAAAGAGAAGAAGAAAAAAACTTAACGAAGAAATGTCGCAATAAAAACGTTCGATTCATTACAACATGCTGACCACACACATAATATCGTTTGAATAATGTGCCAACGTTTTTTAAAGTTATAATTACGATGGTGAAATAAATTTTGTTGCTACGAAGGATTCGACGGTAATAGAGTAATAAGTAATAATCGATTTAATATTTTCACCGGCTGTAAAGTTGTTTTGTATGATATTAGAGCGCAATATACAGTCTGTCCTAGATCCAATTAGATTTGTCTAAAAAAAATAGCCAGAAATACCAAATCAGGTGAATAATGTACTTATAATATAAGCATTATAATACATTATTTATAAAAGTACCTATGAAGTAAAAAATTTATTATACAGGGTGTCTCTAAAAGGTGCGGAAAAAACGCTACTACGCATTTCTGAGAGCAAAATATGACGATCTAACCGAACTTACCTCAGTCCAAAAGTGGATGCTTTAGGAGATACAGAGTGTCAAAAGTTCAATTTGGTTTTAGTGTTTTATAAATAATTTCTGTAATAATTGGTATATTGTCACAATATTTGGGTAGGGAGGGTTTCGTGGGGTAAAAAATTTAAATCTCATTTTAATTGCAAAATGTAGAGGGCACCATCTGCGGCATATTGTATCCATTTAAAACGTAATAACTTTTTGAGGCACACTGTATTTAACTTTTAAATAAAACTTCTTATTCTCCAATGTTTTTTACCTAGAAAAGGTATACCTGGTAGGAGTTGATTGGAGCAGCCGTTTATGAGTAATCTGGATATAAAAAATTTAGAAATTCATTTCTGAGGGCAAAATATGGCGATCTAACCCAACTTACCTCAGTCCAAAAGTGGATGCACCATTGAATTGAATTGCCACAAGAATAACACCCACATTACAAAAGCAGTAAATGTGTTTCAATAAATGTCAGAGTCGCATGCGCAATACAAAAGTACTGAACATCTTCCAAGTATATCCTGTATCTATTCGGGATCTCTTCCGCGAACAAAGCTAATATTTCATGTTTTGAAGGATTACTTCATTGAAAAAGAAAGTATAATATCAGTAGCTACAGACGGAGCACCTGCCATGGTTGGACGTTATCGTGGATTTATAAGCTATTTAAAACAAAATGTGTCAGCGGTGTTAGCAATACATTGCGTCATCCATCGACAACATTTAGTTGCTAAAAATTTGAGTGTTAGATTGCATGAATCTCTTCCATTAATCATTGATGCAGTAAACCGAATTCGAAGCAACGCATTGAATACGCGGTTATTTGCGCAGTTGTGTGAAGAAAATGACGAACACTTCCATCAATTACTCCTTCACACTGAATTACGCTGGCTGTCGAAAGGCTTATGTTTGACAAGATTTTTTGCACTTTTTGAGACTATTTTAGAATTTCTGGATACTAAAGATAAAATTTTAAAAGACAATTTATTGAAGAGGAAAACAGATATCGCCTATTTAACAGATTTGTTTACAAAATTTAATATGGTTAATTTGCCACAGTTTAAATTTGATTAAAACAAAGTCCATCTTATCATCGCTTCTTGCCAAAGCTAAGCTAATGAAGCAAAATATTGGACGGGGTGAATTTTCCCAGTTCCCCAATTTGTCACAGACAAACTGCCAGGAAGAGGACGTTTCAACCTACGTTCAACATTTAAATGCCCTCTATTCAGATTTTGCAACTAGGTTTGAGGATGTTTTGACTATGGTAATACCACCGTGGATGATTAACTCATATGGTGACATAGAAGAAATGAATGTCATAATACAAGAGGAACTGACTGAACTAACTACAAACGAAGAACTTAAGGTTCAATTTAAAAACGGATATCAGGAATTCTGGATGCAAAACAACATATCCGTTACTTATCCTGTATTGTGGAATATAGCGAGGAAATTTTTAATTTCCTTTCCATCGTCATACCTAGAGGAAAGGGGGTTCAGCGCTGTTACCAATCTCCTAACAAAAAAAAAACAAACTGGACATCATTAGCCGAGGAGATTTAAGATTAAACCTTAGAAAATTGACGCCAAATGTTGATAATTTATTATTAAAGCATCAGGTTCATCCTTCTCACTAAAAACATTTACTTATTGCTTAGTTTATTTTATGTTACGTATATTTTATATAACAGATACAAAATTTTATTGTGAGTAGTATTAATTTAAATTCAATTAATAAATGTATAAAACTTAACATGTGCTTTTACTTTAAGTTTTTAACATTAAACTTCGCTACAGTTAGAAATTTACAAAAAATCAATATCAGGTAAATAGAGGGTCTACCCAAAACCGAAAACATGGCAAGGAGTCAACGACACAAAAAAGTTTGGGAACCTCTGGTGTAAAGGGAAGTTAATGGGATTGCAGCTATTGGCGTTAGAATTAAGAAGACTTTATTAACTTCTTCAGAGAATAAACCACAAATAAAAACAACAAAAGGTGTAAATTAAATTCGGCTATTTTAAATTGAAGGGAATTATTTAACTTACAGAGGCTATGTGGCCTCTAGCTACTGCGACCTATAGGTCTATTGTAGCTCCCTATTATCTAGACCACCTGGTCTAGCTTGGCCTTTTTTATGAAGCTTTCCAGCCTTGCCGGGCTCGCCTTCATGTAGCTCGCCGCGTGTGGGTATGGTTCGCCAATGCACACTAGCCTCAATCTGGCTGGTCCCTCGCATTGGCACAGAATGTGCTGCGAGGTCTCTTCATCTGTCTGACAGATTCTGCACATGGTGTTTTCCGTCACACCAAGGTTGCTCATATGCTTGTTGAGTCTGTTATGTCCTGTTAAAAGGCGTACAACTAGCCTGACCGTTCTCCTGCCTTTGTTCAGAAGGACCTCGGTGTATTTAGACATGTATTCTGTGATGAATTCTTTAGCCTGCCGCTGTCCTGGGAAGCTTTTCCACCATTCGAGGGCTTTACTTGCCGACCATTTCTCCATGGTTTCGGCTATCTCCTTTTCGTGGTTCCACACGATGGTATAGGTCCAATGAGTGGCCTAGATGTTCCTTCTTTGGCCAGGGCATCAGCCTTCTCATTTCCTTTAATACCTTCGTGTCCCGGTACCAAAGCTAGGGTCACCTTGCTGTGCGCCCCTAGTTCATTTAGTGCGCATACGCAGTCCCATAACAGCTTTGATGTGATTTTTGTTGCGTCAAGCGCTTTTATCACAGCTTGATTATCAGTGAAGATGGCTATGGGTTTTTGTTCTGTCCCTTGCCTTAATATTTCTTTGACACAGTAGTGAATCGCAACTGTTTCTGCCTGGAAAACTTCAGTTTCCTTCGATAGACTTAAACTGACTTCCGTTCTTAGTTTAACTCCGAGTATTCCGGCTCCTACACCTTGTTCCGTTTTCGAGCCGTCTGTATACTAGTGTAGAAAAGCTTTAACGGGAGAGCCACCTTTCCATTGCTTTCGTTCTGGTATTATGATTTTATATTTTTTGTTGATGTTGTACTTTGGAACCATTACGTCTGTGGGTAAACAGGTTACCTCCCCGGTTTTTAGTTCTTTAATCAACTTCTGATATATTCTCCCATGTGTGTGTGTGATGGGTGTTTGATTTCGTATCAGCCTATACGTGGCAGACCTTGCTTCACTTTGTATATGGATATGTAGAGGTGCTAGGTTTAATAAGACTTCCATAGCCGGTGTTGAAGTAGTTCTCATGGCCCCCGTGATGCACATGCATGCTAGCCTTTGTACACCATTTAGGAGCCTCGCTACTCCGGCCTGTTGGGTCTTCGGCCACCACACCACTGACCCGTATGTTATAATAGGTCTGATCACCCTTGTGTGTAGCCATAAGGTCATTTTTGGGTTTAATCCCCAGTTTTTTCCACACAATTTTCTGTGTATTCCAGGTGAGTTTTTGATCAAAGGTAACCCCCAAGTATTTTGCTTCCTTGGCCATTGGGATTTCTATATCCCTTAGCCTTACCGGTTTAAGCTCCCTAAGGTGAATGCAACAATCTGTGTCTTCATGGCATTAATAGACAGCCTTTCTCGAATGCACCAATTGTTCACAATATTTAGGACTGTTTGCATTCGTTCAGAAATCACTCCTGCAAATTTCCCTTTCACTACGATTGCGAGGTCGTCTGCATATCCGAGGCAATAGAAGCCCTTGGCTGACAGTTCCTCTAGCAGCTCATCAACTAGGTTTGCCCACAGTAGAGGCGATAGTATCCCTCCCTGTGGGCACCCCCCTCCCAGGCCTTGCTGTTAGGGTGGCTTCACCTATTGGATCGCATCCTCCTGTACCTTGGATCATACAGAAAGGCATACGAATGCATATTGAATAAAAAAACTCCAATGTGCAGCTGCAAAATTTATTTGTTTAAAACCTCTGAAGAAATTTACACAGAAACAGTAATTTTGTAATATAAACAACTGCTTCCTATTATACATTATAATTTGAAAAATCTACCTTAAACCACACTTGTACTGCAACTCGAATTGAACCACTGCACTTTGATGGTTTAGGCAGTTTGAGTAAAATGTCTGACTCATTTACATCAAATGATTGCGATGATTCTATGACAAATTTGGTACTCAAGCTAATACGTTCGAAAAACTGTATTTGGAATTCACACCAATTGCAGTCTTGAGAAATAATTTTCCCAGCATAGTGCTCAGTTGGCACTCATTTCTTCTCAAACTTGACAAGAACGTAATCGCCATTATTGAAACTGGATCTTTCAAATTCAAGCTCTTCCTGAGCATCGGCTAATTCAGCGTTAATTTGATCGTCACTTTCAAATACTAAACTTTTCCTAACTTTATCTTGAGATTTACTTTTACTTGCAGGTGGTTTAGTAGTCTTTGAATTTGGGCCTTCTCTTTTCTGTACTGTTGTTAGCCCGATTTCGTCTTCATTCCAGATGCGATGAAGAGGAAAAGGTCCTAATCTCAACTGTGCATCTTCGAGATTTTTGAAGAATAAACCTTTGAACAATAAGAAGTTTACGCTGCTCAACACTTTCCCCTACTGCAACTGCTTGCTGTCTTGATGTTTTTTTTTTTTAATGTGTGGTGGGTGCTTAGTTGCAGTGACTCCGTAAGCTGTATCACTTGTCTGGCTATCACTGCAACTCTTGCGGTGTAGTTTAGTGTGTGTAAGTTGTGTTCAAATGGCTTTGTGACAGCATCATATCGCCTTTTATGATGCCGCGCTGTTAATCACTTTGCTCCCAACAGCGAATGGCAAGTCGATCCGGGATTAAACTCTCTGAAAAAATGTCACCGTCTCTTCAGAGAATTGAACCCCGGCACCTATCGTCCTCTCACAACAATAGTCAGCCGCCTAACCACTGCGGCCATCGACCCGTTTGAAGATTCTTCTTCCGATTAAAAATTATTTTTTAATATCTATATTCCTTTTGTTATTGACTTAATACAAGTTTGTAATATCATATGTATACATACTTGCATTTAAACGAAAATTGTTAGATTTTTTCTGGACACCCAATATAATTTTATTAAGTCTATAGCAGCACTGCATTTGATACAACACAGCATCTTTTAATATCATTTTATAGATATTAAATTTCAGTTTGTTCCACACCGATGAAATTAATTTTAAGAAATACAATTACGTCCTAGAATAAACGAGCAGAGAAGCAGAATTGTTTATTTCCTGAAAATCCAATAAAAGAGATATAATCAGCTTCTTTTATTTTGTGTGGCGAATCATATTACTTAACTAATCCACACCACTTACTGCATTAAATCTACAACAAAAGCGGAGAGCACGAAACAAAAAAAACAATTGACGATGTCAAAAAGGCGACAACGACGAACCACGCCATATCATCACAGCAACCTGTGAACGTGAATCGAGCATATTCAGAAGAAGAGAGGTCACTTGTCAGCGTGTAGTAGAACCGTGGAGAGACAAAGAGAGGACGGGGAAATAAGGGGACGAGGAGAGGGGGAAAAAAAACGGTTTTCCTTGGTCGACGCCGCACGCTAAACCACCACCGTCACTTTATTGATCGACCGACGCGGCGTTGTATTAGCTGAAAGCGAGCGTCGAGACGCGCAAGCCCGAAAATAGTCTCTTTTCTGTTTTAATAATAGCTTTTACGATCTCTCCGTAACCAGCAGCGTGCTACGCCCCATTCGGAATCTTCTTCCCTCTATATCTCGTGCTTTCGAGCTTTCAGAGACTGTGCGGAGATATCTAGTCATTCTTTCTCTTTCTATGTATATATATATACCTATCTCTATCTATTTCTACCCTGTTTAAACGCGTTTCAGGAATATTATATATTATTTACAAACTACGAGTGTCAAGATTGAGATCGAGATAGGAGAACAGAATTGTTCCGAAGAAGGAATAATAAGAAAGTTAAACAAAGCTGTTACGAAACTGATATGAAAAAAAAAATTGTATTAATATATTTTATTGTTTTCTCTCTCTCTCTCTCTCTCTTTCTCCTTCAACCGGGGGGTTGCGACGAAAAAAAAAAGAGCGTCCACCTTCTGAGTATATCGAGAGAGTTATTGATTAATCAGGTCATCCAACGCATCTTCTACAATGAAATGTTTTCCTTCCCTTAATTCGCGGTGGTTAAGGGGCGGCAACGAACTCGAGAACCCGCGTAACTTGATAATCATTTCAGTTCGTTATAGATGTTACCGAGGTGGTCGCCACGTCTCATTTTTGTTTAGAATAGGCAAAAAATTATCATTACTGACTTGAATTTGAACGAACTTTTCGAAACGTACAGTGATCTACAAATATATCCGGACACGTCTTGATAGAGCAATACGTTACAGTATACTCCCTGTAGAGTGAGTAAACATCGACGTGATCACAGTTTATCTAAGATGGGATCGTCATCATAGATTGGGCCGTCATCATTTTTGGAGCGAAAATTCTCAAATTGAGGTTATGAGAAGAAATCTTGACGTTTCTGTTACAGTTGTTAGGATTAGTGTTGGCACCAAAAATATCGTGGTCAAATATCGGTAAAAATAGAAAGGATTGTCCATTTATTGACCACTTCGATAGTGGTCAGCGATTTCTATTGGCCAGCTTTCGTTTATGAGGTAAAAATGGTCTCTAAACCACAACACACTGAAAATCATCTTTTGACCACCCCACCATTTCATTCAATATCCGACCTTAAGAGTTTCTAAAATTCATTACATGTTCCACACCGACTTTGAGAGCCATTCAAATGCAACCATCAAATTACAAAAACCGATTTTTCTTTCAAATTTGTCAATTTCAACCGAGAAAATATTTTCAGCAGGTGCAAGATTATAAAACAAGTTTGTTTTGTAGTTCTAATAGTCGAAACTGGTGCCAAACTATAAGAACAGCTGTTTTTGCAGTACAACGGATAAAATTGACACCTGTCAAACAGAAAGGAAATTTATCTTTAAAACATTTCTTTTAAAACAAATTATAAAAAAAACCTTTTGTCTAACTATTTTTACGGATTCAACAGTTCAAACATTTCGGGGCAACTGTCAAACAATAAAATAGATTACATTTTACGGTTATAACGGCATATAACTGTCAAAACTGACAAAAACAACAATTTTTGTTCGAGCTGTAAGATTGTGAAAATAAGCTATTTCGCACAGTTTCATCGCTTATTCAAGCTGTCAAACAATAAAAACAGTCGTCTGTTTACCGCTTTAATGGATGTAACTGTCAAAATATTTTCGACAAATAATAAAAGGAGTATTTCCTCCATATTTGTAAATTGTGACTGTCTGAATCACTTCTGAATTCTGTTCAATCTATAACATCACTCCTGACAGCTGTCAAACAATAAAAACGGTTAACGATTACGATTTTGACGGGTATAACTGTCAAAATTGATAAAAACCTCAATTATGTTCAAATTCGATAATTGTATCTGTCGAAATATTTCTGACAACTGTAAATGTCTTAATAATTTATCTGTAAGCTGTTAAATTGGAAAAACACTTATTTTCTTAATCACACAGCTGTCAAACGTTTCAAAGAGAGTTATTTTTACGATTTTCAACGCTTTTCAACATTTTCATCGTTTGACCACCTGTACAAGTCCCGAAAAAGTGTAATAGATGTTGAAATAGCAGATTTTCATTCAAGGTCGGGTAAAAATTAACAGGGGGGTGGTCAAGACAATGATTTCAGATTTTTTATAATCTAGAGACATAAGACAACAAATTCTAACATTTTCATCGTTTGACCACCTGTACAAGTCCCGGAAAAGTGTAATAAATGTTGAAATGGCAGATTTTCGTTCAAGGTGGGATAAAAATTAACCGGGGGGTGGTCAAGACGATGATTTTAGATTTTTTATAATCTAGAGACATAAGACAACAAATTCTAACATTTTCATCGTTTGACCACCTCTACAAGTCCCGGAAAAGTGTAATAGGTGTTGAAATAGCAGATTTTCATTCAAAGTCGGGTAAAAATTAACCGGGGAGTGGTCAAGACGATGATTTTAGATTTTTTATGATCTAGAAACATAAGACAACAACTTTCAACATTTTTATCATTTGACCACCTGTACAAGTCCCGGAAAAGTGTAATAAATATTGAAATGGCAGATTTTCGTTCAAGGTCGGATAAAAATTAACCGGGGGGTGGTCAAGACGATGATTTTAGATTTTTTATAATCTAGAGACATAAGACAACAAATTCTAACATTTTCATCGTTTGACCACCTGTACAAGTCTCGGAAAAGTGTAATAAATGTTGAAATGGCAGATTTTCGTTCAAGGTCGGATAAAAATTAACCGGGGGGTGGTCAAGACGATGATTTTAGATTTTTTATAATCTAGAGACATAAGACAACAAATTCTAACATTTTCATCGTTTGACCACCTGTACAAGTCCCGGAAAAGTGTAATAGATGTTGAAATAGCAGATTTTCGTTCAAGGTCGGATAAAAATTAACCGGGGGGTGGTCAAGACGATGATTTCAGATTTTTTATAATCTAGAGACATAAGACAACAAATTCTAACATTTTCATCGTTTGACCACCTGTACAAGTCCCGGAAAAGTGTAATAAATGTTGAAATGGCAGATTTTCGTTCAAGGTCGGATAAAAATTAACCGGGGGGTGGTCAAGACGATGATTTTAGATTTTTTATGATCTAGAAACATAAGACAACAACTTTCAACATTTTTATCATTTGACCACCTGTACAAGTCCCGGAAAAGTGTAATAAATGTTGAAATGGCAGATTTTCGTTCAAGGTCGGATAAAAATTAACCGGGGGTGGTCAAGACGATGATTTCAGATTTTTTATAATCTAGAGACATAAGACAACAAATTCTAACATTTTCATCGTTTGACCACCTCTACAAGTCCCGGAAAAGTGTAATAAATGTTGAAATGTCAGATTTTCGTTCAAGGTCGGATAAAAATTAACCGGGGGTGGTCAAGACGATGATTTTAGATTTTTTATGATCTAGAAACATAAGACAACAACTTTCAACATTTTTATCATTTGACCACCTGTAAAAGTCTTGAAAAAGTGTAGTAAGGTCGGTTAAAAATTAACCAGTAAGTGGTCAAACCATAGTTTTCGATTGTCTATGGTCTAGACAAATAAGACAACAAATTGTACAATTTTCAGTAAGTGGTCAAACCATAGTTTTCGATTGTCTATGGTCTAGACAAATAAGACAACAAATTGTACAATTTTCAATTTTCAATTTTTTGACCACCTGTCAAAGTTTATGAAAAGTCTGGAAAATACTGGTTAAAAATTAACCGCTGGGTGGTTAAACGATGATTTTCGATTTTTTACGGTTTAAAGATATGAAATAACAAATTGTACCATTTTCAGTCTTTGGTCATCTCTTAAGATTTCCGAAAAGTGCGATTCTTTGCAAATTCGAACATATCTAACTTCAAGGTCGGATAAAATTAACCGGGGGGGGAGGGGGTCAGGACGATCATTTTTGATTTTTTATGATCCAGAGACATAAGACAACAAATTCCAACATTTTCATCATTTCACCACCTGTAAAAGTCCTGGAAAAGTGTAGTAAATGTTGAAATAGCAGACATTCGTTCAAGGTCGGATAAAAATTAACCGATGGATGATCAAACCGTACTTTTCGATTGTCTGTGGTGGGTGGTGAACTGATGATTTTCGATTTTTTACGGTTTGAAGATATGAAATATCAAATTGTATACCATTTTCAGTGTTTGGCCATCTCTTAAGACTTCACAAATTCGAATATATCTAACTTCAAGGTCGGATAAAAATTAACCAGTTGTGGCTATTTTGGGATTTTCTGAAAAATCATTTGGTGTTCAAACAAGACCAATCCGAAGAATAAAAGTTTTGTATTTCAATTTTTGATAGTCAGGTAGTATCTCGAATGGCTGTAGTCTCAACCAAAGCTGGGCAATCGAAGTCGTCGATGATCAATAAATGGTCGATCGTTTCCGCCACATTTGTGGATTTTTGACCACGTTGTGGTGAAAACTTTGTTCTAGAATATTGGGGGTAAGGGAGAGGAAGGAGGACAGGAAAAATAGTCAAAAAATTCGGGAAAGGAAAACGTCATTTTGATCTGAGGCATCATTGAAATTGTAATCGTTATTCCAAGTTGTTCTGAACATAGTTCCAGAAAGTCACATTTCTTTCTTACATAGTATCTAGAAAAAACAAATTTCGCTAGCCAATAATTTTTGGAAAATTGGAAATGGAAATCTTAACAATGTATTCCAGGTTGTTCTATGTAATTGTCCCGGACATTGTTCCAAAAAGATTACGTCGCTATTCAAAATGATACCAAATCACACTTACATACTTATGATCATCAGTGTATTAATTGATAAAAAAAAATAGATAGAGAGATAATCAAGCGTTGCTGTCGATGTTTGAACAAGGTATCTCGACCATACATGTATTGTGTGTGTGTGCATGTTGCTGCCTGTTCTCTATCTTGTTTCTGAGCGACCGTTAAGTGTATAAAATATTGATGTGATGGACGAGCAGCTGAAGAGAACATCAACAGCGCGGCGGACCGTAGACGTCGGGACGCGTAACGTCGTGCACACACTGCCAGCGTCCTCCTCTCCCGTGATAGTCGATAAAAGAATTTCGCGTTTACGCATTGACGTCAAAGCTGACGCGAATTCTATTACAGTATATCCATAAAAATTAATCCAGATATATATACCGACTTAAAAAAGTAAGCATATCCACATATTATTTAGGATGTGAGGGGAAAAAAAGAAAGAAATAGGGAGAACGATCAGACACGCAGATGGGTGTGTTATTGGCTTTGTAGTCGCGTAGGTCTATTTTAGAAGAGACGTATAAATGGATGAAATACGATCACGACATAATTTTTTAATTAATATCGGGGACATACAGGGTTGGGAAATGCGGATTTCTATCATTTTTTTGACAGGTGTCAAACTATAAAAACAGTATTTTTCAGATTTGACAACTGTAACAACTAAGATACTTCTGAGAGTTACAAAATTGTAAATTTAGCCATTTTTTTATATTTCTTATAATTGTAGCTGTCAAAAATTTTCTGACAGCTTCCAAATCATTCGTAATAGTTTCTATACTTGCACACATTATTATTTTATTTTGAAAGCTGTCAAATTAGAAATAGACTTACTACCTTACTACATCGATAGACGTCAGAGTAAAAAAACTTTTGACAGCTGTCAAATTATAAAAACATTTTTTTTTAAGATTGCAACATTGACAGTTCTAAACCGTCAATTATAAAATCAGTAACTTCTGTTACTGTTAAATTGTAAAACGGTACACAGAAAACAGACGTAACAGCCAAAACTCTTCTGACAACCATCAAATTACAAGAACCGATTTTTCTTTCAAATTTATCAATTTCAACCGCGAGAATATTTTCAACAGGTGCAAGATTATATAAAACAAGTTTTGCTAAGTTCTAATAGTGGAAACTATCCATTTTCTTTTCTAACATGTGTCAAACTGTAAAAACAGCTGTTTGACAGCTGTAAAAACAGAGACGAATCTTATTTTTAAAACATTTCTGACAGCATTTTCTTCGTATTTGACAAATTGCAACTGCCAAACTATAAAAACACTTTTTTCCCGACTGTCGTTACGGGTTCAACAGTTCAAACATTTCTGGGCAACTGTCAAAGAATAAAATAATTACATTTTACGGTTATAACGGGATATAACTGTCAAAACTGACAAAAACAACAATTTTTGTTCGAGGTGTAAGATTGTAAATTTAAGCTGTTTCGCAGTTTCAACACTTATTCAAGCTGTCAAAGAATAAAAACAGTTGTCTGTTTACTGCTTTAATGGATGTAACTGTCGAAATATTTTCGACAAATGATAAAAGGAGTACTTTTTCTACATTTGAGAATTGTAACTGTCTGAATCAGTTCTGAATTCTGCTCAATCAATATAAAAACGGTTAACGATTACGATTTTGACGGGTATAACTGTCAAAATTGACAATTACGTTCAAATTTGATCATTGTACCTGTCAAAATATTACTGACAACTGTAAAATTATGAAATGATGTTATTTTTCAGTGTCTTCACGGTTGTAACTGTAAAAATATTATAATTCACCTGCAAGCTGTCAAATTAATCTTTCGAGGATGGAAAAGTGAAAACACAGCTGTCAAACGATTCTAAGAGAGTTATTTTTACGATTTTCAACGCTGTAACAGTCAAAATATTTTTGAGAACTGTCAAATTAAAAAATCGTTTATTTAAATTACAAACAAAAGCAATTTTATTCAGATTTGACAATTATATCCGTCAAAATATATCTAACAGCTATCAAAACTGTACATAATTGTTTTTATTGTAAACATATTTTTGACAGTTAGCACGATTTGTTTTAGATTTGGGAATTGTAATCATTAATTTCTACACAACACGCCGTAATTAATAACGTCGCATTATTAACTGTCAAACTATTTACTTTCTTAGCTTTGAAGGGTTTAATAGTTAAACAACTTTTGACAGCCGTGTATCTGTGAAAAAAATCGTTACTTTTACGATTTTAATCGTCGAAACTGTCAAATTACAAAAACACTACAGTTACCAAACTGTACAGCGTTGTTTTTATTGTTAAAGTAGTTTTGACAGCTGAACAAATGGCAATCTTCAAAATATGTAGTTTAGACTTTTTTTGTGGCGAGTGCAGCTATTTGTTCTTGTTTGTCAAGACTATCACTGCTTACCGTGTAAATAGGCAGTGTAAAAATATAAATTCTGACAGCTGTCAAATTATAAAAACATTTCTTTTAAGATTTCATCATTGTATTTTATTTTCTAACAAGTGGCAAACTGTAAAAACAGCTGTTTTTGCGGTGTCAACGGATAAAATTGACAGCTGTCAAACAGAAAGGAAACTTTAAAACGTTTCTGACAGCTATCGAATTATAAAACAAGCACTTTCTTCATATTTGAATATTGCAACTGCCAAACGATAAAAACACTTACCTAACGGGTTCAAAAGTTCAAACATTTTTGACAACTGTCAAACAATAAAATCGATTACATTTTACGATTACAACTGGATATAACTGTCAAAAGTTATTTCGCACAGTTTCATCACTTACTCAAGCTGTCAAACAATAAAAACAGTTGTCTGTTTACCGCTTTAATGCATGTAACTGTCAAAATATTTTCGACAGATAATAAAAGGAATATTTTCTCCAGATTTCAGAATGGTAACTGTCTGAATCAGTTCTGAATTCTGTTTAACCTATAAAATCACTTCTGACAGTTGCCAAGCTATAAAAACGGTTAACGATGACGATTTTGACGGGTATAACTGTCAACTGTTGAAATATTTCTGACAACTGTAAAATTATGAAACATGTTATTTATCAGGCTTCACGGTTGTAATTGTAAAAATATTCAAATTGGGAAAACACTTATTTTGTTAGCATTTCGAAGATAGAAGAGTTGAAAACAAGATGTTAAACGAGTCAAAAAGAATTATTTTTACAATTTTCAACGTTGGAACTGTCAAAATATTTTTGAGAACCGTCAAATTAAAAAATTCTTCATTTAAATAACAAGCAAAAGCATTTTATTAAGATTTGACAATTATATCTGTCAAAATATTAGTTCGTAGTTTCTACACTACACGTCCTAATTATTTTTAAATCTGTCAAACTATTTATTTTCTTACTGTTGAAGGTTCTAACAGTTAAACAACTTTTGACAGGTGTCTATCTGTAAAAAAAAACAGTTACTTTTACGATTTTAACCGTCAAAACTGTCAAATTACAAAAGCAGTATTGTTCAAATATTTTTGACAGTTGTCAAATGAATTTTTTTCAGAATTGAGAATCGCAATCATTATTTTCAACACATTTTTGACAGCTATTAAATTAGAAAAGCGGGAATTTTGTTCGGATTGAGATATTTTTGACAGCTGTCAAATTAAAGGAATTCCAATTTATTTCACACTTAACAAATGGTAACCTTCAAAAGAGTTCAAACTTTTGTTTGTAGCTGTGAGTGCAGCTACTAGCTCTTGCAGACTATCACTGCTTGCTGTGTAAATTGACAGAGTAAAAGTATAAATTTTTAGCGCAAAACTTATGAGCATGAGTGTATATCTAATCAAATATCACCTTCATTGAGTAACACACACACACACACGCACACACTATTATACGTAATAATTGAGAATAGCGATCGCTACATCCATGAATGTTCATGTTTTTCTTTTGTTTTCAGTTTGACGTGATATAGTGTCGAGCGTATCAGGCGATTGAGAGAGATAAGTTATTGATTGAGCGTGTCGTCCGCATCACAGTGTTGTCATTCTTGTCATTCGATTTTGCGATATAATCCAGTTAATAAACACAGTAAATACGTAGCGGTTAACGCGGCTCACAAACAAGTAAATTATTAATAGCACACATGACCTAATCGCGGAGCCACCACCGATGTTAGTTACCACCATCATCGTATCTTGTTAAAGCTGGCTGACTAATTCCTTGTGATCAATATATGTATGCACTATTTAATATGAGATAATAGGGAGAGTGGTGGCACCGCTTTTTATGTTTGTTTTAAATATGATAGATTTCAAATGAATAGGAACATTGTGGAACATATGTACATCGAATTAAATTCGAGGAAATCTAGTTCATGTAACAAACGCAATGTTTGATCGATGTTGGTTTATTTCCCCAAATCCGCGTTTAAATATTATTCCGGCGACAATTTCGATTACTACCTGTCTCGTCACCCCGGAATTATTTTGCAAACATGTCTTTTACGAGTTGTGTCATGCATTATCGAATCAGAAATTTCGAATAGCACACTTTACTACGCGTGTTTCTTATGCGATAAGCAACGATTAACTTCAAAATTATTTACACAAAATCAAATTTTAATATTTAACGACTACTTACTTCATTTGTTTCACTATCGTACTTTTTCCGGACTCCCCCGCACCTGAAAAATTAAAAAAAAAAATTAATGAATTATAAAACCAATGTAAACAGATGAAAATAATAAATTGTAACCATCGAAATACTGCGGTGACAGCTGTCAAATTATAAAATCAGTTAAAAGGCGCTTATTTTTCAAATTAGTTTGATGACGCTTGTAACTGTCGCAATGCTTTTAAAAAATTTTGACAGCTGTCAAAACACTTCAAAATATCACAATATTTCACATTAATTGGTGGAATAATTAAAATACTCCATACATCTGTCAAAACACGGTTACTTGCTACACAGTTAACAGGTCTGGGTGTCAAAATATTTCTAACAGCTGTCAAATTACAAGAACAGACGTTTTATACAAACTTAACAATGACAACTGCCAAAAAAATACAATTCTTGGACAATTATAGAATTAGTTATTCTTCTACAGTTCCAATGATTAGTAGCTTAGGTGCCGGAATATTTCTGACACCTGTCAAATTATTTAAACAAGTCATTTTATTAAGTACCCATTTTGACAGTAAACATATTACAATATTTCTAACAGCTGTCAAATTATCTTTTACAATTTTGAGTGACGTTAGCGTCAGATGAATTTTGACAGCTGTCAAATTATAAATAAATTGTTTTTTTCCCCTATATTTTACTATTTATTATTATAGTTTCAACACTAGCGAACTACGAAGGTGTAAAAGTTAAAGTAATTCTTGTATCTGTCAAAAAAAAACAGTTATTTCTTACAGTGTTATATCTGCCACACCATAAGAGCACAACAATATCTTTACAATATTAAATGTCGTAACGCTAAAAAAAACTCGCCAACCTTCAAATTGTACTAATTCTGACAAGTCATCTATCCATCGAAATTTTTCTGACAGCTGACAGCAAGTTAATTTCTTCGTTTTGACATTTCAATTATTAACAGTTTTTGTTTGCAATGATTCAAGATTTAGAAATTTTTTTTTAATAATCAAATGAACAAACCTATCTAACTGCGGTAAGGTTTTTGACAGCTGTCAAATGATGATTGATGGTTTCGAATTTTTTATATTTTTAGAATTCTTTAGATTGTTCTGGCGAGTGTGGCGGTTAAAATAGCTCTAACAGGTGCCGAAGTATAAATTGATGTTAAAACGTTTTTGACAGCTGTCAAATTATAAAAGAAATTTTTTGATTTTAAAATTGTATTACGATTGTATAAGTTACTTTGTTACTATTTTGACAGTTAAAATACCTTCTACTACTGTCAAACGATAATAAAAATGGATATACTGTCAAAACATATCTGCCATTATAAAAATATTATTTTCTTCTGATCTGAGTAGTGTAACTGTCAAAGGCATATTTTTGACAGCAGTCAAAATCGTAAAATTTATTATATTTTAACTGTTTTTAACCAAAACAAGTGGCAAAATAATTTGACAGGTATCTCAAGTATTCTGATAGTAACAATTGTCAAATTTGAAAAAAAAATGCTGATTTTGTCAATTTTACCAGTCCTACGGAAACAAAAAATCGTAAACGGTAACCGATAACTGTCAAAAGATATCTGCCATTATAAAAATAGTATTTCTTCTGATTTGAGTAGTGTAACTGTCAAAATAAATATTTTTGACAGCAGTCAAAACTGTAAAAGAACGTAATTTCTTTCTATTTTTGTGGGTCGAACAGTTAAAACACTTCTAACAGGTATATTTTTTTCAAATTTGACAATTGTATCTGTCAAAATACTTCAGATAGCTGTCAAGTTATTTGGTCACTTGTTTTGGTGATTGTACAATATCCGACAACTGTTAAATAATAAAGTTTTTTTTTTACCATTTTAATCGGTGTATAACTGTCAAAATATTTCTGACAAATTATCGTAATAGTGTTTCCTTCAGATTTGAGAAGTGTAACTGTCAAAAAAAATTTACAGCTGTCAAAAGTGTAAAAACACTTATTTTCTTTCTGTTTTTGAGGCAGCAACAGTTAAGACACTTCTGAGAACTGTCAAACTACAAAAAGTTACTTTTTACGGTTTTAATTTATTTTCTAACGATTTCGAAGATGGAACAGTTACAGCACAGCTGTCAAACGGTGAGGAGAGTTGTTTTCACTACAGTTTTAAACGATGTAACTGTCAACGTATTTTTGACAGCTGTCAAATTACAAAAATCACAATTTCACAATCGTAATTGCCAAAACAATTTTATCAATAAAATTGCAAAGTCAGGTATTTTGACTATTGTGAGTGCTAAACATGAGAATATTTTTGACGGCTGCTAAAACTATAAAAACACTTATTTCCTTGCCGTTTTTGTGGGTTAAAACAACTAAAATACTTCTGACAGCTGTCCAAGTACAAAAACGGTTACTTTTTACGGTTTTAATTTGTTTTCTTACAATCTCGAAGACGGAACAGTTAAAAAAACAGCTGTCAAACGGTTAGAAGAGTTGTTTTTACTACAGATGTAACTGTCAAAGTATTTCTAACAGCTGTCAAATTACAAAAATCATAATTTCACAATCGTAATTGCCGAAAGGATTTTAACAATAAAATTGCAAAGTCATCAGTTTTATTTTGACTTTTGCGACTGTCAAACATGAGAATAATTTTGACAGCTGTAATAAAATTAACCGCTCTTAATTTTTTCATCGGCATACGAAATTTATTATCGATTGGGTTCATAATTATGATCGGTAGTGTATATTTGTTAGAAGGTATGTTGTTTATAGAAACTTATATATCTAGGAATCCCATTAATATTCCCCGCTCAAATTCAATTCATTTTCTTGTCGCCAGCAAATGTAAGTTATCTATTTTCGTTATCAAGGAAATACCTATTGTGGCAGCGGTTATTCAGAAAGTTCCTCAACTTTACGCTACGTACATATATGTAACATGCATTTATACTGGGTGTGGCTAAAACATGGAACAACACTAAATAGATGGAAAAAAAAAATCGCAAAACCTCCAGAATGTACAAGATTTATTTTTAGTATCAAAACATCTTATACCCGCCGAAGTGTGATTCACATTCTAGACTCAATCAATCTCCGGGAGACGCGTAAAATTTTTCATCGTACGCTTCGACAGTGTTATGTTTGGATTAGATGTCGCGACTTCGATCTTAAAAAAAAAAAAACTGTTTGCTCCCAGCATTAATTGGGGTCATTGTCGTATACATATACTGACGCTTACGCTAAAGAGAGCACATATAATTTAATCTCGCATGCAATTTTCACGAGAAGAATATAAGTAAGTGTTAAACACGATTAACGATGGGTTTTAACATCGGGTTGATAAGTATTATTATTATTACCGCGTTAACGATCCTTTGACGAATATAGGCATAGTCTTGTTTTGCAAGGATTAAAAAAAAAAGCAACCATTTCTTCGTTTTTTTTTTTTTTTTTTGTTGAACATAATTATTGTGCCGACGCCGAACGTAGGTAGGTTGACTGTCAGTGTATTTGAGGTACGGTCACCTCACGCGTATACATTATTTTACGGTCTAATAAGGACATTAACGGCCGTAGCCCACACCGTATTAGGGTTCGACAGTGACACAGTTACATAAAACGATTGTTGGTTCAGGTATAACAGGCGGATATGCGAATTAGGTTGGGTTGGATGTATTCGTCGCGAAAATGCATGCGGAATAAACGCGCAGAATTAATTGTTTCAATCCCTTTAACGTAATATGTTTACGCTCGATCGATAACAATGGACGAAAAAACGTGTCCGTATTTATCTGTTTTTATATGGTAAATAAGCAGGTTATTTATTTATATAGTGTGTGTGAGGTTTAATTACAATTTTGACCACCACCACACACACACACCAATTGAGTCTTGGTTTGTTCTACGAGGGCGTATTTTTATGTTACCTACCTAGCTATGAAACAAAAAATTGACGATGTCAAATAAATTATTGAAAAATTGCTGTCACTTTTACGCCCGGTTTTTCAATCGCTGGTTAACAAATTTAACTGACAGGTAAACTCAAACTGCTGGCTAAAGTGTTTATCGATCTCACAGTTTAAACCAGTGATTCCCAAAGTGGTCTATATCTACCCCCAAGGGTCTACGACAACCTGCAAGGGGTCCATGACATGAAAATGGGGGTCCACGATAGTGGATCTCAACAAACACTGATAGTACCTACTTATTTACTTTATACTATCTTAGAATATAAAGACATATACAGTGGGTAAATAAAGTATTTGCACACCCTAAGATTTTTAAATATCACTAATAAATCATAGTACATACATAGTATCATTTTTTTCTTCAGTGAGTGTCATGTAAGTTCCTTACGCATTTAAAGAAATACTTTGTTTTCTATTTTCTTAATATAGTAGGCATTGAATATAAATTTTATCTACACATACGTTATTTTTGGTTGACACAAAAAAGACCCGTCTTTTTGTTGTTACTTTTTTTAGTTTGTGTCTTCAAGGAAATTTTTGTAATATACACACAACGTATAGTGGTTAATGTTTTGATTTAATGCAATTGCTGTATTGATATTTCCTACTGTATTCATTTTTACCTTTCCGTGGCCCTCTTGTTTGTCTTGTAAGTCACTAGCTAACGGCCCAGCTGGTGTGAAGTGTATCCTTGTGTTCAATCCTAATATCAATACACATCTGTTTAATTCCTTGCATCACATCTGAATTTGTAATTAATTGTACGATGTCGTGTCTTAATGCAATATCCCAGTTGATGAAGAACGTGATAAGATTATCAAATGTGATGGCTGTAATAGACCTATTCATGGATTTTGTTCTGAACTTTCAGTAGCTGAATTGAAGTGTTTTGATCTACGTGCTAATGCCAGACGTAAGATTAAATTTATTTGTCATGACTGCGAGCAGGGAATTCTTCAAATACCTGCTTTAATTGCTATGGTAACGGAACTAAAACAAGAAGTTCAGAGTTTAAAACATAATTCCACACCTACAGCTTCTGGACCTGATGGCTCGCTTGCATCCATGCTAGCTACGGAGGATGTAATAGACGAAGTGGTTGAGAGGAATAAAAGAGCGTCCAATCTTCTTATTTATGGTGCTAATGAAAGGGGTGAAAGTAAAAAGGAACAAATGGAAATTGATGGTGCATTAGTCAATAATTTATTAACACAGGCTGGATTACCAAATGAAAATGTAGTTCCTCAGCGGCTTGGAAAATTTGATCCAACAAAGCAGACTTCCTCCAGACCTATCAAAATACGTTTGTCTTCCTCCGATGCAGTACACACAGTTTTCCGTAAATTCAAAAACTTGAAAAATAGTACCACTTTTGCAAATATCTCTGTGTCATCTGATAGAACACCAAAACAAATAGCTTTATACAAGGCAGTTAAACAGAATTTAGAAACTCGTCTTCTCCAGGGCGAAAAGAATATTTCAATTAAATACCGTAATGGTGTACCTACTATTATCAATTCGGGAAACTAAACTTCCCCAACAGATTGTCACTGATGTTAAATTCCATAAATATCTATTACCAAAACGCAAGAGGATTGAATTCAAAAACCCAAACATTCTTTACAAACGCTTCTGATAACTTTTTTGATATTCTACTCATATCTGAAACTTGGCTAAGTGACTCAGTCTCTAATAACGAACTATTTACGAACTATTATAATGTTGTTCGTTCAGATCGAAAGTTTTCTGTCGTTGATCGATCTAGAGGTGGTGGTGTACTAATAGCACTTTCCCATAAAATTTCGTTTACTACTATTGATACTTCCACTTTTTTCAATCTTGTTCCACTTATTGACGTAATTGTATGTAGGTGCACTATCAACTCTTTTTCGTTCTTAATTGTTCTAGTTTATATACCTCCTTCTATTACCAGTGATGCCTATGAAATTTTTGCTAGTGCCCTTGAAGCTCAATTAATTGGTCAAAATTTTCTTATTATTGGCGATTTTAATTTACCTCAGTTGACATCTGTCTCTAATACACGCAATGGCAAATTATCAACATTTACCTATTTTAGAAATATTTTAAACTTAAAACAATTTAACAGCATCATGAATGCAGATGGGAGATTATTGGATCTTGTACTATCAAATCTTAATTGTTCTATTACAGTTACTCGTGATGAGTGTCCACTAGTTCAGGAAGACCTATACCATCCAGCTCTTAATATTAACTTTGAGTATAGTTCAAATGACCGACTTTTAAGTTTCTCAAATTCAAATAAACTACGTTTTAATTATCTTAGAGCAAATTTCGAGACCTTGTATGATGACCTTTTCCACGCTGATTGGTCATTTCTTAAGCAATTTAAAGACGTTGATTTGGCCATAAACTGTTTTTATAAAACCCTGCATACTATTCTACTGAAATCTATTCCGGAAACAAGAGCTACTAATAATAAGTCACATTATCCACCGTGGTTTAACAACGATATAAGGCTTCATCTTAAATATAAATATTATTACCATCGTAAATGGATTAAAAGAAAAAAGTTGGTATTCTATAATGAATTCAAGCGACTTAGATCTCTATGTAAATCGAAGATTTCTAATGCTTACAGAAAATATATTTCGGAAGTTGAGAGCAATATTAAAATTGATCCAAGTAAGTTGTGGAAATTTTTGGGTGATAAACGCAAGTCAACAAGAATCCCTGGAAAAATGGTTGTAAACGATTGTGAACTCAGTGATCCATCTGAAATTGTTGATGCCTTTGCTGCCACGTTTGCTGATGCTTATTTAACTGGAGGAGAATTTTCTTCTTCGGTGGGTTATAGTCATTCATTGCCATTTTCCTTCTCTACAATATCTGAGAATGATATAATAGGTATTTTATCAACTTTCTCTTCAAAATTTACTTCCGGAGACGACATGCTACCTAGTTTTCTTATACGTGATTGCCGTTATGTATTTGCAGCTCCTCTAACTACAATCATCAATTTGTCTATAAGAACTGGCACCTTTCCGAGTTGTTGGAAGCGCTCTAGAGTATGTCCTGTTCATAAGAAAGGCGATACCTCTTCTTTATCTAATTATAGACCTATTTCTATATTATCGAATTTCGCAAAATTGTATGAGCGTGTGTTATACAAACAAATATACAA
Source organism: Holotrichia oblita (assembly GCA_023690525.1). Lineage (NCBI taxonomy): Eukaryota > Metazoa > Arthropoda > Insecta > Coleoptera > Scarabaeidae > Holotrichia > Holotrichia oblita. Next base: position 11,692,586 of record CM043016.1, on the reverse strand, counting down.
TCACGTAAGTTCATTCATTTCTCCTGATCAACATGGATTTATTGCTAGACGCTCCACAGTCACAAACTTGAGTCACTAGGTTTTTCTCCTTCAGCAGTAAAACTACTTCAATCCTATCTACAAAATAGGATATCCTATGTCTCCTACAATGAATACTGCTCAAACGAATATGTTGCTTCTACAGGTGTGCCTCAAGGTTCTAATTTGGGCCCATTATTATTTACAATTTTTATTAATGATTTGCTTCTTGGATTAAATTGTCCTGTTCTTGCATATGCTGACGACATAAAAATCTTTTTGGAAATTTCTTCACCCAATGATGCTGCACATTTACAAGCCAATCTTAATAAAATAATTCTGTGGTGTCAGGATAACAAACTAACTCTGAATGCTTCAAAATGTGCAGTGATATCCTACACTCGTAAAAGCTCGCCACTTGAAACCACATACTCAATTAACGATTACATTCTTGAAAAAAAAGTCGACTATTAAGGATTTGGGTATTATTTTCGATTGCAAACTTACATTTATCGATCATATTGACTCAGTATGTTCTTCTGCCAGCAGATCTTTAGGTTTTATTATGCGTGTTTAGAATAGAAGATTTTTAAAATATTTATCGTTCAAACTCGACGGAGTCTATCCTGAAGTTGGTGTCTGTCAAGATGAATTGCTGCGACGTCATGAAATGCAATCGCTATCTGCCAGAAGGGATTATCATTGTTTGCAATTTATCCGTAAACTGGTTCACGGAGAGATTGACTGTACAAGTCTACTTTCTGGACTAACTTTTCGTATTCCGAGGCTATCGTCAAGGCACGAATCCACATTCACCACCGCAACATCAAGAACGAATGTTTTACAACGTTCTCCACTGACAGTAATGTGCCGTCTAGCTGATCGTCGTCTGGAAGATATTTTTAGTTAATTTAATACATTATGTACATTCATTGTATATCTTGTATTATATATTTGTCCACTAATTGGAAATTTCTGTTGGGCAATAAAGAGCTATTATTATTATTATTATTATTATTATTATTATAGTAAACTGTTTTCAAAATTATATCAGTTTATGTATTATCAATAACGTAAATATTTTATAGTGATAACTATTTAAACAAATGCGTTTGCTAAACAAAATCTAAGAAAAAGTGTAAATTGCAAGCCAAAAACGTATTTGCACACCGTTTGCTGGGGTGATATTGCCTCACTTGCAACTCTACAACGTCTACAATACAATGTGCACAAGAATAGGTAGCGAGTCACCTGTCAGTGTTACTTTATCTACGGGGTGACATAGAAAAAAGTACATTGCATAGTGCGACACAATAGAGGACACTAAAATAAGAAAAAAATTCCTATGAACATGGGTCCGCAAGACCTTCGGTTAAAAGATACGGGGTGTTGAATTTTATTTCTTTTTTTGGGTTTTTTTTTGAATATCTATGGTTCCAAAACAAATGCATCTGAAAGCCGACAATGCACGCTAATTAATCAAAAAATAACAATTGAATAATATGTCATAATGACACTTGTCAAACTGATGTAATTGTTGTTTGAGGAATTTTGTGTTCGTGATTAAGTTTTTCTCACTGACTATTCAAATTTGCTTTCAAAAATGGTTCACTACACTTTTGAAGAATACAGGGACATGATTATGTGTTACGGCGAAGCTAGATCAAATTCTTACGAAGCTCAACGTATTTATCGAGAAAGATATCCTTTAAGACAAGTTCCTAATGTTCGAACATTTATTGATGTGCATAGGCGTTTGAGAGAAGATGGCTGTTTTAGAAAACCAAAATTGAATAGTGGGGTTTCCAGAACTCGTCGCACTGTGCGAAACGAAGAAACTGTTTTACGAATGGTAGAAAATAATCCAAGAACAAGCACCAGAAAAACAAGTTCAGCGGTACGAAACCTTAACCGTGAATCTGTTAGACAAATTTTCAAAGAACAACTTCTTCGCCCATATCATTTCCAAAAAATTCATTCACTATTGGAACATGACTTTGTTCCTCGTGTACAATTTTTCCAATGGTTCCAAAACCAAAGACAAAACGTTATTTCATCAATTTTGTTTACTGACGAAGCTGGTTTCAGTCGTGATGGTATACTGAACCTGCATAACATGCGCCATTGGAGTGATGAAAATCCTCATCAAACTGTAATTCGAAGTCACCAATATGGGTTTTCAATTATTAGAGGATGTCCCATTGGCCATTACTGGAAGAATGTATTACATGCATGATGGGGCGCCAGCTCACTTTTCTCGAATGGCACGGGAATATTTGGACAGGAGATTTGGAAATATGTGGATTGGTCGAGGGGGGCCTGTACCCTGGCCAGCTCGTAGTCCCGACCTTAACCCCTCGATTTTTCATTTTGGGCATTTATGGAAAATGAAGTTTATGCTGTAGAAATACGTAATGAAGAACAATTGTGGATAAGAATTATGGAATCGGCAGATAGATTTCGTAATAACCCAGGATGCCATCAATCACTAAGAAGAAGAATGGAAAAATGTATTGAAATACAAGGGCAACAATTTGAACACCTTCTAAAAACTTAATTTTTTGAATTAATCATTGTTTTTGCAAATAAATTTTAAAAAAATTCAACACTCCGTATCTTTTAACCGAAGGTCTTGCGAACCCATGTTCATAGGAACTCTTTTTCTTATTTTAGTGTCCTCTATTGTGTGGCACTATGCAATGTACTTTTTTCTGTCACCCTGTATTATACGCATTGTTTGTATCACTATATCTCCCAAAATAAGCGAGTTATCTAGAAGCGTGGGCCACTGCGAAACCAAATTATTTTGTTACGTTCACAAAACCAAAATTACAGAATGATAGCTAAACGACTGAAGTTAAACTCGTCCACGGGCCGATATGTGATAAAAAGATACGAGGAAAGTGGTTCGACTGAAAACAAGCACAGATCAGGGCGACCAGCAGTACTAACTGCAAGAATGCGCAGACAAGTTCTAAAAGAAGTTGACAAAAATCCATTTTTAAGTGCTCAACGTCTAGCCGACAGCATTGCTACCACTCTGCACAAATCTGTTCGTGCAGAAACAGTACAAAATATGCTACACGCCGCTCAAATATACGGACGATCTCCCAGAAAAAACCGTTTATAAGTGAACTAAAGAGGCCAAGACATAATTTTCTGGAAAAAACTGATGGCAACTGTTTTCTGGGATGTTGAAGGAGTCTTGCTTATTGAATTATATGCCATGAGGGTCTACCATAAATGGAGAGGCCTACGGAAACACGATTAAAAATTTAAAATCTGCTATAGAGGAAAAGCGGTCACATTCTTATCCACCGCTTTATTTCTGCACGACAATTGCCGGGTTCATAAAGCAAACAAAGTTCAGCAGCTAATCAATGACTGTGGGTTTATAGAGTTAAGGCATCCACTTTATAGCCCCGACCTAGCTCCGTCAGACTTCTTCTTATTCAAAATTTAAGAAAGCATCTCAGAGGAAAGCCTTTTGCCTCTGATGAACAACTGAAAGAAGCTGTTGAAGAAAATTTTGCGGGATTATCGAAGCAAATTTTTCTGAGGGCATGGGGCAATTGTAAAAAAGATGGAAAGGGGAGAAAAGGGAGTTATGTAGAAAAAATGTTAGATAACATAAAAATACGCCATCATATATGTAATAGGTGCTCATAGTATATTTTTGGAATCATCTTACGAACGACGTGCAATGAAAATAGATCAAGCATTAGAACCAAATCGCGTGGTTTTAATCTTTCCGACTTCATCAGCGTTCCTATAAGACCAAATTTCATCGACGAGGGTCTCAATTGGACTACGTCTCCGTTAACCTTTCTGTCCGCTGATATGCGGTTCATCTAGCCACGGAAATGGACGTCTTGTGCTTGTGATCGTCTCAATAAGGTGGTCCAATCATCAGCTGTATTCTGACCTGTACGGATTCAGCTTTTCAAGATCCTGGACCAACAGGTTCTCCTACCGCCTAGAATCCTCCTTTCTAGAATTTTCTTGGTCAGCTTCAGCACACTCTGCCACTTACAACCGCTGGACCAGGTCCCCCAGGCTCCATAGGTAAGTATCGGCAGGAGAAACACCGTGAAGATCATCAGTTTCAACCTCTAACTGAGAGGGCTCTTCCACCAAAAAAGGTGCACCTTGTGTCGAGCACCATACCAAGATACTGCACCTGAGAACTCCACTGGAGCTCCCACTGTTCCCCAACAACGATCTTGGATGGAGGAGGATTACGTTTTTGCGAGAAGCGGATCGCTACGCACTTATCAGGATTTATGACCAACCCCCACTCGCATAGTTCGTCGACAGACCTCTGCACACGAGTACATCGTTATACTCGCCGAATCTGTTGACATAGAAAGTCCTAGGAGAGAGGTATGCATGTACGAGGATTGACGTTTAACCTTCATGTGCACGGTAAGGTACCCGGGTACCTTTCGCATTTTCAAGTCCTAAAAAAGTTGTCCATGGTGACATTTCTTCCAAATCCTTTTAACTGGTAGCACAAGTCCCTCACAACCCGCTGTCCCTGATCCTTTTCCGAACCGTTTGGTCCTTTACCAGTATATATTTGACATTGACAAAGAACAAGTTAGTTTTATCACGTTTTATGTATACAAAATGTAATTTACATCTGATCTGTCATTTATAGAAATGACATTTGAAAATTCTACTGTCATTAATCTAATTACTGCTTTTCCCATTTAAAACCTCCGTAGGTCCCCGGGTACCCTTAATGTGCACAATAGGTATAAAAGTCGATTGTGCACATGAAGGTTAACCTGCCCATTTTAAAAATCGAACCGTCATGCCACACCGTATCGAATGTCTGGGTAAAGTCCAGAAAAATTGCACCAGTAAAGTGTCTCAATTCCAAAGCGTCGCGTACTTTAACCGTTTAACCGTTAACCGGAGGAGCTGGACGTCTGTCGATAAACCATCTTAGAAACCAAATTGGGCGTCAGGAAAAAGGTTGCTCTCGCTGATGAGCGTGAATTATTGACTCCTCAGATTTTCGAAAATCATCTGCAACCTAGTCAAGAGCTACCTGGAAAGTACAGCTTTCGGGGCTAAAGTAGGCAATACAACATCATTGTCAAGGAAAGCGTGACTTCCTTCTTCGCCCAAACACAAAAATTTCCATCTACGTAGACGACGCCGTCATAGATTCATTCCACATATTAAGATCTAATTTTTCTCCTGGAGGCTCACCCTCTATTACAATAAATGATTGAAAAATAAAGGATTCGCTCCAGAGCAAGCTTAATATCGCCCAAAATGAGCCTAAAGTACTTGGGCTTCCACATAGACACCAGACTCATTCCAAAACATTAAAACGATCTTAGCCAGCTTATATTGACCTGAAGCTGAGGATCTACAAGAGCATATTATGAGTTAAGCTCACACAGAACGTGACCATCTGGTTGGACGTAGCCAAAACTCACTAGAATTGCTAAGCTCTACAAGACTCTACAAGACATAACTCAATTTTTTCTCGTCCATTTTTATTACCAAAGTAGATCATGATTGCTGCAAAAGCTAACCTTCGAAACAATTTTGCATGGTCCTTATTAAAATCGAAATTTCATCTAAAATTTTTGGACGGTCGTATATTTATATCACACACTAAAGACAATATTCACAATCAATAAACCACCCTCTTGAACCATCCCCGAGTAATTTAAATCGAGTTTCCTGTCAACTGTAAACCGTGTCCCTATCAAATTCCATATCCGTTTTCAATCGGTCCGGAATCTCATCGCCCACACCACCGGTGGTGAGTGAATGTGTGCATGTGTTTGTGAGAGCGAGAGAGAAAGAGAAGGAACCCCTGTATTAATCAGCCTGTAATACTACGTCGGCAACCTAGAAAAGAGAACATCTACTGTGAACCTAAACAAAATCATCAATCAAATACCCGCCAGAAGCGACTTGATGCAGAGAATTATACTGAATACACCTCACGTTTAATTAATTCATAAATCATGTGAACCGATTACTATCGCGACTGGCGAAACGGTAACTTTATTACCGACCGTTCGTATATAGCGGGTAATGAAACAATCGAGACGATTCTCGTTCCTTTCCAAGCTCTAGGTAGGACTACAACGCATTTACGAATTATCTGCCTAACTTACTTGACCTGTGTATGAGTGTGTGTCAATTAGCAGGTCATAGTTCAAAAGAATTAAACGAGGAAAGTAGTAGGTAGTAGATTTGATTGCAAAAAATCTACACCAATGATGTTTAATAATAATAATAATAAATTGATGGTCAATTTTATTAAATTCCTTTGTAAAATATGACGATGCATCCAATCGTTTATAATCCATCCATTAATATTGTGTAAATATTTATTTGGATTATAAAGTACCGTTTCGTAAATATACAAGATGTAAGATTATTATTATCCGTAAGTAAATAATCTAACATGCACGATATTAATTAAACACGATCGTAAATTAAATAATCGTACAACGCGAAGATTCAATCTTGTGAGAGGTTATTAAGTTCATCTGAAATCGTCGTTAGACATTTCACATGGTGAATGGATAGTCTATTGACTAGAATGTAAATTACGAGAATGCATCCCATCTAATGTACCTAAGTACGTGAGTTAGTGGTTTTTATTTTTATCTTATCGGTTCGGTTAGGAAATGTGCGTTAGTTGGTAATTTCCTTGTATTTACTTTAAACGTTTTAAGTACATACGATAGATACACTATCGTCCACAAGTTGGAACAGCTTTATAAAATCTCTAAACTAATTCAAAGAGGTCTGCGAAGTTGGCACCACAAAGTCATTATCCTGGTTTTTATTTTACTTTAAACGTTTTGTAATGCAACTAATAAGGAATTCCTTGTATTTACTTTAAACGTTTTAAGTGATAGATACACTATCGTTGTGGAACAGCTTTATAAAATCTCTAAACAATTCAAAGAGGTTGTGGTCAAAAATCGACAAAAATGCTAGAAAGGATTGACCATTTATTGACCACTATTGACCATCAGCCATTTTGATTGACTACATTTTGTTTAGGCTACAGCCGCTATGGGTATCCAATAAGTTTCGGTTTTCTGTGGTCTAGAGACACGAGACTATAAGTTCTATTATTTTCAGCGTTTGACCACCTCTCGAAATTTGTGAAAAATGCGAAAAACTTTGAAACTGTTAGACGTAACTTTAAGATCGGATAAAATTTAACCGGAGGATGGTCAAACGATAATTTTCAGTTTTGTGTGGTCTAGAGACACGAGACAATAAGTTCTATTATTTTCAGCGTTTGACCACCTCTCAAAATTTGTGAAAAATGCGAAAAACTTTGAAACTGTTATACGTAACTTTAAGATCGGATAAAATTTAACCGGAGGGTGGTCAAACGATAATTTTCAGTTTTGTGTGGTCTAGAGACACGAGACAATAAGTTCTATTATTTTCAGCGTTTGACCACCTCTCGAAATTTGTGAAAAATGCGAAAAACTTTGAAACTGTTATACGTAACTTTAAGATCGGATAAAATTTAACCGGAGGGTGGTCAAACGATAATTTTCAGTTTTGTGTGGTCTAGAGACACGAGACAATAAGTTCTATTATTTTCAGCGTTTGACCACCTTTCAAAATTTGCGAAAAATGCGAAAAACTTTGAAACTGTTAGACGTAACTTTAAGATCGGATAAAATTTAACCGGAGGATGGTCAAACGATAATTTTCAGTTTTGTGTGGTCTAGAGACACGAGACAATAAGTTCTATTATTTTCAGCGTTTGACCACCTCTCAAAATTTGTGAAAAATGCGAAAAACTTTGAAACTGTTATACGTAACTTTAAGATCGGATAAAATTTAACCGGAGGGTGGTCAAACGATAATTTTCAGTTTTGTGTGGTCTAGAGACACGAGACAATAAGTTCTATTATTTTCAGCGTTTGACCACCTTTCAAAATTTGCGAAAAATGCGAAAAACTTTGAAACTGTTAGACGTAACTTTAAGATCGGATAAAATTTAACCGGAGGGTGGTCAAACGATAATTTTCAGTTTTGTGTGGTCTAGAGACACGAGACAATAAGTTCTATTATTTTCAGCGTTTGACCACCTTTCAAAATTTGCGAAAAATGCGAAAAACTTTGAAACTGTTAGACGTAACTTTAAGATCGGATAAAATTTAACCGGAGGGTGGTCAATCGATAATTTTCAGTTTTCTGTGGTCTAGAGACACGAGACAATAAGTTCTATTATTTTCAGCGTTTGACCACCTCTCGAAATTTGTGAAAAATGCGAAAAACTTTGAAACTGTTATACGTAACTTTAAGATCGGATAAAATTTAACCGGAGGGTGGTCAAACGATAATTTTCAGTTTTCTGTGGTCTAGAGACACGAGACAATAAGTTCTATTATTTTCAGCGTTTGACCACCTCTCGAAATTTGTGAAAAATGCGAAAAACTTTGAAACTGTTAAACGTAACTTTGAGATCGGATAAAATTTAACAGGAGGGTGGTCAAACGATAATTTTCAGTTTTCTGTGGTCTAGAGACACGAGACAATAAGTTCTATTATTTTCAGCGTTTGGCCACCTCTCGAAATTTGTGAAAAATGCGAAAAACTTTGAAACTGTTATACGTAACTTTAAGATCGACTAAAATTTAACCGTAGGGTGGTCAAACGATAATTTTCAGTTTTCTGTGGTCTAGAGACACGAGACAATAAGTTCTATTATTTTCAGCGTTTGACCACCTCTCGAAATTTGTGAAAAATGCGAAAAACTTTGAAACTGTTATACGTAACTTTAAGATCGGCTAAAATTTAACCGTAGGGTGGTCAAACGATAATTTTCAGTTTTCTGTGGTCTAGAGACACGAGACAATAAGTTCTATTATTTTCAGCGTTTGACCACCTCTCGAAATTTGTGAAAAATGCGAAAAACTTTGAAACTGTTATACGTAACTTTAAGATCGACTAAAATTTAACCGTAGGGTGGTCAAACGATAATTTTCAGTTTTCTGTGGTCTAGAGACACGAGACAATAAGTTCTATTATTTTCAGCGTTTGACCACCTCTCGAAATTTGTGAAAAATGCGAAAAACTTTTGAAACTGTTATACGTAACTTTAAGATCGACTAAAATTTAACCGTAGGGTGGTCAAACGATAATTTTCAGTTTTCTGTGGTCTAGAGACACGAGACAATAAGTTCTATTATTTTCAGCGTTTGACCACCTCTCGAAATTTGTGAAAAATGCGAAAAACTTTGAAACTGTTATACGTAACTTTAAGATCGGCTAAAATTTAACCGTAGGGTGGTCAAACGATAATTTTCAGTTTTCTGTGGTCTAGAGACACGAGACAATAAGTTCTATTATTTTCAGCGTTTGACCACCTCTCGAAATTTGTGAAAAATGCGAAAAACTTTGAAACTGTTATACGTAACTTTAAGATCGGCTAAAATTTAACCGTAGGGTGGTCAAACGATAATTTTCAGTTTTCTGTGGTCTAGAGACACGAGACAATAAGTTCTATTATTTTCAGCGTTTGACCACCTCTCGAAATTTGTGAAAAATGCGAAAAAACTTTGAAACTGTTATACGTAACTTTAAGATCGGCTAAAATTTAACCGTAGGGTGGTCAAACGATAATTTTCAGTTTTCTGTGGTCTAGAGACACGAGACAATAAGTTCTATTATTTTCAGCGTTTGACCACCTCTCGAAATTTGTGAAAAATGCGAAAAACTTTGAAACTGTTATACGTAACTTTAAGATCGACTAAAATTTAACCGTAGGGTGGTCAAACGATAATTTTCAGTTTTCTGTGGTCTAGAGACACGAGACAATAAGTTCTATTATTTTCAGCGTTTGACCACCTCTCGAAATTTGTGAAAAATGCGAAAAACTTTGAAACTGTTATACGTAACTTTAAGATCGACTAAAATTTAACCGTAGGGTGGTCAAACGATAATTTTCAGTTTTCTGTGGTCTAGAGACACGAGACAATAAGTTCTATTATTTTCAGCGTTTGACCACCTCTCGAAATTTGTGAAAAATGCGAAAAACTTTGAAACTGTTATACGTAACTTTAAGATCGGCTAAAATTTAACCGGAGGGTGGTCAAACGATAATTTCAGTTTTCTGTGGTCTAGAGACACGAGACAATAAGTTCTATTATTTTCAGCGTTTGACCACCTCTCGAAATTTGTGAAAAATGCGAAAAACTTTGAAACTGTTATACGTAACTTTAAGATCGACTAAAATTTAACCGTAGGGTGGTCAAACGATAATTTTCAGTTTTCTGTGGTCTAGAGACACGAGACAATAAGTTCTATTATTTTCAGCGTTTGACCACCTCTCGAAATTTGTGAAAAATGCGAAAAACTTTGAAACTGTTATACGTAACTTTAAGATCGGCTAAAATTTAACCGTAGGGTGGTCAAACGATAATTTTCAGTTTTCTGTGGTCTAGAGACACGAGACAATAAGTTCTATTATTTTCAGCGTTTGACCACCTCTCGAAATTTGTGAAAAATGCGAAAAACTTTGAAACTGTTATACGTAACTTTAAGATCGGCTAAAATTTAACCGGAGGGTGGTCAAACGATAATTTTCAGTTTTCTGTGGTCTAGAGACACGAGACAATAAGTTCTATTATTTTCAGCGTTTGACCACCTCTCGAAATTTGTGAAAAATGCGAAAAACTTTGAAACTGTTATACGTAACTTTAAGATCGGCTAAAATTTAACCGTAGGGTGGTCAAACGATAATTTTCAGTTTTCTGTGGTCTAGAGACACGAGACAATAAGTTCTATTATTTTCAGCGTTTGACCACCTCTCGAAATTTGTGAAAAATGCGAAAAACTTTGAAACTGTTATACGTAACTTTAAGATCGGCTAAAATTTAACCGGAGGGTGGTCAAACGATAATTTTCAGTTTTCTGTGGTCTAGAGACACGAGACAATAAGTTCTATTATTTTCAGCGTTTGACCACCTCTCGAAATTTGTGAAAAAATGCGAAAACTTTGAAACTGTTCTACGTAACTTTAAGATCGGCTAAAATTTAACCGTAGGGTGGTCAAACGATAATTTTCAGTTTTCTGTGGTCTAGAGACACGAGACAATAAGTTCTATTATTTTCAGCGTTTGACCACCTCTCGAAATTTGTGAAAAATGCGAAAAACTTTGAAACTGTTAAACGTAACTTTGAGATCGGATAAAATTTAACCGGAGGGTGGTCAAACGATAATTTTCAGTTTTCTGTGGTCTAGAGACACGAGACAATAAGTTCTATTATTTTCAGCGTTTGACCACCTCTCGAAATTTGTGAAAATGCGAAAAACTTTGAAACTGTTATACGTAACTTTAAGATCGGCTAAAATTTAACCGTAGGGTGGTCAAACGATAATTTTCAGTTTTCTGTGGTCTAGAGACACGAGACAATAAGTTCTATTATTTTCAGCGTTTGACCACCTCTCGAAATTTGTGAAAAATGCGAAAAACTTTGAAACTGTTAAACGTAACTTTGAGATCGGATAAAATTTAACCGGAGGGTGGTCAAACGATAATTTTCAGTTTTCTGTGGTCTAGAGACACGAGACAATAAGTTCTATTATTTTCAGCGTTTGACCACCTCTCGAAATTTGTGAAAAATGCGAAAAACTTTGAAACTGTTATACGTAACTTTAAGATCGGCTAAAATTTAACCGTAGGGTGGTCAAACGATAATTTTCAGTTTTGTGTGGTCTAGAGACACGAGACAATAAGTTCTATTATTTTCAGCGTTTGACCAGCTCTCAAAATTTGTGAAAAATGCGAAAAACTTTGAAACTGTTATACGTAACTTTAAGATCGGATAAAATTTAACCGGAGGGTGGTCAAACGATAATTTTCAGTTTTCTGTGGTCTAGAGACACGAGACAATAAGTTCTATTATTTTCAGCGTTTGACCAGCTCTCAAAATTTGTGAAAAATGCGAAAAACTTTGAAACTGTTATACGTAACTTTAAGATCGGATAAAATTTAACCGGAGGGTGGTCAAACGATAATTTTGAGTTTTGTGTGGTTTAGAGACACGAGACAATAAGTTCTATTATTTTCAGCGTTTGACCACCTCTCAAAATTTGTGAAAAATGCGAAAAACTTTGAAACTGTTATACGTAACTTTAAGATCGGCTAAAATTTAACCGGAGGGTGGTCAAACGATAATTTTCAGTTTTCTGTGGTCTAGAGAGACGGGACAATAAGTTCTATTATTTTCAGCGTTTGACCACCTCTCGAAATTTGTGAAAAATGCGAAAAACTTTGAAACTGTTATACGTAACTTTAAGATCGGCTAAAATTTAACCGGAGGGTGGTCAAACGATAATTTTCAGTTTTCTGTGGTCTAGAGACACGAGACAATAAGTTCTATTATTTTCAGCGTTTGACCACCTCTCGAAATTTGTGAAAAATGCGAAAACTTTGAAACTGTTCTACGTAACTTTAAGATCGGCTAAAATTTAACCGTAGGGTGGTCAAACGATAATTTTCAGTTTTCTGTGGTCTAGAGACACGAGACAATAAGTTCTATTATTTTCAGCGTTTGACCACCTCTCGAAATTTGTGAAAAATGCGAAAAACTTTGAAACTGTTAAACGTAACTTTGAGATCGGATAAAATTTAACCGGAGGGTGGTCAAACGATAATTTTCAGTTTTCTGTGGTCTAGAGACACGAGACAATAAGTTCTATTATTTTCAGCGTTTGACCACCTCTCGAAATTTGTGAAAAATGCGAAAAACTTTGAAACTGTTATACGTAACTTTAAGATCGGCTAAAATTTAACCGTAGGGTGGTCAAACGATAATTTTCAGTTTTCTGTGGTCTAGAGACACGAGACAATAAGTTCTATTATTTTCAGCGTTTGACCACCTCTCGAAATTTGTGAAAAATGCGAAAAACTTTGAAACTGTTAAACGTAACTTTGAGATCGGATAAAATTTAACCGGAGGGTGGTCAAACGATAATTTTCAGTTTTCTGTGGTCTAGAGACACGAGACAATAAGTTCTATTATTTTCAGCGTTTGACCACCTCTCGAAATTTGTGAAAAATGCGAAAAACTTTGAAACTGTTATACGTAACTTTAAGATCGGCTAAAATTTAACCGTAGGGTGGTCAAACGATAATTTTCAGTTTTGTGTGGTCTAGAGACACGAGACAATAAGTTCTATTATTTTCAGCGTTTGACCAGCTCTCAAAATTTGTGAAAAATGCGAAAAACTTTGAAACTGTTATACGTAACTTTAAGATCGGATAAAATTTAACCGGAGGGTGGTCAAACGATAATTTTCAGTTTTCTGTGGTCTAGAGACACGAGACAATAAGTTCTATTATTTTCAGCGTTTGACCAGCTCTCAAAATTTGTGAAAAATGCGAAAAACTTTGAAACTGTTATACGTAACTTTAAGATCGGATAAAATTTAACCGGAGGGTGGTCAAACGATAATTTTGAGTTTTGTGTGGTTTAGAGACACGAGACAATAAGTTCTATTATTTTCAGCGTTTGACCACCTCTCAAAAATTTGTGAAAAATGCGAAAAACTTTGAAACTGTTATACGTAACTTTAAGATCGGATAAAATTTAACCGGAGGGTGGTCAAACGATAATTTTCAGTTTTCTGTGGTCTAGAGAGACGGGACAATAAGTTCTATTATTTTCAGCGTTTGACCACCTCTCGAAATTTGTGAAATATGCGACGCAAGAGGTTATAACATTATCTGGGTTTGATGTCATTTCATTGGAGATATGAACTTGTTTGTTTCGTTTTTTTTCGAATATTTTTAAGTTTTCAAAAAAATTATTTGGTGGTCAATCATGGTCAAACGTTGGTCAATCGTATCCGATGAACAAAATGTCTATATTGGCTAATTTTAGCATTTTCGCCATTAGACCCTAAAATATGGGTATAGCGGCTGTAGCCTAAACAAAACAACAAAAGGTGGTCAATCGAAATCGCTGATAGTCAATACTGGTCAATAAATTGTCAATCCTTTCTATGATTTTTATCGATTTTTGACCACTTTGTGGTGCCAACGTCACGGACCTAATTCAAAGCGCTCAAAGAAACGGCAAAAAAAACGAGAACATATTGGCAACAGGAAGTGACAACTTCTTCATCCTTATTCATTGGACCAGACCCCATTTTGTAGTCTCATCAAAAGCCTTCCTAATAATAATAATAATTTATTAGCCATTGATCATATGATATAACATAAAATATGAAAAAAAGATATATACAGGGTGTTTCTGAATTGATACGAAAAATTTCATAGGATGATTCTCTAGCAAAAATTAAGGGGGTCTTTCATATAACTTTTTGTTCAATATCCTTTCCTCCAAGTTACAGCCCTTTAAAGTTAGGTTATCCACTTTGGAAAAATTTAGAGGAATGAAATTTGGCAGATAACTAATGCTAATAAAATTGCAGTTTTTGAGTGTTTTTGGTACCCTAAAATGCAATCACAAGGGGCTGAAAAAAACAACCCCTATAATATTTTGCATCAGAACTTTTTAATGCGCCTATATTTTTCTATTTAAAAATTGATTTAAAAAGACAGACTCAATCTGCAACTTTTTTATGTCTAGGCTTTTATCATAAAATTGTTAGTTTGGTCTCAAAAAAATAAAATACTGCTCAGACTCTTTTCCCATAAATTCACAAAGAGGTTATTATTTATTTAAAAAAAAAATCAAGTAAGCTGCTGTCAAATGAAGTCATATGACAAATAGTTTTATTGTCCTGATTTTCTCTAATTTCAAACATTCTAGTATTGGTTTCATTGGGAATAGTGCTAGCACCTAATCTTACTAAAATTGATTGGTTCGGAGATCATTTATATAGATTAAAAATAACAGTGGGCCGAGAATAGATCCTTGAGGAACTCCCTACGTAATACCTGTTTCAGAAGATGATGACGAAGAGGCTGTATTTCCTATTTCAATAATTTGCTTACGCTTACTTAAGTATGATCTAAACCACTGCAGATCTGTATCTCTGACCACATATAATAACAATTTCTGCAGAAGCACTTCGTGGTTTACTCTATCAAAAGCCTTGGATTAGATCAAAGAATAAGCCAGCCACCACCTGTCCATCATCCAATAATTTATAAATGTGATTTAGAGCTTTAAAAAGAGCATCATTGGTAGAACAGGAGCTCGTAAATCCAAACTGGCAAGCAGTAAGTAAAGAAGTGTTTAAATAACCGAGAATACATTTTTCGAAAATTTTGGCAAAACAAGAGAGAACAGCCTTTCGCCTTTTTTTGTGGGCAGGCACCACTTCTTAAGTGTTTGAGGAAAGACGCCTTCCTGAAAAGATTTATTAATCAAATCACCTAAAGGTGGCGAAAGAATATGGGCAACACACTTCAATACATTACATGGGATTTCGTCAATACCTGTAGAAGACTTAGAAGAGATTGGGGGCTACAGCATAAATTGTCTACAATAACATCATCCGCAACAGCAGCAAAGTGCTCACTAAAGAGGCCATTCAGAGGTCAGAGTAACAGCGTATTATTTAGAAGTCTCTCGTATATTTTGCCGAAAATACTGAGCAACCGATTTATTGGACCAGAACCATTCTGCCGACCATATAAGAGCTCACCTCCAACAGTGGGAAAATGAACAAAAAATCTTGTACTGGGCTAACGCTCCAAAACTAAGACAATCAAAAAAGTCTATTACTTTTTCAGCTATCAGGGCTAAATCTCTGTTGGAGCTCAAAAGAAAAAACCTCAGCACCATTACGGTTGTACTCACTAGCCCTCTAACTTACCACCTGAAGAAGAAACATAGGGAGACTACTTCGAATAGGCGTACGTAGAACTGATTAATATCAGAATTATAGCCTTCAAACAAATCTTGGACTTCTCCAGAAGTCTGGAGATCAATTGGGATTAAAATATTAAGATTAAGATAGATCTTAAAGGTCGCTGTGAAGAGAGGAGGCAGCATTGAATACACGACTCACATCTGGACGAGTTTTATTATTATTATTATTACAGGTTTGATGTCAAAATCTTGGGATTCTGGAAAAAAATGTGTTGTACTATAGAATTTGGAACAAGCCGAAAAATTGAAGCAATATAAAAGAAACCAACAAAAATGGGTGAGTGGCAGAAGGTGGTAGCAAAATTTCTATTTTGATCAGAATTACAAGAAGAGGTTTAAAAATTTTCCAGAGATGTGGTCTGGGCAACTTGGAACAACTATAAAAAGTTCAGTCACTTTCTCAATTTCAATTTTCGAGTGGAATGGGGTGTGGATTAATTTTAAAATGTTTTCAAAAAAAGGAGGGTGGAGAAAGCAGCAAAATCTCAAAAAAAAAAAAATGCTGAATCTGAACCAACTCTCAGAACCTCGATTTTTTAAATCTATTGCTGGTAATTATAAAAAGACAAGAGAGGGAGACTACTTCGAATAGGCGTACGTAGAACTGATTAATATCAGAACTATAGCCTCCAAACAAATCTTGGACTTCTCCAGAAGTCTGGAGATCAATTGGGATTAAAATATTAAGATTAAGATAGATCTTAAAGGTCGCTGTGAAGAGAGGAGGCAGCATTGAATACACGACTCACATCTGGACGAGTTTTATTATTATTATTATTACAGGTTTGATGTCAAAATCTTGGGATTCTGGAAAAAATGTGTTGTACTATAGAATTTGGAACAAGCCGAAAAATTTCAAGCAATATAAAAGAAACCAACA